>VXBQ01002612.1:568648-627864 GCA_013400175.1 Phainopepla nitens | reverse complement strand
CATCCCATCCCATCCCATCCCATCCCATCCCATCCCATCCCATCCCATCCCATCCCATCCCATCCCATCCCGTCCCGTCCCGTCCCGTCCCGTCCCGTTCCATGTGGCAGTGCCTGCCCACTCAGGCCTGAGGTTTGCAGACAGCAGTGCAAGGAAACAGATGCATTTCTCAAGATGAACTGCTCTGGTTGCTTAGCAGTTTGCAGATGGCCAGCTTTAAATGTTAAAGAAAAAATCCCTAAGTCATGAGAGTAAGGAAAGAGAGTTTGGAGTCATCACATTTCTCATTATCTTTTTGAGCTGCTAGGGTGTTGCAGAGTTACATTTTCAGGCTTTGTTCCATAACCACAGAGACTAGAGGCTTTTTTTCCTGCCTCTCACATGAAATCAAATTCCCCAGACACTCCAAGCCTACGGAGGTGAAGGCTTCAGGCAGAGCATCATATGTTCCAACACTTTTGATTTGACATCTGTCAGCCCTGCAGCTTGACTACAGGTAGATTTGGGGTTTCTTTCTTTTTGCACCTCCTACCATGAGCATTTAATGTGCAATCTAAACTAGCAAAGGTGTGGGAAAAGCCCTAGCCAGAGCCAGAGTTTGTGTGCTGGGGTAGTACAGGGGAGCAAGCCCAGGGAGTTCCAAGGGTCCCTCCTACGTTCTGTGCTGTTTCCTGGACAAACAGGGAAATACCATCTAGTCAGGAAAGGAATACTTCTTTAAAAATAAGGGACACAGAATTGTAGAAGAAGGAGAGTCATCTCAAGGGGAAATGTTAGTCTGGAAACAGAAGGTGGTGACAGCTCTGCCACACTTTGAGGCTGGCTATCCTGAAGTGGCCTAAGAAAAATGCAGCCTTGCTGGTAATTAAAATAAAAATCTCTGTGGGTGCTGTGTTTGGGAGCTTTCTCCAAAGCATTTTCTTTTCATCTGACTTTTTCTTTGGATCAGGAGTGCCCCGTGATACCTCCCCACTTGGATCCCCTGATTTGCTGTCTGAGACTGAGATGTGCACAGGAGTGAGTGCACCTCCTGCATCCCCAGGGCCAGACTAGAGCTCCTCTGGAGTAAAACACCTGGTGGGGTTGGGTGGGCACTGGGGCCTCAGCACAAAGTGTTCTCCAAGTTACTCTGCCCAGTACAAGGTGGAGTCTGAGTATGCCTGGGCTCAATTATTTGTTTTGAACTTGTTTGCCAAAAAACGGAAAAGAAAGATGGTAACAAAAACAATGGCAGTTTCATCAGAGCAACTGCACTTTAACCTAAGGAAGTCTTAGATTCAAGAGATTAAAATACTAACATTACTCTGTTTAAAGAAGAACATCAGGAAGAGGAGTGCTTTCATCTGATAGTGATAATTGCTGTATTTTATCTGTGCTGGAAGGTTTTGGTAAGAGTTCAGTGTTCCAATGTACTGGAACAATAAAGCTACCTGAAGCAGATCTTAATGGGTCAGGTATCTCTTGCTTTCCCTTTGTGTATTGTCCTTGTAGCTGCCCATTTCCAAAACTGGACTTCATTCAGGTATTTCTGTGAGTATGAGGTCTGTACTGGTATGAGAGCATTGTACGAGAAGCCGCTGCCAGCAGAAGTGTGAATGCAGCTGCAGCTTCTCCATCAGCTGTCCCAACACCGCCCTGCCCATAGGTCACAGCCTCTCTCCTGGGCAGCCTTTTTGAGCCATTTCAAGCTGCATGGCTACAGTGCAGAAATGTGGTGACAAATCCTCCTTGCTGGGTTGTCTCCTCAGTGTGAGAGACGAGGTGTGAGCCGTGGGTGCCATCAGTGACTGCAGCTGTGGTGTCCGGGTTAGTACAGGCAAGGATCCTCTTTGATTCTCTGGAATCAGTGGGACCTCAAACTGCTTTCCTGTTGCTCCTGACTGTGCATGTGCAATTCCATCTGCTCAAACAACAAAAAATAACCACTGGTGTTTGCAGAATTTTTATTTTTTCTTGCCTGTCCACTGCATGGGGTTCTTGCAGCGGGCACTGTGAACGAGCGTGCCTGCGATGCTGCTTTTCCTCTGGCATCCAGCTCCTTTTCTTCTGGCATGCATGGAGTGTCCTAACTGCCCTGAGAAAGGCAAGAGATTTAAGAGCTAACACAGTCTGCAAGTGACAGCTCAGATTTAGACATAAGTAGCAGTGGGAATGCATCCCTCATGGCCTGTTTGAAATGAGCCTTGGAAAAACACCAGTGCCGAGGCGTGCATTCATCCAACTCCAATTTGCTCTGGAGCTTCTCTGTGCAATGTAGCACTCATTCTTCGTGTTTGATAGAATGACAGCAATGTGAAATCACCCAAAAAGACTGGGGCTTGAAAAGCAAATTCAAAGCAACTTTAAAAAAAAAAAATTGAATTCCTAATAGCAAATTAGATTTTTGTAGTTTTCTTAAGGGACCTTTTAAAAATAGAAAGCATGTGGAACTATGAATGAGTTAAACAAATGTCACATATATTGAATTTTCTGAAGGCACAGCCCATTTTTTTTTCCTCCTGGTTCAGCTTTTAATTTTTACAGAAAAAAATTCCAGCTATTTAAGCTTGTGGTTAGTTGGAGTTCCAGGCACTCCTGGCATTACACAAGAATTAACCAGCCTGCTTTTCATGGAAAATTCAAGTTTTGACTGTTCAGAGGTAAAAGAAAATTTTCAAGACTGTGACTTGAAATCAAGCAACACTAAAGGACTGAAATTTGTGAAAATGTCTTGGTTGAATAGAAAAGGAAAGCCTAAAGCAAAGTTAAGTGCTCCTGGAGACAAAAAAATATTCTTGTTATGTCAAAGAGTTAATATAAGGACATAATTTTTCTTTCCTGCTTTTTTTAATAGCAATTCAGAAGTATAATTTTATTACTCTGTATCAGAGTAGCTGTAACAACTGCAGTTACAGTGATAATAAAAATACAGCTTCTGATGGAGAGGTGAAATTAATTAAAATAAAATTTTAATAATGTTTAAGCATCTAATAATTTTCTCCAAATAGTAAAAGAATGATAAGGAAATAAAACCAATACCAAACAACCCAGCTGTGTGTAATGAAGTTTTGAAATCCCTGAATAAGTTCTAATTAATCATAAGAGGATGACAAATAGGGCCCCAATCCAAACCACACAGTTTTAGCCCAGTGAATTGCCTGACTGAATGCAAATGCTCTGATGCTTAGAATTACTCTTGTAAATATCTGCAGAAATAGACACTCTTAAAATAATAATAACAACAACAACAACAACAACAACAATAATAATAATAATAATAATAATAATAAAATTCTGTACAATTTCTAGAATTCTTGGAGCTTGTTATTACTTTGTCATGATGTTTAGTGTCAGCAACACTTGCAGTTTTCAAAAGGCATCTCCCCTGCACATGCCATGCCTGTCAAAGGCACTTGGCTCATTTTGCATTTTTAAGTGATATATTCATGTTTTCTAATAGAAAGCTGCTTTTCCTAAAATGACAGGAAAGAAACAGTAGGGGCCAGCCTATGAGAGGACAGCATTGGCTGAAAATGTCAGGAAGATGTACACCATTGGAAATTCTTGTTTTGGAAGCTTAAATAACAGAGATGATGGTCACATAGTTTCTTGTGTGAAATAATAAAGTTATATCCTAGTAACTTTCTTTCCTAGGTCACACCTAAACTTCAATGGCACACCCCTTGTCAAAAATATAAAAGAAGATACTGTCCTAACTGTAAAAAAAAAGCATATTTTAGGGAAATGAAAGGTTCTTCAGGACAGCACTCTCTGGCTGTGTGCCAACCCTGAGCTCTTTCCTGCTCCCTATGCCAGTGATCTGAAGAAATCTCCTTGGCTCTTCCCAGTTAAAGGTGGCCTCCTGAAAATGGCACAAAGGAGATGGCAAGAGTAACTTCCCTCAATTTCTCCACTATCAAAATCCTTGCTATGGAAAATTTCAACACAAAAGTCTGGGTCAGGCACACAGAAGCACATACATGGTGTACACATGCAGCAGGTCTTGGAGAACACCAGTTGCCTTTTTCCATTCCATCTGTCAGGGCTGGTGTGTCTTAGGCAGGCAGCAAACCAAATTTTTGGGGAGAAGACAATATTGCATTCCCAGTTAGACACTGACTGATGCATTGGTATGTGGTAAATCAGCAGATACATGGTCTCACGTTTAATAGATATACTGAAGAATAAAATCTCTGTTTTGTTTTTTTTTTTAATGCTGTTAACATCCCTTAAAATTCTAACTGTTAATATCTCTGCAGTTTTTGGTGAGCATGATTGGAAACAGATGTGTCTAAACTGTTGTGACGTTAAATAAGAGTGGTCTAGAAAATAAGACTTCTTTGTGTACAAATAAAAGAACTACAGTTTAGCCAGATTTAGATTTTGCAAGGCTTTTGCTGAGTCATTACAATCTGGTCCTAAAAAAGAAAGTGGTAATTACATGGCATGAATAAAATGTAATTCCAAAACAGCCTTCAAAGGCAAATAGGTGTGAACTTCTAGAGCTCATCACAGTGAGATACTGAGCAAACCATTAATATCTCCAATTCTCACCCCAGATGGTGGTGTCATTACACTTAATCAAAGCATTATTTAGTTCCTTAACAGAATTTAGGCATATCAGAGTGTGAAAATGCTGTAAACTCCTCTAAGTAGTGAGTAATATAAATAATAGAGCTCCTAAAAGCACTGTGACAGAATTTAGAGATAGTATATTTATATTTGTATATATTTATATTTATATTTATATTTATATTTATATTTATATTTATATTTATATTTATATTTATATTTATATTTATATTTGCATGTATTTGTATTTGTATTTGTATTTTAAGGAGCTAAAGTAGTTCAAGTACATGAGTACATTTTAAGTGAACTCATACTTAGTCAATAGTCATGCAAGATTAGCTTCTGTATTCTTGATTATCAGAACTCACAGTGGTTTACCATCCTGATATGAATTCAGTTTACTTCAGCTACCCTAACGTCAATAGCATGACTTAAAATATTCCTCAGGGACAAAGAGTGGATGTATTTGGCATATTGTACAAGTAATGCCTGGAAGAAAAAGGAGAAAGTTGCACAAAGTTAATTATGATTATGATTATTAGCTTTGAGTGTATAAAATAGTGTCTAAACAGCATGTCCTCTCTTTTTTTAATTTCAATCACCAAAAACTTGCATAGGAACAGCAGTTGTATAAATCAATCCCGTGCTTCTGGAAATCAGTAAACTTGCATATGTAAATAGGTGGATTAAATGGAAATTTCAGGAGGTCAGGGGTGGGAGTTGAGCTTTCTGAAGGCATTTACCTCAGGCTTTGGGAAGCTGGTGTGTAATCAGCCAAACCCACGTTTCATTAGAGGGAGCAAAACTCCCACATCGCTGCCTCGTGGGAGAAAAAGCTGTTCATGGAGTTTCCCTCATAAGGTTCTAGTTCTAGAAAGTTCACAGTTCTCTTTACTCTCATTGGTTATGTTGCCCCTGCAATGTTTGACATATTCCTGCTTCTTCCCTTCCATTGGACCCTCAGATCCAAGCTCCTAACCCAACCTCCTTTATCCTAACCTATAAATGCACCCCACACACCCCAGTCTGAGGTCTTTGGCATCATCCACACTGCTGTTACTCAGCTGCTGTTCAGCTTCTCGTGTTGGTTATTTCTGATTATTAGACCTTTCACTTTTTGGATAACTCAGTTGACCCATTCTTTTTATTTATTGCCCACACACCGTCAGCCAGTGTGGTCCCCAAGTGGCACAGTCAGGCACACGTTTGCTCATCCGTGTGCGCACACACATTAACAGGTATATCTGTACATCTGTCTCTTTGTCTGCAAATATAAATATGTCTCAGTGCACATATATGTGTATCTGTGTATGCAAGGTGCACTAATAGCACTTCAGTTTGAATCAAACATGTATATCTGGACTTACATTTATTTATCAGAACTTGACCACTGTCCATTTATGTATACTTAGGAATAAACTAGTAACTGTATTTTTTTATCTTCATATTTTTGCAAATATACACAGTTGAAAACCTTCAAAATGCACTATATAAATACACTGAGGTAGTAGAGTACTTCAATGCCAAAAGCAATATGCCAGAAAACATAAAGTTTTCTGAGAATTTGGAAACAGAAGATTTGATACAGAATGAGAAACTTCTTTCAGGGGCCATGAGAAGGAGAATTTCTGGCTCCAGGGGCTGGTTACACCTTTGAAGAGCACAAACTCCACCTAGTGATATGTTTAGTGGTGAAATTTTAGAAACCCAACAAACTCAGTTGTATGGCAGGACTATATAATGAGAAATAAAGACTTAAGTTGATACACTTAATCTTTGGAAAAGTAAGAAAAAAACAGAGAAGGATGTACTATAAATGCTTCTAGAATTTTTTGCTACTCATCTGTTTATGAAAACATTTCAGTAATAAAAAATCTTCACATTTTTATTATAAATATTGTAAACTTGTTAAAAACCCTATAAGTTAATACACATGCACCTATAAATTGTTTTATTTGTTTAATCTTTTTTATTAAAAATGAAGACATAAAAAAGATATTGGAATGGGTTAATATGTTCCTGCTTTTTGTTGAGCAAAATGTGTGGAAAAGATAAATGTACCAGTCCCTGAAACTGCTCAGACATACAGCAGTTTACAGTTCATTACATAAACTTCTGTAGCATTAAATTTGAGGGTAATTCCCATTTTAAAGTAATATTTAAAGTAATTCCCATTTTAAAGTAATATTTCTCACTAAATTCGTTCACCTTTAAAAAAAGAAATTGCCCACAGTAAAAATTTCTGTGACTGATCTCCCCTTAAAATAATTAAAGCTTATTTAAATTAATGAGGGTGCCATTTACTGTATTTCTCCTTTTCCACTTCACTCTTCTCAACAGTATCCAAGTAGAACAGAAACCACATGTGCATTCAGAGAAATAAGAAAACACATAAATATAATGGAGGAGAAAAACTCCTAATGTAAGGTTCACTGCAGAACCCAGGAGCAGCCCAAAGAAAAATAAAGGACACAAAAGGATCCTAATTAACTGTGGCAAAGGATGGCCCAAGCACCCAGGATTTTAGTACAGTGATTATGGTAGCATAGAGGAGGCCTGGTGGGAGAATCTGAGCACCTGCCATGCTTACAAGGCAAAGCATTCAGGTGAACCAATTCCTGGGACAAAATCAACTTTGGACACTTCTGACCTATTGTATAAAATTTAATCAACTCTGAAACTAAGAAAAAAATGAAGGAAGAACTGGAAAGCAACCAGCCCAGCTGTTGCCCCTTTTACCAGTTCACTGTGTGGTCAGGGATCACTTTGGGGTCACCAACCACCAGGGACCAGCAAAGAGACCTCCAAGACAGAAGAATGCATGTGAAGGGGAGGAAAAATATATTAATGATTTCAGGGAAATTATTTATCATGTGTATGCTTATTCTGGGAAAAAAAAAAACTATGATTATGTATGTAAAATACAGTCTGTGAACAGGAGCTTTTCCTGTACTCAGCCTGCACAATATTTTGGAGGAGATATTCCCTTGAGCATCTGGCTGAATAAAGAATCCCTGCTTCTTCGTGCTACAGTGGTGATTTTTGGCTCCTCCTGCTGTGTCCAACAGAAGAAAAGCCAGTTTGCCTGAGAAAAACTTGAATATTTACCCCATAATGATCAGTTTGTCCTACTGATGGCACAGTAGCTCTGGTTGCATTATTTTCCTGTAAGAAAAGCTTCGCTGGAGACTCATTAAGGTGTGGATGTTCAGAGAATACAGGATTAGAACCCAAGTGAAACAGGAGTGAGGGTGTCCAGTTTTCACTGGGCCTGATTCAGTGAGGAGAGAGGCCCATCAGTTTTTGCCAATTTCAGCAGGAGCAGAGGTTTTCATCATCTCTCAGAAATAAAAGCTTTCTCCTGTCCCAGTTTGGCAGGATACTTCTGTACTTACACTGTTTCCACTGGGACTGCTGCCATGCCTGAAATTAGGCACATACTCAAGGTAACTTCTTCCATGATGGCCTACAAGTTAAAAGTTTTACTGCTATTTTTTCTATGTCAAAACAGAAAGAAACATGTATATTTCTAAGTGAGTACCTTCAATATTCTCATTTAGGTTGTTAAACCAAATAATATCTTAAATGAAATATTATAATTCTGCAAGAGTATCATGCTGAAAGTGGTACTCTGTAAACTGAAACAGAATAAAATTATTTAGCAAAACCCATAAAATTCCTGTATTCAACTTTTCACATCAAAAAACCCCCATATTTTGCTTTAGAGCATCAATAGGTAAGGCCACAGAACTCCAGCAAGGTGCTGATAAGCATATCAATTTAAAATATTAAAATTACCAATAAATACCAAGAAAATCATCTGCCTATTTAAAATTACAGCAATCCAATCAATCAAAAAAAGCAGCCATCAACATCTCAAGTCAAGTAAAAATTGCACTATGTGCTTTAAGATGGTCACATTCTCGTATATTTTAGCAATGTTACAGCAATATACATGTATTAACTTTCATCCTTTTGTCCTGGTTAGTCGCAGTTTCACTGGAATTCTCCACTGTATTCTGATTTTCATCCTTACTGTCTTCACCAGATGGATCTTCCTTTTCTTTTTCTTCACTCTGCAGTGGCTTTTCAGAGCTGTCTTCCTTTCTGCTACATACTTTCTTCTGGCTTGTCAGTGGCTTTCGCTTGAACAGGGAAAACTGAAGTGAAAAAACAGGTAAATGATATGACTGAAACAGTTAGCAGTGAAATTCAAGATAAAAAAACCCCACAAATCCCTTTGTATATACCAAAGTTAAATGAGGATGGCAGAATTATCCTTGGTAAAATAATTTTTTTTCAAAACAAAATAACTAAAAAATGTTAACGAGAAACATTTGCAATATTTGAAACGTGGCAAAGTAGCACATGGGAATCTGGAAAGTTAAAGTGATTGCATTTTGTCAAATTACATGTTGTACAGTTTGTACAAAATGCTGTAAGTGGTGCATTTATTTGGGTTTCTTTCAAATAAGAGCCTGAGGCAAGGTCCAGGAATAAAGCCCTGGGGCCGTAGGTGCTTCCTCTGCCTCCTGGTAAAGGTGTGTACTGCCATTAAAGGCAGTGCTCCGCTCAGTGAGACCACACACGTGTCAAAGTTAACTGGTGCTTAGGGCCTTTTGTCAACGGGGAACTCAGCAGCCTCTGCAGGAGCCTCTGGATCCTAAAACCTGTACGAAATTCCATATCAGGGGCTCCTCAACATGCTTATACATCTGTACAGAGAGATATATGTGATCACAAAATCGGTGCATGTTGCATATAGATGACACGAGCTCAGCTGCTCAAATGGGGGAAAATCGTTTTACATAATGTCCCATAGGAATCGAGTCCTAAGTTTTCACCTCACATGACGAGATAAACAATCTCTCTTTCAGGGACATGCCATCCATGGAGAGGTCATAATGGCTTTAACTCATTTCGCTTATTAGGACAATTTAAAGTTGTTTTATCAAAAAATAAAATCAAGTCTCAAACAGAAGGAACGGGTTGCTCAGCAGTTTAATTATCTATGCAGATCATGTGAGTTGAGGTATTTGCTTTGGTAACTGCCCACTGGCTTCTTGGTCACCGGCAAAGCTAAAAAGATACATCAGGCCACAAACCTTTTTTCTCCCCACAGTTCCTCCAGTTTTTTGGTCATCAGTGTTCTCTGAAGAATTGTTCACAGTGTGATTGTCAGTGCTGTCCTTCTCTACAATAATATAAATGTTTATATTAACTTTCTTCTGATTCATGCAAATCAGAAAAATATCAGAAAAGCAGAAAAAAATCGCTTTCCAGATTAATTTTGAAGTAGAGGTCACTAAATAAAACTTAAAAAGCAATCAGAATACTCAGTAAAATTTGATGCCCTGCCTGAAAAGGCTATTTTTTCAATCTCCCCATATAATGTCCTGATATGACTCTCCAGGTGCTTGATTTTTAAGAACAGAACACTTACGGCAGCGACAATATATAAAATATTTTTACTTGACATTCACAGTTTCCTCTTGCTGACAGGAGACAATGTCTTGCACACTTATTTGCAAGTATATTCTAGTTTGGTAAAGCTGACTTTTAGGGCAAGAGTTATGGTTAAGCATGACTTTTATTCCATAGAAATAATTCTGGGAAAGGAAAAACTTTCCGTCTCACTTGATGTTCCTGTGTTTAAATTTTCCTATACTCCCTGTATGAATCATATAAATTTCGAACTGAATATCAAAACTTCCAGATCACTGGATAATGGAAAAATATTTAAGCATCCCTTCTGCACAAACTATTTCCATTATAATATTGAAAATAAATAGCAGAGTTTCTTCATTATAAAGGCTGTAGTCTGTTTTATACCACACTTATTTTCTTTCAAGAGAACCATTCTAGATTATTCCAAAAATTCTAAAGTAAAAGAAGTCCAGCACATATAGGGCACCCAGCTTCATGTTCACCAGCTTTTCTAAAGGAATATACAGTTCTCATAAAGTGCCATCCAAGCTGCAAGGAGCTTCTAGACATACATCTTCAGCATCCTGAGCAGGGTTCAGCAATTTTCACATTTCACCTAAAATAATCTCTTTGTGAATGGAATGAGGAAATGTCAGCTGAAAAAGATGGGGAAGAATTATGAGAAGCTTCTGGATTGAAGGGAGGCACAGACAGCTAAAAAAGTTGCCTGAGAGATGATAAAATTACCATGACTTTGGCAGTGCACAACCAGAACTGCTCTTAGCAGGATAGAGTCCTTGTGGACTTCCTCCAACACATCACTAGGAAAAGTATTTATTTCTTTCAAATCATTAACAATTAGTAATGGGGATTTGCCCCCTCAAATTTCATTACCTCTCAAGAACTGCTTTACCAACTATGAACAAGAACTGTGATTTCCAGTATTTTTATAATATTGTTTAGAAAACTTTTATTTGTCTTTAGAATGTACAATTCTTAGGAATTGTCTTCTTACCCTGCTGAACAATGTTCTGAGTAGTCTCCTCTGTGGTCCCTTTCTGAGTAGTCTTCTCTGTCTATAGATTAAAAAAAAAAAAAAAAAAAAAAAAAAAAAAAACCAAANACAAAATACCCAAAAAACCCAAAACCAAACCAAAAAAACACAAAACAAAACAAAACAAATCCTCTTTCAAATTAGTTTTAAAAAAAAAAAGATGTTTAACTATTAACACCTACATGTGTTTCTCTCTCTACCAAAACCACCCCAAACAACAACTTTACATTTACAGGATAGCTACACATGTATCAAACTGAAGTTAGTTAAAGAACCAAATTCTTTCAGAGACCAGTAACTTAATAGGAGTAAATGCCTTTACCTCTCCAATTCCCACAGCACCACTACTGCTGCTTGTCTCTCCCTCGGGTGATTTACGATACTTTTCTTTTTCATCTTTTTCCTCTTCTTCCTTTTCTTTCTCTGTTCTTTCTCCTGCTTCATCTCCTTCTGTTTCTTCTTTTTCTTCTTTTTCTTCTTCTTCTTCTTCTTCTTCTTCTTCTTCTTCTTCTTCTTCTTCTTCTTCTTCTTCTTCTTCCTCATCATCATCTATTACTTCATCTCCAGACAAGTTTTGTTCCTTGGACAAAATTGCCAAAACATAATTTTGAAACTCAAGCTGTAAAATGATCATGATCCTCATCCTACACCAGTACATCACACATCAGAATTTGACTAAGAACAAGAAAACTCAAAAGGGAATGTTCTAAGGAGTAGATAGAATAAGAACAAACACAGGAGACCTCAATCAAGGTTTGCTAATTTTAATATATTTTTTACAATCTGACATCCAGGGAACATTAGGAGTGCAGCTGACTTACGTTTTGCCAACATGTGCCTCCTTAAAGGAAAAGCAATGGAAACAACTTCTTTTTGGAAAGAAAATATTTCGTCTAAATGTTTGAAATGAGCATAATTGACACAAGCAATAGTAATTCCAATACCGAAAAAAAAAAAATTCAAATCTATCTCTCAAGAAAATCAATGAAGAAATGTCAGATCCAATGCTTTGATTTATGTAATTCAATACAGACATCAGCATTTGAATTTAAGGTATTTTCAGCCTAAGATAAAACTTCAATATAGTATAATAAAATGGTCAAGAGCATTATAAAATAAATAAAGGCACAAATGTTATTTTTGAAAAATGTATAGAAAAATGAACCAATTATATCCTTCTTACTCCCTTCAATGAGATTGTCATTATTACACCAATATGTACTTATAATGTTATAATTTTGCATAAAATACAATATTTAAATAAGAAACATTCTCCTTCCCATTGCAGAAATATAAGAGCCTAAACCAAGATCTCCCAAGGTCAAATCAAGTGAAGGCACATCAGTGCCCAGAAGGAGAACATCTCTGTTCCACTGCAGCCACTGTCAGGGTGGGAACGGGTGGGGAGTATCTGCACACTCTTGGAAGTGTGGTAGAGGAATGAGTCCTACACTGAACTCCTTCCTACTCCTGGTTCCAAATGTTGTCTCCTGTCTTTTGTTAATATTTTCCCTGCTCTCTCTTACTTCTTTGGATTTTTGCCTGTTGTCTTCCCACCTCTCATGGTCACTAGAAGGTAACTTGCTGATGAGGAGGAGACCACCAGTGAAGGTTTCCAGAAGTTGGTACACAGAGACCTTTGGTGGAACTCCTTAGCTAAGCACAACTCACATATCCCAGGAATCTGAGACATCCTTACAGGGGACTTATGGAGACTTGCATCATTCTGGAGCCCAGCTCACAGCACCTAAAATCACACTAGATGAATTTATTTCACCAACTGAGCCATGCTCATCCAAAATAAAAAAGGTGGAGGAGAGAGACACCCCTTTTACTCCAAGGAAGCCAGCTGTTTACCTGAACAGCTTCTCAGACTGACCCCATTTCCATTTACTGCATTTGCAGCTTTTCACCGGTGTCTCATCTGTTCTACTCCTAAAATAGCACATTTTGCATCATAACTCTGATAGCACAGTTCTCTTACTGTTACTTCTGCTTGCCCATTTATAGGCATGTTTTGGAGATTTTACCAATGGTAGGGATCTGAGAATGTCATACTACAGATATGCTTTTACCTTAAAGGATGAATCATCTGACCATTCAAACTTATATCTGAAGAATTTAATAATCTAAGAATCTAGGCTACTAATGAAAGTACATATATGTATATATATGTATATGTTATATGCATATATTATATATACCTATAATCTCTTCATTATTCTCTTTCATCAGGCTTTAGGAGATTGATTTTCTTATTTCACTCTAAATTCCTTTTTCATAGTAAGATAATGCTGAAAGAATACCTTCAATACCTCTAAAGCTGAGACACAGAGAAGCTGTCTGGACCAAGGTCACACACAGAAAGTCAAAAGCAGTAGAGAGCATACAAGTGAAATATTTCAAACTGGTTTCATTTAGGCTTGAGGTTCCAGTTTCTTCAAGGACAAAACTATGGTCATTACTATGAAACAGCCTTACAGATTTTGTACCTCTAGGATAATAAATCAGTACAGCAGAAAATATAACCTTGCAGATTTAACACCCTACACAGATTTTTGTAGAGCTGTCTTTGCTGAATTCTTTTAATGCATTTATTCTGGTTTTCCTGTAAATCCAGACCTTCATAACTAGACATTCTTAAACATAAAATTGCTGTTTCCAAGCTTTTAGGGACAAATGACCTTACTTGCACTGTTTTTGGTGAAAGTATTGCTTAAGTGAGTACAACTCAGTGGGTATAACTGTCCTTTGCTAAAATGGCTGCAGCTGGCTTTTCTTTGGGCAGAATAATACAGAATAAAGACATTTCTTTTCAGAATGGTCTATAAAAATGCAGTCCTATGTCCACAGGAGAGAGGGGGAAAAACTTCACTCTGTTCTGTGCTGTTGTGTCACCTGGTGCCATGCTCTGGCTAAAAGTCTCACTGAAGACTGAGACACATCTCATGGGTAGACCTTGCTCAAACAACAGCTGCAAACTAGGTTTCTCTGTATTTCTGTGATTGTTTCATTGTGGGCCCCTCCTGCTTAGTTTATGGAAACAGCTCTGGCAGATGGGCTGCTCATAATTAGCATTTCAGAAGGGGAGGCTTATGGTATCTTTCCACATCTCCTCAAGAAGTCAAAATAATGTTTGCCATCATCATTTTATATTTTAGGGAAGAAAATCTCAAAAGCCACTGATGGGACAAATTTAGTTGCATATCATTTAAAAATCTGGTGAAAACTCAGTGATGAAGAGAAAGCTATAATTACAATGTGTACCACTTGAAGTGGAGAGTTCTAGGAAGCTCTGGTTTACAGATATGTTTCTGTTTCCAGTTGCCTTGGAAACTGTTAAAAGTCCACAGAGAAGGTTATTAAAGAGAGTTGAGGATGAAATAGGTAGCTACATGTCTGTTCCTGTGTGGTGTTCTGCCAAGCAGCCATAAACCAGCAATTGCTTCGTAGAGTTTTTAATCATTTAAGGAACAGGTTTCTCCATTACCTGCCCAGCTCATTAGCTTTGACATGCCCAAAAGCATTCTCATGGCCCTTTTACATGTGTACAGGATAAATGAATGGTCTAAATACCAAGCAGGAATTTCCCTATGAAGTAGAAGACTTTGAGTAGATGGGTGTTAGGTCCAAGGAGGTTGGGCAATGAGCATAATGCTTCATATGGGCCTGAACAGTGCTCCCTTAAAGGAGCACTGCTGAAGACAAATACAAAACACATTCTACAGACTATCTTCTTGCTTTGACTCAGGACTGAAGAGGAACGGGTAGAGGAAGCATATCCTATGCTAGCTGTCATTCTGCTCTCCAAAAACCTAGTGCACATCCATGTCACTCCTGAACTGTCCATGCTGGGAAAATGCACTAGGTTAACATTTTACTAAAACAGCACTGAAAGTAACAATATCAACCCTGATCTTACATACAGATGAGTAAAAAAAACCCCAAAAGCAAACAACTCGGTTTACCTTTTGTGGGCTGGACAAGTAACATTTTCTTGATACTGATCAGGATGTCAAGGCATCTGATGTGAAGTGACTGGAAATACTGCCTGACAAAACTGTTAGCAAAGCCAAGACTCATACTGTATAGTTTCTTACTAAGCAGTTCCAGAGACAGCTTAACACCTTAAAGTCCACATAGTGTTAGCCTCTTGTCATCAAGTGTTTGAACTGGCTTTCATTTTGTAGCTATTAATATAGAGAAGTTATTAGCTCAGCTACTCTAAGCCTTAGAGAAATATCCTTCACTTTAATGATTATTAAAGAAAGCTGTCCAGTTTAAAGACTGACAAAATTCAAAGACACGAGGCTTTGAATGAGAGATTTAGAAGCTTATCCTTCCACTCACAAGCAATAAGGCAGCCAAACTAAGCTTTCCTTATAT
Organism: Phainopepla nitens; assembly: GCA_013400175.1. Classification (NCBI taxonomy): domain Eukaryota; kingdom Metazoa; phylum Chordata; class Aves; order Passeriformes; family Bombycillidae; genus Phainopepla; species Phainopepla nitens. The sequence goes on along the minus strand of VXBQ01002612.1, from coordinate 612,446 downwards.
GTTGTCACAGAGACAAACAGAAAAGCTCACAAAATACAGTTAGAAGAATTTCCAGTAAAAAACTGAGCCTGTCACCATGACTTGTCTAAAAGTTAATACCTAGGCTTCTACTAGGTTATATTGGTTTGCTAATTACACAGTTTTATGTTAAGAGCCCTTACCATGGATTACCTGATACTTATTGCATTCCCTTAATGCTGCTGTTGTGTGAGTATCCTGGAAAACCAAGGCAATGCTGCACTTGTAATTTCAGGCACGCTGTGCAGTGAAACCACTGAAAGCCAGTTTTATGCCAGAGGGGAGTTTCCATTATTAAATGTCAAAAACTGAACTTTAAAGATAATTATGCCTTCTTGTAATTGTGATGGAAGAAAATATATTGAAGTAGCAGTTGTCACATAGTGATACACTGATTACCCTGGACATGTGGTGACTAGTTACCACAACAGTGCCCTCCAACAGGATGGCATAAGCCTGTGATGAAACAGTGAATACACAGAAGAAAATGGTGTTGGTAGAGACTGACTGAACAGATTCATTTTCCCTTAAGTTTTTCGGCCCATGCTTTGCTACACAACGTATTTTATTTACTAAAAGCTGAACACAACAACGTACACGTCTCCACAGAGCCGTGCACTTTTGTCACAGGCAGGCAGTGCACATTCTTTGCATTAGGAGGATCAATCGGATTACATTCATTAACCAAAGCTTTAGGTGTCATCCTGAGACTGCACACTGGCATTTATTACACAGAGTGGCCAGTAATTTTTGAGGACATTCTCTTAAAGATTATTTCAGTTGGCTTTGGTGTAATAATGCTGTGGTTTGCCAGCTTGGTGCTGCAGGTGTACCTGGAGAAGGATCTATCTCTGCATTCTTCTGTGAATAAAAATAACTCCTTACAAATGTATAAAATTGTAATTTAAAACAACATTCTGAAGAAGCATTTGTATTTTCAGTTTTTCACTACAAATTTAAATAGAGTTATCTAAAGGTTTCTCCTCTCAGCAATACAGAACATATTTTTTGTTTATTCCCCAAGATAAGTCAATATCTGAAATAGCTCAGATGTACTACAACTTTCATATATAAAACAATTACCTTCTCATAAAAGTTTTCTTTCTTTGGAGAACAAATAGAAAATATAAATTTCCAAGTAAAAAGGGAAACAAAAAACTTCTATAGAACTAGAAAGAATTTTTAAGCTGTTTTGTGAAAACCATAGGACAAGTTAGACACTGTTTACTCTTATGAAGTATTTTAAGTAGCATAAATACCCTCTAATATTCAGTCCCTCAGAAATAGCATCCCAAAATAACTCATGTGTCCTTAAGCAAAACAGGAGAAATACAGTGAGCAGCTCCAGAATATGTTGGTGTTATCTGAAAAACTTACTGTGTCTCTGGAAGATATTATGCTGTATAAAATGAATTCTTAATGCTAACAGACACAGAGAAAAAAAAATTACTTGGGAATACTGGCCCACACTTGGATGTGGATTGTGCATATTTTCCAAATCCTTATAGAAAAAATTTTAGTGTCTGGAGTTTGTCATGCAGCTCCCACATAATTGCAAGTGAATGAGGACAGTCACTACTGTGTGCTTTTATGGTGCACATAGCTTAGAATACTGCATGTCTCTCCCAAATCCTGTACTTTTCAATAAAATCCTGCCTTAATCATGCTGGTTTTTATTCAGTGCTTTGATAAAAATACTGGTAAAGGCAAATTTTTGCCAAAGCACCAAAGCAAGCAGGAAGGTTTTTTGAGATTCTCCGACTCTGTACATTCCTCCAAGAGCTGGTCCATGAGTCACTGCTAAAGCCTCCACAGACTGCAAGACTGGGTCTCAGGGGAGAGCCCCCATTTCAAAATATTCTCATGTAGAAGTGGTAATTTTTACACAACCGTCACTAATCTTTAAGCCCATTCTCATTTCATAGATTTTCAAGGCACATTCATCTCAGAAACGCAAGTGCCACCATGGAATTGTTCTCCACGTCGTACCAGCACTTGTGGAAGTTCTCCCTCAGCCACTGCAAGGCTGGCTTTAAAGCACAGCTTGACTTCCTTCTGTACCTTGATACAGGACACGTTCAGGTTTGCTTTGTTCTTTTTCTCCTCACAGATGATAATGAAGTCCCTTGAAAAGAGGTTAAATTTTGCAGCAGTTCTGCTGCTGTCTTTCTAATTATGAAAGAAGTTTTGTGCCTTGGATAGATGCTGGATAGAATGAAAGTGAAGTATTTTATACTTCCTGTAAGAAAGCCAGGCTCTGTCAGGGTGGCTCACACACTCCTTTTGGCTTGGTATTTATTGTTCACTTTCCAGTTGAACAGCACAGGTCTTGTACTCACACTGGTGCACAGCGAGTTTGAAATATTACTCTTCAACACTACTGTGATCTATATCCTTATAAAAAGGTGTAGATAAAGGCTTTGTTTAATACAAAATTCTTTTTAGAGCCACCTTTGTTTCTCTCACACTCTCCATATAACAGCACAAACACTTTACTTTTCACACAAGCCACAAATGGGACTTTCTGTGAAAGGTGTGGCAGTCATGACAAATTAGAAGGCTCTAAATCCATACCCTTGAACCTGGAACACTCCAGCAGACAGCCCTGCAACCCACCACAGACCAAAAGAGTCATTTCTGATTTTTCAGTGCTGGAGAAATACACTAGACATTTCAGGGCCCTGATAAGATTTATTTTCAAAACTAAGCATGGGGGTTTGAGATAACAGTATTAATATTTGTTTAAATTATTATAGCATGAGGTTGACAAGCAAAAAAGCAACGAGCACTATCATAAATCCTTAAAAAAAGAGAGTGATTAATTGTACTTGCTTCTTCTTTTGGCAATAGAAAAACAAAATCTCTGTTGCTGTCTGCAATGCAATTTTCTGATGCCAAAGCTCTCTCCAAAATCCTGTCAATATGCAAAAACTTAACCTCTCCCATCTCCATTAAAATATAAATAAGTGTATAAGAGTGTTACAGCTCAGTGAGTGACTTTGGATCCCAAACATGCTCAGAACTTTACTGAGCACAATACCACAGGTTTGCCATTTGTGCAAGCAAAAAATTTGCTGAGTTGCTCATAGAATGCCACAGTACTGAACACTGTCACTTCCAGAATTAGAAATTAGATTAAAAATTACCCTTTCACATTTACTTTGCCCTTTTTTGGCTTTTTTACAGATCTTTAATGTTATATGAGAGATAAGATCCAGAAAGTAGTGTCATCTTGGGAGAAAATAGGCTAAAATTTATATTACATGATGCCTAAAGATATGAAAAACTAGGAGGGGAAAAAACCTAAGAGCAATGAAAACAAAACCTAGATGTCCTTTTCGCATAACAATGAAAGGCCTTGTTCTAAAGCATATCCACGTACTCATCCAGATAAGAAACTGGAACAAAAAATAATGAATGAAACGTAAACCATTTATTTTATGTAGTTTGGAGAAGGACGTTTTTGTTATTTCAGCATCAATTATGCAAAGAGATCTACTATCTGAATAAATTGTTTGATGTGTTCAGCTATAATGGAGAAACTTTCCTGCTGAAATTTTGCAGGCACAAGAGAAGAGCTGTGCTGCAGAATATTCCAAAGTCACCCAGAGCACCCTCAGCCCTAGCCAGAGCTGTGAGGCAGCAGCAGACCCGCACCCACCCCTCTGAAAGTGCCAGAGGTGTTTGTATTGGACACCTGTTGTAAAAGGAGCAGCTGCATCTGTAATTCTGTGAGTGTCTGTGACACTCTGCAGGGGATTAAGGCTTCTGAGATGAGCTGCAGGGGGTGCTGAGAAATTCACAGGTGCTTGTTAACACTTTAAGGATGTCCAGTGTTGCTGTCAACTGCTGTGTTGCTGCTCCTGAATTAAACATGTAGGTGGTTGACTGCTGGTTAACTGTAATTAATAAATCAATAAACCACTTATTCTAGACTTAAACCACAGAACTGAACAGTTTTTTCACATGACAATCATTAGGGAATAAATCATGAAGAGGGAATAAATGCTCTTTTTTCTAGTACAAGAATACAAAGACATCAAATGATGCAAATAAAAAAAAGTTACTTCTTCAAACAATTTTTAAAGTATTCTAAGAATTATTTTCTAAAACATGCTAAATGGGTTAAAAAGTGATTGAAAGAAATTAATGTAAAAAAATGGATGTTAAATGTAATACATATATCTGCTGAACCACAAATTATTGAAAATGCTGAATATACTCATTATACTGAATGATTACAGGGGTGAAGTAACACTACATGTTTGTGCTACTCTAATATTCTAATTTTTTTTCCCAGGCATACACCTGTAGGCACTGGTAGAAAAAAGATGGATAGATCTTTGGTCTAGGTAATTGTCTGTTGTTTTCTCTCTCTAATGCAGGATTTTTTTTCTCTATTAAAAACTAACTCAAGACTATTTCTGCCATGTTTCTTGAGTACTGCATATAAATCTCTTTGTATGCCATAATAAATACCAAAGATATACTGAATTTTCATGAAACCACAAGTAGCAAACTTTATAAACCAGAATGAGTCAAACTAAATAAAATTCCACTCGTTATGCTAATGGAGTTCCAAAGTCCCCTCAAAGCCCAGAAACGCTGGCACAGAGCACAGTTTATGTAACAACTCTGTGGAAAACCCTTAGAAGTGCTGGAGTACAGCTCTGCTTTTCCCCTACCACAGGAATGATCCACAAAACTACATAAAATCAGTTCTCAAATCAATGAATTTTCATCCAGAAAAAACAAAGAGGAGATGCCCATAAGCTGGCTTTCTTCACTCTCTTGGAAAGCTTTCTGCTATCAGCATATGTTAAGAGAGAATCAACAAATAGTCCTCATTTGCCTAAGAATTTACATTAAATTCTGCAACCAAATAGTAAATGAAGGGTCATTCCTATGTGGAATTGGAAATCACTTGCTTTAAAATGCTCTCTTTTTTTTCTCTCTTCCTCTGTCTAGGCAATATGTTGCACTAGAAATAACAGGGTTGTTTCATTTTTCACAGCCCAGTTTTCTTCCAATGCTGAATTCTAGAACCACAAAGTAGCTGTCATATCCAAGAAACCAGCCTATAAAAATACTTTTCAATACTACTCTAAGTTTAATCACAGTAACATCCTAATCTTTCCTAAGAATGATAAAATAACACAACAGAGCTTCACTTAGTTTCAAAATGAAATGTTTTCAGAGGAGTTCAGTGGTAACACAGCACAGTGCCAAAATATCCTATGACTCCATTATTAGAGAGAGCTGATTTCTTGGGAGGGGCATTTAACTGATAAAATATTCACTAGCAGAGTATGGGGATACTCACCTGCTCCAAAGACACATGCTGATGTCAAGACAATGTATTCCAGAGAATTCCAAAGTTTGCAACAAATTTCACAGGGACAAGATACAGTCACTGGGGTAACTTTTGGCTGTAGTTAGGCACAGCACGTGTAGTTAGATGAAGTGATCTTACCTTCAAATGCAGTATATGGAAGGGGTGAGAGAGGCAGGAAGGTTGGACCTGGACTAGGATTTACTGGCAAACTACTGATCTACTACAGGCTTTTTAGGAAATAAATTCTGGAGACATCGTGTCAAAGATCTTTTAATTCCAGTATCTTACAAAACAATATTAAAATGTTTCATAATCTCAACATTAGTATTGATTCCATTCATTTTATGGAATGACATTTACTTATTTTGATTCCTTTTTTCTTCTCTCCTCATTTTCAAGAAGGTCTTAAACAAACATTTTTCTAGAGAATGTCAATACTGAGATCTGTTTGCAAAAATTTCCCAGGCCACCCATTGGCATAATATTCAAGTAACAATGCTGCATGATGAGTCCCTATCTCTTAATTTGCCAGTTCATTCCCTAATGGTTGAAAGAGTGATGCATTATCTTACAAAAATAATTTGCAAGATTTTTTTTGCATATTTTAAGGAAATTCTAAAAGCATTAACCTTGTCTTTTCCAAACAAAATTCTGACTTTCTTGCCACTTTCTTTATTCCATCTGGCTTGTTGGTTTACCTCTTTTTGGAGGTTACAGACAGGATTTTTAGGAGGGAAAACCATAAATCTCTGCCAATGAGGAGAAACTTTGGCTCTGATCCTGAAAACATATATGTTTTTCACACAGCAACAACATATATTCCCCCTCTTGGAGTACCTCAGAGTTAGAAGACTAATGTGTAGTCTTTTGTAGGCAGATATAGAATCTTTTGTGTATTGCACAGTATAAACAAATTAAAAATGTTTTAGAGATGTGTATTTCAAATTCTAAGTTCTAGCTAATCACCAAGTGTGATATTCAAAAAATTATCCCTGAACTCTAATCTAGGCCAGATTCTGAGACCTGTGTGTCTTTTTGCACAGTACTGTGTGCTGACACCAAAATAAGAAGTTAACATTTAGGCCCTTGAAAAGTCCCAACCCATCACTTACCCAGGCCTGCATCTCCATTTACCTCCCATCCACTGACCCACATAAATTTGGCATCTTGTCCTTTCTTTAATTGAGGTACTTGAACATTTTACCAATGTATGAACAGAACAAAAGTAGGGGAAATAAATTATGGAGTGATACCAAAATTTAAAAATAGGTACATTTACTAATTTACTGAAATTTCTTTCATGTAAGGCACATTATCAAGTAAACTGTCCTGCGACTAAAATTGATGTATTGCTGATTCAAAGGCAAAGATTACACTGTTACAATGTATAATTCATTTGTCAGCATGACATTACACTTTGATTAAGAGGCAAACACAGTTTACCTCCTCAGCAATTAATTTTTTTAATATATCATATGTGATAAAGACAATTGTATCAATAAAGTATGATTTTTCTCATAAAAGTATTCTAAATCTAAACATTTTCTGCAGTCTTTTTCAAGAAATTGGCACTTAAATTATATGCATAATAGTATGCTTTGGTTCCCTGAAAAGTTTCATTTAAGTAATAAAAATCAATCTGTTTCCTGAGTAGGCTTAAAATGCATCTTTAGTAGTCTATGCTACTTTAGTGTTAAATAATGAGGTAGCACATTGTTCCAAAATTGTTCTGAATTATGTAAACCATTTGCTACATGATGTTTGGATTTCATGTTTTGTTTAGAGCTGTTTGGTAAAGCAGTACTTTCCGTCTTTTCTGGCTTCCTGGGTTTGCTTTTCTTTTCTGGAAGTTTACTACTATAATTTTTCCTTTTATCTTTTGCTTTTTTCTCTTCCTCTCCCTCTTCCTCCTCACCCTCATCCTCTTCTTCCTCCTCTCCTACATCCCCTTCCTCCTCCTCTCCTTCTTCCCCCTCTTCCTTGTCACCTTCTTCCCCCTCTTCTTCCCCTTCTTCTTCTTCTTCCTCTTCACCCTCTTCCTCTTTTTCTTCCTCGCCCTCTTCTTCTTCTTCTCCTTCTCCCTCTTCCTGCCCACCCTCTTCTCCCTCCTCTACCTCTTCTTCCTCTCCTGTTTTCTCATCTCCCTCTTCTTCCACTCCCTCTGCTTCCACTCCTTCTTCTTCCTCCTCATCTTCTTCTTCCACTCCCTCTTTTCCCTCATCTTCTCCAACACTCTCTTCTTCCTCCCCTACTCCCTCATCTTCTTCCACTCCTTCTCCCTCTTCTTTATCTTCCCCTTTCTCTTCATTTTCCCCCTCCTCTTCTTCCTTTTCATCTTCTTCCTCCTCCTCCCCTTCTGCTTCTGCCTCTGTTCCTTCTTCTTTCTCATCTTTTCTTTCCTCTTCCACTTCATCCTCTCCCTCTTTTCCTTCTTCCATTCCATCCTCACCCACTTCCTTAGTTGTCATATTTGCATCTTCCTCATCCTGTTCTTCTTCTTCACTCCCTGCCAATGATTCTCCTAATTCCTCCTCTCCCCCCTCTTTATCTTTTTCATTCTCCCTTTCTTTTTCTTCATCTTCTCCATCCTCTTCTGCCTCTACCTCTTTTTCTTCTTCCTCTATATCTTCCCCTCCTTCCTCACTCTCATCTCTTCCCTCACTTTTAACCTGCTCTTTTTCTTTTTCAGTGCCTTTCTCTTTCTCATACTTCTCCTCCATATCCTCCTTTTCTCCCTCACTCACCATTTCTTCTTCCTCCATCAACCTGCCTTGCTCATCTCCTTGATCTTTGCCATCTTGCTGGCTGACCTGCTCAGTTTCCTCTGCGCCCTCATTCCCACTGTCTCTTTCAGCCTGTGATTCTTCCTTTTCATTTTCTTCCTCATTATCTTTTCCCTCTTCATCTGTTTCTACTGAAACTTCATCTCTGTATTTTTTAATCTCACTCTCTTCTTCTTCCTCCCCTAGTTTACCTTCACTGTCAACTGTTTCATCCAGTTTTTCTTTTTCACTTTCACCCTTTTCACTGCCTTCACCCTCCTGCTCCTGATCAGATTCCTCCTCATTCTTAATTTCTAATGGCCTGTCTTCATCAGATTTAGCATCAGAGCTTGTTTCTTCGTCATTCAGGCTTTTTAAATCAGTCTGTTCTACACAATCTTTCTCATTGTTTGTAGCTTGCATCTCCTCAATCTCACTGTCTTTTTCGAAGTCCAGATGTGTCACTGTTCTTCTTGCCCTCTGGACAATTCTGTGTTCATAGGAAACCTCTTCCTTAAGTATATATTTTTCAAGATCATTAATACTTTCCTCAGTTGAAGATGAAGACGAAGTTACAGATACTTGTTTCAAAAACTGATGCTTTTTTTTAAGCTCCTTCTGTTCTGCACTACTTTCTCCTCCTGTGACATTTATTCTTTCACACTTGTCAGATTTTTCAACACCATCCTTTATTTTGTTATGACTTGCTGTTGTTTTTTGACTCCCTTGCTTTTTAACAGGACTGTATTCTTGTACAATTGATGAATCAGTCTGGGGCTGATCCCTGGGAGCAGAAGGAAGTACCTCTATTTTAAGGGATTGCTTAGATTTAACAGCTTTTGGTTTTTTGTTGGAAGAACTTATTTTTTCAGTCAGAATTTGATTTTCAATGGGAAGATTATACGTTGCATCATCTCTGAAAAATTCAGGATTTTCCATGCACTCTTTTTCCCTTTTCACTAATATGCTTTTGCCCTCAGTAATTTCTTGAGCACCACTTTTCAAAGTACTATCACTTTGTGCATGCTCAGATTTACCTTTCTTTATACTTTTTCTGGCCACAGGCTTCCCTACAAAGGCACTACTCTTTTCTAAATCTTGTCCAGGTGACTCTGAAAGTGAAGACTGCTTTTGTAAAGAGCCAGACTCTAATGTTGAGCCCGCCTTTGTGAAATCAGAATCCTTGTTTTTCAGCCCACCCTTACCATCTCTTTTCAGTTTCACATTTTTATTGTTCTTCTATTCCACATGAGAAGCAGAAAATTAAAAAGAAAGAAAAAAAGCATTAAAGACAAATGGTAGCAAAAGAAAAAGGTTACAAAAGCATCTGAATAAGAAAAGCAACAATTTGTGAGAGGAGATTAAAAGACAGCATTAGAGGTAGAATATTTCACATGAAATGAATTTACAAGTGCACATATTAGAAGATTGTAACATCCTGTTAATGATCAGTGTAGTGCTACACCTTTCCCACTAGCCAAGGAAATGCAGTAAGAATTGTGCAGCCAGTACCACATCCCAGAAACCGGTGCAGGGCAATGCACGAGGCTGTGCAAGCAAAAGGAAATCAATACAGTTCTCTTACACCTTCCACCTTTGGAAATCTGATGTGCTCACTGTTATGCCCTTTCTAGGAAGTCTGAAAATCTCTTGTCTTTCTGCTTTAAATTTTACACTTATTTAACAGATTATGAATAACTAAAAATCTAAAATAAAATTTTAATTAAATATAACAAAGTGCTGAAAATTTACTTTCACTTTATGAGTGAAATAGGAAGGTATTACAAGGTACTTTAATTTCATAATGAAGACTAGTATTATTGTTCCTTTAAATATACTTCATGGTGAATATCTGCAAATAAAATGTTTATTTACACTGTGTCCCAAAATATTTTCTTAGCAAAAAAACAGTAGAAATGTATGTTACCACCTAAGGTTACAAGTTGTATATGATAAACCTCTTGCTTCTTAAACTGGTGAAATATTATACACTCATCTCAAACTACACTGGTATGTGCAGTTCTAGGTGCCTGCCTAAATTCTCTCTGCCTTCATGCAGCTTCTTAGAATTTTAGGTCATGGATATTCAGAAAATTAGCAAGAGGAGGTCTGTAAAATTTGCCTGACTTTTTAAAAATTTGAAGCAAAATAATGAAGTACTACGACAATAGAAGAATTGTAAATTTTTTAATCATCAGTATCAATATACAAATATGTAATTATTTACAGTACCTTCTGTTTTTGGAGTGGTGATAACTTTAAGGACCAGTCACCAGGATTCAACTTCATTGCATGTGTCTGCAAAAAATAAAGTATCTATTAAAAAAATTAATATATTTAATGCAGAAAGCAACATCAAAGCCCAGTTTTACTAAACTGAACAATTTTGTTAACATTTTAATATTATTGCACAGTCAGGGTGAAACAAACCTATATGATCATTCAGCTCACCTATTTCACTTCCACTCTGCCATTTACTGCTTATAAAAGAGAGTGGTGACCAGGTGAGATGTCAGCACCTAAACTGTCTGCAGAGACTGAACTCTGCCCTGACCTTTCTTAGAGCCCCAGGCACTTCTGAGATTTGAACCTTCCCCTCACTGTGAGCTTACAAATAGAACCTTAGTCCATCATCATCACAAACTTCAACTCAACATCCAGTTTGGCACCACAGCCTTGAAAGGACATCTTCAAAGAAGCGTTACACAGCAGAAATTTTCCTTGGTACCTAATGCCTTTATCTCCTCCACATAAAGCAAGAAACCAAAAAGCAACATAGAATACTGCTAGGTGGGAATACATAATGAAACTTTGCTCATCCCTTGCCATATATTCCAAATGACAAGATAATATTTTCTGCTACTGCTTGTTAACTGCTCATGGTTTAACCATGATATTCTTTTTCAGCACAGGGAGCATGGACAGTTCTGCTTTCAGACTCCCAATAATTTCTATCACCAATATGACATTAAAGGTTTTTCCTCCTCTTGTCACTAAGATGTATGTTGCCACAGTCTAGAAAAAATTGAAAAAAATCTATGCTGTTACAGATTGTTTTCATTCAGATCCAAGAAGAGTAATCATTTATTTTGTATTTTGACAAGTTTGCCTGATGGGCTTTTTTTCAAATTTATGTTTAAAACATTTTAAAATGTTTTAAAGTTGGTTTGCAATAGGTATTAAACCAAAAAGGAGAAGGAAGTCTAGCACATGAAGTGTGCAATATGTAGATAATGTTTTAGTAAATTAATGAAGGCCATGCTGTGCATTGGATCTGATCACATTTTTTTTTTGTAAATCAAAATAAAGTTTTATAATGTTAAATAAATGGCATGCACAAAGAGACTGTTAAGAGCTTTTAAATGCAAACAAATAATAATTCCTTTAAAAAGTGCAATCCCTCCAGCATAGCTGTGGCTGCATTAAGGCCAGGACATGCTCCTTTCTGCCAAGAGAACAAAATGTTTTGGAAAGTTGTACAAGTGATAAGGTGAACATATTTTTCAAATAAAGGAAATATGTAGGAACAAGCTGGGGGATCACCAAATAATCAAAATGTCTGGATTTTGGTCTTCCCTTTAATATGGTCCACCTGTACTAAAAAAACCTCTTCTCAAAACAGGAAAAGATGCTCTTCTGCTTCATTTCCTGCAGTTCTCTGTTGGAAATCATCAGGAAAAGCAAGGTCAGAGATAGAGATCACCATGTGGCCTCCAGGATCCTTTTCCTTTTCTTTCTGGTTTCCAGAGCTAAAACGTGGGGAGGCACTGCACTTCTTGGACTACTTCAATATCAGATCACAATATTACTTGGAAAATTAAAACATTTTAGCATTGGGTAATGATGATATAAAATGCATGCTCATTTAACAGTGTGTCAGTATTTGGTGTCACATAAGATATTCTGGGCTAGTCAGGAATTCTGTATTAGAACCTGAAACACAATTTAGCTTCTTTGTCTCCCCCTGCAAAAAATTACTGAATTACAGATCCATTATTGGAATATATTACCATATTTAGGATGTCAGTTGTATCCCCAAGGTTTCTGTCAATGTTTTCATTATCTGAATCTTGCTCTGAAGAGACATCACCAGGTTTATCTTTTTGATTATTATTTTCTACAAGGAAAAATAGGGGAAAATAAACAAATGTCATAGGAACAAGCCCTGTATAGCAAACAGAACACTCCAGTCTTATAAAATAGAGATTATTCCTAGATTATTCCTGTCTTACTAACATAGAACTGAAGTTCTCAAAATCCCCATTCCCCCAGCCCAAGACAGAGCAGAAAGACTTCCATCTCCTTTCATCATTAACATCAGAGGTAGCTCAGCAATCTGGTCTCAGTGCACAGTAATCTCTGACCATTTCTGCAGACTTTCAAAGTGTAAATATTACCTGGGACAAAGATTCTTATGGATAATATCTTTAATAATAGGCTAACAATTAGATCAAATTAGCTGCAGTCATGTTATCTCTATTGCACATCATCTATGTAATGGATGGAGAGACAGTGAGTTTAATGCAGCATTATAAAAATGTCCCTGCATCATTAAGCACATCAGGTCTATGACCATTTTGTACAGCACAAAACCTGAGGTTTTAGGCCTAAGACTCTAAAGGAAATTCAAATTTCACTGCATTGCTTTCCTGGAACCAGAAATGCTAATGGACATGCTGGGAAATTTAAAATTCATCATCTTCATTCTATGAATGAATTACTTTCAAATTAGATGTGGCTGTCCAATAAATCTGAGCTAATTCTTACACAGAAGCTCTGCATTCTGCACTCTTCAGCATTGCTCTTCCCAGGAAATCACACAGGCCCAGGATTCCAGACAAGTGCAGAACTGCTTTAGAGAATCTGTGCCAAAGTCCAGTGCTGTATTATGGTTTTCCAGACTTTTCCATCAGCTAGACTATTATAATTCGTTATTACCTTAGATAACAAAGAGTGAAGAGTACTTCTGCATTTCCAAGTGAGGAAGAAAGGTCCTGTAAGAATTAGTAGACCTCTTTTCTTATCTTTTTTTACCCAAGTTCCTTGTAGGCTTACCTATGTCCTTAAGACTGTTCCTAACTTTTTTTCTGTAATTCCTTTTTGATCTTACAGTATTTTTGTGAAATCTTATTTCTAAAGGCTGAAGGAACCACAGGTACAATTAATAAATTGTTTTTCTTTCACTCAAGCCTCCTCTTAATCTCTAAACTTGTTTTGTGAACATGAACAGTGTGAGGCAATTTCTGTCTGCATTTCTCAGCTTTCATGTCTGTCTGCCAGACCCTCCTGAGGTAAGACTGAACCTGAACCTTCTTTCAGGTTCAAATTGCACATTTGTTTATGAATGATGAGAGTCAAACCATTCTTATCAGAAAACAGCAGCAAGATGTGGGGACACTTCACCTTTTTCATGGTCTCCATCCCTCCCAGATTCAGCTTTAGGGTGACTTTTTGCAGAAAACCAGAGTGGGCTGGTGTTCCTCGCCACAGGCAATGAAGATTTTAAGAAGCCTTCCCTCATTGGAGGCAGAGTTTGTGCCATTCGAACAAATTGCTCTGGTGACCTTTCCTTTAGAAGATTGAAAGACAATAGATTGAGAAAAAGGGTAGAGGAAGAAAATGTAAGCAATCTCCCATACATGTCAGTAGTATTTCATTTTAGCTGATGATACAGTGTTGCAACTTAATAAGCATAAACAAATATCTTTACTGTTTTAATCATTTATAGTCCTAAAAAGTGGGCAGGTGCATAGTGAGATTTTTAAGATAATTTCTATGCAATGATTTCAAACAAAGGAGAAAACTTTTTTTCTTTTTTAATTTAAAATGAAAAACTAGTCTCTCAAATAATATCAAGGTATTTAATCCACATCAATACATTTTTACAGAATAAATTCACACTTTGGTAGTTCTCAGATAGGTAAGTGAAATGATCCAACTCATCGTGCTGTTTAAGGAAATCACATGGAATGTGTAGTGGAGATAAAAGAGCCGAAAGTAATATTTTAAATGGCTACATCTAATATTTTCCTTCAATATTTTATAAACCATGAAACTGTTTAATAGATTCAAGAACTCAGAGGGAACAGCAAAAGAGTCAGGTTCTTAGTATTTTTCTTTAATATTTCTAAGATGGTTTAAATTGCAAAGAACAGGTTCTACATTTTAGGACAAAAAAAAAAAATTGCAAGCAATTTGAATCTCTTTCACAGAAATAAAAAAAGCAAAATCTGACCAATACATATTTTTTTGTCCTGCATCAATTTTTTGGACTAGGATAAATATATATTTTTCATATTAAACATTAAAATTAAACCCTTAGTTTAAGAAGATATATTTAACTGCTTGGTATGTGCTGTGATTTTTGCTTTAAAAGTGATTTTGTTTCCTAAAGTGCCGCGTTCTGCGGGGTCACCTAGCTTAGGATCTCCCACAGATGGGGCATTCAGGTGGTTTGAGGTCGAGGCTTTCCCTTCTTTCTCAGCTCAAGCACTGAAGAAGATGCAGAAGCTGTTCTCTGATGTTTTCAAGGCTGTTTATTATTCCTTATCTAAAGAATTCTCTCTTGAGCTACTGAGGTCTGTCAAGCAAGCTGGTCAGGGGCACACTGGCTGCCCAGAGAGCAGGTCTTATCTTTTATAGTTTAGTTTACGGAGTTCGGTGTTTACTATTAATTTCCAATGTGCTATCCTTACATTGCATTGTCCAGTTTCCTGACAGACCAATCCAGAAATGCCATCCTGACTAAAAGATGGATGACAAGAAGAAGAAGAAGAAGAAACTACATGTCACGTGTAAAAATCCTCCATCTTAATTCTAAACTTCTTATCACAACAATATCACAAATTCATATTTCTATTCTCTAACAGTCCAACTCATACTCTACTTATCTTTTGGGACTTGTAATTCTTCCTGTAACAATGGCAACTCTTTTAAGGGACTTAAATCAAACCCACAAGGGTCTTGGGCATCGTGCCAAGGCCTCTGAACCCTTCGCCTGGGTTCCGAGGCACTCAGGGAAGTCAGGGGAACACCCTGGACTCCAACACTAAAGAAGTGTGGAAACTCTGTCCCTGAACTTACCCTCTCTCTCCGTCGTATCCGTGCCGCTGACAATTGCAAAGTGTTTGCTAGAACAAAGTCCCCACTGCTTTGGGGCACAGGAGCAGCCAAACGAGGCCCAAATAAATCTTCCAAGGTTACCTCAGATCCTTTAGGTCTCGGAGCAGCAAAAACCAGCATGTGACAACCCCCACAAGCAACCTGCAGCTCAAATAAAGGTCTGATTATCTCATTTGCAAGTATCAAGGATGCACTTTTGTTACAATTATCTCTAGGGGCTTAGATTATAAGAAAAAATTTAGTAGAAGTAAGACATCTTAAATGGCTTCAAATTTAATTTCTAACAACACCAGCAAGATAAAAGTATTTAATTATGTTTATTAATGATTAGTGATCTATGTTCACTTCTAGTTAGTTGAATACAATATATTTGTATCGAACAGAAAAAAAAAGACAGGACTATCAAATTTTTGATATAGAAGATAGCAAAGATATTTCCACTGATTTTCAAGATATTTTAGTTAATTAGTTTGATACAAGTCAAATGAGAGCAATACTGATAGTTTCAGTGACTCAAACCTAAATGTTTTATCACGAGATCCACAAAATGTAAAGAAAATTCTACACTCTCCAGCAGACACAATATTATTACATAAAGATCAGAGGTTTCACTTTTTAAAGAGTTTAAAACACTCACTGCTTCCAAAAAAACTTCCTTCACCTGTAATTCCAGTAAATAAACAGAAATGATCAATGGACTTTTGTCCCAAATTTTGTTCAATCCTGAGTCATGTTAGCATTTTTGATGCTGACAATTCTGTGACATTTATTTCTTCGGCACCTCAAGAAGCAGATGAAGAAACTTCCCTTACACAATTCTCAAAAGAAAAAACCATTCCTGGTTTCTTGTCCAGTTTGGATTAAAAAACCCTAACACCTCAAATTTTCTTAAAATATAAAGATATACTACTGTACAAAAATTGCCAAATTTGAAAAGATGACTCTGGTATTCACAGAAAAGATATAAATTTCCCAATACTTCCAACAATCCAAGAGCAATAAATAATTCAGTTTATAAGCTACCACAACTCTGAAGACCAAAACACTATAGTACAAGAGTACTGAATAAAACCCTAAAGAGCAATCTCTATGTGTAGCCCAGTCAAAGATATTCTAAACTAAAAGATATTCAGTCAAAGATATTCTAAATGAATGAACTGTACTAAGCATATATAATTTCCTCTTGCCTTCAGTTTGTGTCATCCACTATTTAAATGTTATAGAAAGAAATCATTTCAGCTCTCATTAATAATATGTTTCATAAAAAGATAAATATCTTGATGTCTGGAAAGAATGAAGAAAGGGTTTACCAACAGGACTGTGAACTTCAAGAAATTGTAACACAGGGTGGGATCAAACAGATTTGTAAAACTCTCTTCTCCAAATCCCAACTTGCCATGTCGTCCATCTCCAAAAGTAAACATGAGGCCATTCTCTATATGTGGGAATAAAAAGGATTTTAAAACAAAGATTCAATACAAAACCAGGACAGAACCATTACAAGCAATGTAACAGGCCATGAAAGTAAAGAATATTTCCCTTCCAAAAGAAAAACCTGAACAATTATTTTTAGATCTTCAACAGATGAATATTATTAAAAAATACACATTTTTTCAGACAAAGTACTGTCTGAGATGTTAGTCTAGTCACTCTGTAAAAAGAAAACCCAACAAAATAATAAGATTTAAACTGTACAGAAAATCATAGGCTTCTAAATAAGAATATTTGTTAGCAAATCATGATTAGGAAGTTACAATTCCCCAGGAGATACAGAGTTATGCATGGCATGGCTGTGAGTCAGAAATTCCTGTCAAATCCACCTTTCTCATTGGCTCATTTCACCTTTAGAACCAGTAATGGATATGTCTGCTACTGCTCATTGTAGAAAAGCTTTTACAGTATAACAGAGAGTTGCTAGAAGTGGTTCCAGAATTTTGCACTCCCGTACCTGCTATCACAGCAGAGTGATTTTCCCCACATGCAATATTACAGATTTTATGCCTCCTCAAGTGTTTCACAGGCTTCGGTACCGAACTCTCAAACACAAAAGTTCCATGTCCCAGCTGCCCATATTGTCCAAGTCCAAAAGTATAAACATCTTTCTCTGAAATTATACCGGTAAAGTTAACAAATATGCTGATACACACATTTATTTATTTGTTTGCGTGTTTATTTATAATAATCTACATTATATTTGCCAAATGGAAGGCCACCGACATAAACATCATTAAAAAATATTTAATAAATTAAAAAATGTGCTGATTAATCAATTACACTATCACTTATTAATACACAACAAAATAAAAAAACAAGACTGAAGCACAAAGTATGCACAGAAAATAATTTTAAATGGTTCAATAAGCCATGTATTTTCTAACATAAATGCAAAATAATCCACTGATCATATGCACACAAAGCAAAGTTAAAAATATCTATGGGAATTTATATACTCCAATCAATTCAAGACCACAATGTTTATACATATATGCTTATTCACAATTTTTCAAAGCCTCATCTTAATTTCTCATTAGCTTTATGAACATTGTATGACTCTAAATTTAATAGACAAGACCTCATCATTTGTATGTATAAAGAGACTGGAACAGTAACAGAATAGATTTCAGTATTCTGTTCAGCTACCAAATCAGCCCTGCAATAAATAGAGAACACTATAATTGTGCTATCTTGTGACAGAGTAATCATCTTTCCACATTTATATTTTGTCTGTTTAATGGACTGTCTGTGCCAGGAAAAAGAATAAGAGCTTCTCCAAAGCAATGAAGATTCTTGGTGTGTCCATCCCTGGCACTGCATCACAACAGGGGAAGATTGTGAAGCTTGGAAACCTTGGTGAGGTCATGCTTGAACAGAGAAGTTTTTTGGGGAAAAAAGAGAAGTTTTCCTCGAATTTTGTTTCCTGCTTCTTTTTCTTTTGCATATAGGCAACAAAGGAAAAGTGAGAGAAATTCCAATTAAAGCACTTGAAAAATTATTATGAAAAAATGGGAAAGATTATGAATTAACAAGAAAAATTTCCACGTTAACTTAAAAGAACTTTCCAATTTCAAAGGAACTGATGAAATAGTAACACTACAAACGGAAATGTTCTTTCTAGGGAAGACTTCTCCATTCTGTTCCTTATAAATTGCTCCATATTAAGATGTCGTGAATTCACACCACTAAAGAAAAAGTCCAATGGTCTCACTTTTTTTTAAATTGTAGATGAAAAATACTGAGTAAACCTGGTTTTTCTACTAAATGTAATAGTAAAGCTCCCTCTGCTGGAAATTTCAGAGCAAGAAAGTAAAACCTTCTTGGGAGCTTAATAGAGTAAAAGAAGTAGTAAGATTTTTCCTGTAGCATTTAGACTCCCTGCATAAGAATCAAGAAACTACACCTGAAAGACAGGAGCATTCTCTAAGCAAACAAAAGTCTCATCTTTATTTTAGTAAGTTGCTTTTTCAGGATGGCTGATTCCAAAAATTCTGTTTAGAACTACTGCATTTGTTTCAACAATTCTTTGGAAACTGGCAGATATTTTAACTACAAGGCTTTATCTGATTAACATAATTACTTTGAGTGAACTACGAGGTTTTTTCTTTAATCCTAGCATGAAGCATGCAACATCTTCTGCATTTGTATTGAGAGGGAGATTTTCTAAAATGTTAATTTTAAACGTGCATTTTTTCTTACCTGTGTTTCTAATGAAAATGAGAAAAAGGCCAATCCCAAGCCAGGTTAGAGTGCCTTTATATAACAATTTCTTCTGCTGCTCTTATAGACCAGGGACACCGAAATGTTGTTCCTCCTAAATTTGTTTCTTAGTGAATTATCATAGTAGAGGAAGAAAAAAACCTTGCACCTTTCTTAAATGATTCCCCACTCTGGTGCACAAGTGAGGTCAAACCTCACTAATAACCCCCTTTTGTAGAAATGAGGTATTTCCTCTAATCTGTCATTATAAATGCATGGAAAGAGAAGTACATGGAAAAGCAACCTCACACAGTTATTGATAAAATGACGGGGTGAATTTCATCATCCTGAACACAGCAGCAGCCCACGAGAGGGCCCTTGAAGGAATGAAGATAAATGGTTTCAGAGCTTGCACAGAAGGCAATGGCTTTGCTCTTCCAAGTGACATCCAGCACTTGAGTGTTGGAAGAACTGCTTCTTTATTTCCCATTTCCCTTTTTGGAAGAACAGGGATATTTCCCTGTAACTGTGTTTTCTTCCATCTTTGCAGGCATCTTTTGTAATCTCTGTGACCATTTGCACTATTAATAAAATAGTCCTAGGCAAAAGGTTACATAGCTTTCATATTATTTTTAAAAATATGCCATTTCCTGACAGAACTGTGTGAGCTCAAAGAATGTTTTTCAGAATCATGTATTCTCTGCCAGGGGCTCACCACCCTCACAGTAAAGAATTTCTTCCTAATATCTAATCTAAACCTACTCTCTGTCAGTTTGAAGGCATTCCCCCTTGTCCTGTCTCTGCAAGCCCTTGTAAACAGTCTCTCTCCATTATTTCTTGTAGGCTCAGGTACTGGAAGACTGCCATTAGATCAGCCCAGAACCTTCTCTTTTCCAGGCAGAACAACCCCAATTCTCTCAGCCTTTCCTCATAGGGGGGGTGCTGCATCCCTCTAATCATCTTGGTGATCTGTCCACATAAATTCATTTTTCTTGAACATTATTATTATTACTACTACTACCACTACTACTGTAACTATTATGCCAATGGACTATTCACTCTCACAATAGCTTTATTTTTAAAAAGCTTATGCTGAAAAATGTTACTGTAAAAAATCAACTGTCAACACAATGTTCAGTATTCAGAGTTAGTAACTGGATTTGGGGATTTGAGTATAAATAGTATATAGGTTTAAGAATGGTTTGAAAAATCTAATAATCCTATATGGTCTGAATTGTGAGTTCTGCCAAGAAAAAGTAGAGCTTTTACATCCTTTTTGTCCTCTTTCAAAAGGGTGCCTTGGCTTTCTTTTCTTTTTAAAAGACCTTGAGACAGAAGATGAAAAATCCAACATTTTACATACTAATGCACTTATGTTCTTATGTCAAACATTCAATTCTCAAAGGTCTGCTTCACTTTTTCCTTTGAAGAGTTATCTTTGCTTTCCTTCCTTTCAGAGAATGAAAGGAAGTAATATATCCTTCTATAGAAAAAAATATTCCCAGAGGATCTGTGCTCATCTGAAAAAATGGCAAGATATTAAGGCCACTCCAAATAATCTGTTTCTTCTTCTCCAATTTCTAGATTCACATTTATTGTTTTTTCTACCTTTATTGAAAAAAAGCACACAAATTGGGATTGCTGCTCTCCCATATTTCATTTTAAAGTGATGACACCAACAGCTTTCATTTGCAGCAGAAAGTACCAAGCATTGGGGGTAGTTGGTGCATTTTTTTCAGTCTCTGAGAGAATGAATCTGGGATGAGGACAGGATCTTCTTGGACTGGCTGACTGCCATGAAATGAAAGCTTTGTGCTCTCAAGATTTTGCATGATGTAATTTTTAAATTGCATCATGCAAATCTGTTTATTGTCTAGAACAATCACAAATATTAAAGGCAGAGGTAACAATAGAGCTTGTAAAGAAGATGGTTTCCAATACCACACTCAACATTTTTAAAACCAATCTTTAAATTATTGCTCTCAACAATTTAATTCTTGTTCTCTGGGAAAAATAATTGAGTTTCTCATTTTGGAAAGAGTAAAAAATCCCAAAGAATTATTTTAACATATTCTTTCTACCTTTTACTCTGATAATTTTTGTAGAGATTCCAAACAGTACCTTGATTTAATAACTCATATAACAGTGGTCCTTATCATACAAAATTGCCAATAGAATAGATAACAGTCATAAAAAAGGAATCAAATGAAGTGCTTTGGAAAAGACTAATTACACATGAGAGTCAGGAAGAAACTTGCCTAGTACTCTGTAAGATAACTGAATTATGCTTTCTTCTAATTTGATAAACTCTAAGTAGAAATGATGTCAAGAAATGAGCCAAGATGTGCAATAGTTTTTCCATATGATATTTTTTTCTTGTGTTTTTGCTATGTTAAATGAGATAGATGAAGCAAGGGAATATTCAGTAGTCACACACTCAATTCTTGTTTCCTGAGACTGAAATGTCACATCCTTAAAAACTGGAAGGATGTAAACCACATCAGTATATATTGTGTTACTAAAGGCAAGCAGCACCCATTTTCATGGAGGATGACACTTGAAATTCAGAGTTTCTTCAAAACTGTATTACTTTCCTAATTTATAAAACTGAGTTTAAAAGTTCATTTTCAAGTAAATTAAATGCAAATGTTTCTGCTCCTTTTTAAAGATAGACCACCAGAATTCCCAGTTTCTGGTCACACCACTTCAAGATGCAATTTAGGACTAATTTCAAGTGAAGTTTCTGGTGCAAAGCCATTAATGTAAGTATGTTAAACTCATTTAAATTTTTTAGTATCCATATCTACCTCTTTTCACAACTTTTTCCTCAAATTTTGCTTTGAGTCAGAAAATTTTCTCTATATCAACACTTCTGACTAAGTATCTTTCATTTGAGACAGTATTTCCATTATCCACTAGTCTTTCACTCAAAGGGTCTTAGTCAGAAGTTCACATCTGTCACCTATTTAATAACAGCTGAATCACATTTAAAAAAATCTATCTGATTTTTCACTCTTATCACAGCTATTAATCTTTAGGAAATGTGTTTTTGGGGGGTATGGTTTTTCTCTTTTTGTGACTCAACTAGGTCATTTGGCACTCAACACTTTGATCAACAGCTGCCAGCTCAGCCAGCACCAAATTTCTTATTTAACTTCTACAAAAGAATTTATTTCCATAAACAAGTAAATCTTACATACATATATACTTATAACAGTATTTTCTTCACTGCATTTTTTTCTATAGCATTTATATTTCCCTCTCTGTTCTAGCTCCTGTACAGATTTCACTATAATGATTATGGCATCCAGGTCTGTATCTTTCTTTGAAATCTCTATAACAGTTACAGGTTATAATGATTTTTTATCACATGAAACACTATTAAGTCAAAGTATCTATTGGTTGAATTCAGATTTATGATCAAAAAATAATCAATGATGATAATCAAATTCTTTCTACAAAACTTCACTTTATAACTCATAAGATAATGCTATAATTTACACATTTGTTCGTCCCAAATTTATGGCATCTTTTTCTCTAATAATGATAATCTGATTTCACATAAAGAAATTTATTTTGTGACATAGAATATGCCAGGGTAAGGCTGTATGTAGGTGGAAGAAGGGAGACAAAGGCATTGAAATGCAGACAAACATTTACATTATTTCACTGATTGGCTACTGCTATTTCCTTTTCATAGCTTTCTCAAAGGAATTTTAACCTACCCAGAATCTTGCAGCTTGACTCACTACTCATGATCCTTCAGCATTTCACTTCCACCTTTACTCTTTCAATGGCTTGCAGTACAACACCACATCATATTACTCACAATCTCCCTCATTTAGATTTTCAGTTTATATTTAGAAAGTTTGGCAGCATAACCTTGAAGGCACATCATGGGATTGTCAAGAGACAACTATAGAGAACCTTCAGAATACAGACTGAAGACTGATACCTATACATCCAACTTGGTTTTACAACTTTTTCATTTTGGCAGAAAAAAAAATAACAGGCTATATAGTTTTACACATATTATATTAATTACATGCTAAAGCTTATATTTTTTGAATTATCTTCAAGTAAAATCAAACTTACTTTTCCTGCTTCTACACCACTCTAGATCAGGATAGAATTTGTGGAAAGAAATGGCTGGCACTGCTTTGCACATATGCCTTGGAAAAGCTAAGTCACCACTAGCAGACAAGTATTGAACACCATTTTCCAAGTACTATATATGTGGCCCTGTGAATTAATATGTAACAGTTGTATTTGCTGATTTTCATAACCTGTACAATATGTCAAATGTATATGTCTGTACTAGTTTCATATTTACACTAAAGATTCTGCTCAAACGCACAAGCAAATTCTGTATCACAATAAGAGTTATTTAATCCATTCAGGCATGCAGTAGAGAGTGAAGCTACTTGAAAAGTGACTTCCTACATGCCTTCCTAAATATTCAAGAGCATTTAAATTTATTACAGAATGGAAGATTTCCTCTGGAATTTCCCTCTCACTGCAATAACGATTTCAAGCTCCTTAGAGGAAAGAAACATCATTCATCTGTGTTACACCAGGTGGTGCTGGCTTATTACAATTTCAATAATAAAGGCACTCAGCCTATGTAAAGTTCTCCTAAAATGCTATTTATTGGAGTTAAGACCATAAAGAAAAAGAAGACAGGATCAATAACCTTCTGTCCCTTCAGAGGCTGGGAATTCTGAGCTGTGTGGAACTGAAAAGGACCCCAGCTATGCAGATCCTATCCATGGAACATTACCTCAGCCTGAGCTCTTACAGGACTTTCTTACATCCAAAACAATTCTATACATCATTTATACTGGTAAATTCTGCACTTCATACTGAATAAAAAGAACATTCACATGGGAACTTGCTGCTGAAGTTTCAGATAAAAGCAAGGACAGGCAAGTGGTGTCAACCAGGAGCTGCCTGGAAGCCCCTCTATTAAAATCACATGGGCAAGCTCATCCAGCAGCCAAGGAACATGGGCAGTGCAGCACAGGCCTGCCTTAGCTGGGTGGTACATGGATTTCTACCTCCTTGGTGTACAATGGTCTTCCTGTTAGGATCAGCATCCAGCACTTCAGTGGGATGTCAATTCTTTAGAGTTAACAGAGTTTAAATTACAGGGCTGTAAGTAAAGCCAGTTAAATTGCATACCTGTCAGCACCATAGTGTGTTCTCCCCCACAAGCAACCTTTTTAACCTTTTCCATAATTCCCAGTACAGGCTGTGGGACTCTATTGTTCTTCAACTGTTCAGGGAATAATCCCAGTTTCCCATTCACAGGTTCTCCAAAAGTATAGAGCTCACCATCTCCTGTGAAAATACAGAACAGAGCATGGTTTCCAGTACACACTCAGGAACAAGGATGGGTTGTCAAAGCTGCTGCAGACACAAATTATAAAGACAGAAAAGTATATGAACATTACAGGTTAGGTGACCATATTTGCATAATGCCCAGCAGCTGTGAAAAGCACTCTGCTTTGATGGGACACAAGGTGCTAGATTTTTGTTCCCTCCAAATTCAGAATCACAGTATTTGGCCTGCAAGGAATGTAGCCACAGGAAAAAGAAAACCATATACAATCTCATTTTGAGAAGTGATAATTCCCTCTGTAATCAGTATTTAAGTCAACTGAAGGTGTTTGTAAGAATCTGAACTGAAACAGAAAATAATAATAATTTTGATGGAAAGTCAACCTGCTCAAGCAGGGTCATCCCTGAGCACACAGCATAGGATTGTGTCCAGAGGGTTCTGGAATATCTCCAGTGAGGGAGGCTCCACACCCTCTCTGGACAATCTGTTCAGTGCTTGGTCTCTGCACAGTGAAGAATTCCTTCCTCACGTTCAGGTGGAACTTCCTGGCCATCAGTTCCTGCCCGTTCCTCCTGTCCCAGTGCTGGGCCCCAGGGAGCAGAGCCTGGTCCATGCCCCGAGCCCTCCCTGCAGACACTGACACACAGGGCTGAGGGCCCCTCTCAGCCTCTCTTCTCGAGGCTTTCTTACATTCTTCTACGCCTCTTTTCTAAGAGTTTTTTGCAGTCATTTCAATCTGTCTGTGCTTCCTAAGAACCAGCAAATTACCTCAGCTGCAAAAAAGTGTATTTCATTTAATTTCAAACCTATGGACTGTGTTCAGGCTTTTTTGTTCAGTTTGATTTCCTGTTTTAATTCTGATTTTGTTCTTATATCTATGTGCAGAAATACTCTGAACAGAAATACTTTGAACAAATAACTCTGTTATTTGCATCAGCATCAATTTTCTGTTCTAAAACAGTAGCCCAATTAAAAAGATAAAAATCAACTGCAATGAGAGCTTTTCTGTAACCAAAACACTCTGCTGACAAAAAGACACTTTATTAAGCATTCTAAGTAAAGAAAGAAAAAAAAAACCAACTACAAAAACAATCCTGTATATTTTGGAAGGTAAGTATTTTTTTGATACTCTTAGATCAGCCATATATTTCTAAAAACAAGTTCAAAAAACCCCAAAAGCACTTGGGAAATAACTACTTATACAGTTCTCTTTGAAGAGACCAGCAGTTCTTTTTAAACACTATTGCACTGAAAAAATTAATCCAATCACTATCTAATTAAGAGGATTAGAGATTCAAATGGCCAAGCCTCCCAAACTAATCAAGTTTATTACATTTTTTCCACTTAATAATCCAGCTAACAAAGATAAAACCATTTCCAAAGCAATTTTTGAATACATTACACATCCCTTTTAGGCAAATAGTGGTCTAAAAATTATGAAAAATAACAATCAAGCATAAACAGAACCCAGTCAAACCCAGATAAATTTTGAGTGCAGTGTGTGTGCAGTACATCTGTATGCTGAGGACATGATGTACTGTGTGCAGTACACCTGAATTTTAAGGACACTCTGTTCACCACAAAACCTGGCTATTTAATTTTGTCATCTCATATGAGTCACACTCTCACATGTTGAACTTTCCCTAATGTGACACATTTTCTGTATCACTCAACTTAAAATCACAGGAGCATATCAAGAAAATGGACAAGTGAATGGAAAATGTCCCTCAAGGGAAAATGTGCATTTGAGAGTAGATAAGAGACCTGGCTGGTGGCAAATGAGGGATAAAAACGAGTGGACAGAAGAACTGGATAACTCTTAAGATTTCTTGAATAAGTGAAGAAGAAAAAGAAATATTTATTAAGACCGGATTGGTTAAAGCTGTTCCAAACACTGAAATTCAGAGCATGGAAGTGTTTGTGAGATGAATGATTCTTAAATCAGTCCTTTAAAATAATGACAAAATACATTAAAAAAAAGAATTCAAGGGACCTGCAAAGCTCTCTATGAGAAGACATGTTCTCAATAAGAATTTATCTTGACCTTGATTACAGTTATGATTCAGGCAGGGGAAACACCAAAAGGGGTCTAATTTATTCAATTCCTTTCTGTCTCCACAAATCTCTTTCTGCTGTAGAACACAGAGCAGTGGTGAGATACATCAGCTTTTCCTGCTCTTCATCTCCTGCAGTGGACAAATGAGCTGTATGTACTTGGCAAGCTTAATGCTTCCTGAAAATTTGTCCCCTCCTGAGTGTGTGGTCAAAGCAAAGTCAAGTAATGATCTGTATAAGTGCTCTAAATTGTTGCTACACTCTCCCAGCAGTTTCTTTCTCTGTTGATTTGCATGAGACATAACCCTAATACTGGGATGCAATGTCCACAGCCTGCAAAAAGGGAGGAAAGGAAACACACTGTGAAAAAATCCTTAAGAGAGCTGGAAGCTACTGACTAAGAACTTCTTTTCAGTGGAACTCTTTGATGAATGCAAAGGAGAGGGAAAGGGAACAAACAACCATCTTTCAAATATGAACTGAGTAATCAGAATAGTTCCTAATTTGCATACGGAATTGAGTTAGCCATTGCCTGTGCATGTGCCTAGTCTAAATTTCAGAAGCGTTTTATTTATTATTATTTAAAATATTCAGGATTTATTCTGTCCTTCTATTCTACAAGGACTTTGCCATCAGTGGAGTCCATGTGTACATGGCAGAATACAGGTGACACATGTTCAGCAGTTAAATTATTGTCTGCAAAGAAGCCCTTCTAGAAAGCAGAAGGAAGAAGGGTGACATCATCTTTTTGGAACTATAAGAGGCATTGCTCTTGGCTTTATAGCAGTTAAACACCTTAAAGATAAAAACCGACTAAAAGAACATCTTCTAAAACCCTCAATGTCAAAGAAAGAACTCCTGTTTAAAAAGGAAAAAAAAAGCGGGAATCCATACTTCACCACTTTTTTATTCAATACTCTCTTATTAACATCCTGTCCTGGAGAGGGCACTCTGTGTCCACACTATGCTTTCTAGTGTCCTCATGAACCACCTTTTAGTTTTAACCCAGATATGCCTGTATTTTCAACAGGTTTTTCAGCCAGTGCACACCTTATAAACATATTAAGAAAGGGAGCCATATGCTGCCATGCTCAGCAGTTCAGTCTGATGGCATTTACCAAGTCTTAAATCCTGCAAGTGCATTACACTATTAAAGAGAGGGTATTGTTTGATGTCTACAAATTAAAATGTGGTAATTCTATAGTATTCTAATAACTGATAAGTAACACATCCTGTGACTATGGTATAATCAAAATAAATGCATAAAGTTAATTTTTAAACACTGAGTGGACACACACTGACAGTAGTGTAACAGAAAATTGATTCTGCAAAAGTATTTGGATATCCAACACTAAATTTTTACGGTAGCTGAAGTATCAGCCAAATAAAACTGTTGGCAAGGGGCCAAAAGAAAGTAATAAAAAAATATGCTTTCACCACTAAGAAGGCCATGGATGTGTCAGTAGCTTCAGTGACATAGACTGAACTCAATTCATGCAGGACTTGCAGATACTAAGGCTGAAAATTAGGATTTTCCATCTCATACTCAGGCCTGTTAAGTAGTAACAGGTTCAACAACTCCTCATTTTCACAGGTGACAACCAGTTCATCCTTCCTATTAATATTTTAGGAAGCTCCATTTTTCTTAACCAGGTACAAGCCTAAGCCTTTTTTTCTTATCCCCTTCCATTAGAAGTTTCCACTTCCTTAGGGCACTTGGCACAGACTGTTCTCTTTCTTTACTCTTAGATGTTTGTCCTCAACTGTTCTACTAATGAGAACTTTTGTGACATCCTGCTGCACTCCTGGACCTTCAGCTCTTGGCTGGAAGGCAGAGATACCCACATTACTACTACAGTCTTGAAGCAAGTATCTTTCCCCTCCCCAATTATTGAGTCCAGGAAACTGCATTTTTCCTAACAGGTGCTGAGGTCCTGATCAGTCCTAGATGCTTAATTCATTTACTGTAATATAGCATTTGTAATAAAGTTGCACTCTACCAGCATAACACCTAATTAATATTTGTTCACCATAGCAAGTTCTTATTCTGTTAATAGCATGTTCTCAGAGAGCAATATAGATATTGTATGTGGAAAAGAGACATTTATCAAGTAATCTGGGAAAGGTATCTAATGCAATAGCTCCTGGGTACCCATTAAAAGCTTTACAATCAAGAGTATAGATCCTTTGAAATCTTTAATTACTCTAAGGGGACCAAACAGTAAAGTTTAATAACATGAATTTATATGGCTGAGAGGAATTCATAGCTGCTCATACATAATGCCATCAATACTGGCTGATAACTCATCCATACTGGCATTATTAAAAGATGAGTGGATTCTGCTCTTTGGAAACCCATGGAGAGTTGGGAAGAGAGAGGTGGAAAGCAATAGGGAGGTGATTTGCTTTGGAGATCAGACAACAGCTCACTGTAGCTGCTCACTGCTTCTCCTCATAGCACGTACTGCCACTTTAACTGACTTCAAAACTTAAATTTGAAGACCAAACAACGAACTTGGACAACAATATTTTACTTCTAACAAGATTTTTTTCTCATAACATAGCAACTCAGTTCAATATTGATATTTCTAGAGAAGATGAAGTTTATTATTTGATCATCATCAAAAAAAAAGTCAAAATAGTTGGATTTTTGAAACCATAATTTTAATCTACAATATATGCAATAACCTTTATGAAAACAAACTGTGATATTTCATTCTTTCTAATATATTTTTGCACAACAATGTGCAAATGCAGAAAATTAACTGCAAGTTTTTCTCTCTGTCTGATACAAAACTACATAGGAGGCTTTCTGTCACATGGCAGTTTTTAATAACTATAGGGTATCAAATCTCAAACAACTATTTGAAAACCACTGTCTTGTCTCCACTAACCTCTATTCTCATTCTCTTACCTGTAATCAAGGCAGAATGATAATATCCACAGGATACAAAGGAAACAGGTTTTCCAATGTCCACTTTACAGGGGACACTGACAGAGGCTTCACTGGCCAGGCCAATCTGACCTTCTGAATTATCACCCCACACAAAGAGCTGCCCCTCCTCTAAAATGAAGACACAGATAGTTAATAGATTTAAAACAAAAACTAATAAAAAGTTAATCTGTTTATTGAAGAGTATTTCAGAAACTCTGTATATGATACTACTGAATGTCATGATCTCAAGGATATAAAATGATAATTTAGCACAACGCAAAAAAGGAGTTGGAAATAAGAGGGCTTTACTTAAACTTTGGAAAAGTGACCCAGAACACTTACACATCAACCAATGTTAGGCCATAAATATCAACAGGAAAAGTACTATGTAAAAAACATTCCTTCAGAAAGAGGAAGATTGAGAGAGACAATTCAGTTGCCGGGGTCAGTATGAAAATATTACAGTGAATTTAAGGCATCTTCTCATTTCTAGGTGCAAGTCACCCCTTTCTCTTTCTTCCAAATTTATTCTCTGTTCTGATTTTGGTAGGCATCCCACTTATCCATGCCTCATCTTTCAGTTCTTCTCACAGGTGGTTATATTGACCAGCTTAATTTTGCTTTCCTTAAACTACAACAGTAGATGTTTCAGGTTTATTAAGACCAGCTTCTATTGAGACAAAAACCAATGGCAACAGTAAGGAAAAAAGAAAAAAAGAAAAAGAAAAAAAAAAAAGCAAAACCAAAAAGGCAGTGAACAACAAAAAAGGTCTCTAGATTCTTCTAGAAGAGGCAAGGTCTTCTCTATGCATATTTCTTATGGGTGGAAAATAAATTATGAATAAAAAAGTACCACCTACAGTGCTACTGAGGTGGTGGTGCTACTGAGGTGCTGTTAGGAGCTAAAATAATTCAAAATTGTCCTAAAATTGGCTGTCAAAAAATGACTGTGGCTCCCAAGGAAAGAAGACAGTGAGGGTAGAAAATGCATCACATATGCAGACAGATGCTGGATTAAATGTCTTCCTGGAACCAGGTTGGACACACATAAATAGATTTTATTAGCAGTTCTCACCAGTTACTGCTGCTGAGGTGTATGATCCAGCTGATAGCTGCTTGATCTTGTGCTGGCTGGTAAAAAAACTTATTAAATGAAATGTGGTCCTTTCCTCTGTGTCCCCTAATCCCAACTGGCCTTCACTGTTGCCTCCAGCAGCATAGACATTTCCTTTTTCTGCATACAGAAAAGCACAGGTAATACACAGAAAGAAGAAATCAGAGCAAGTAATTAAATTTTCAATAGAAAAAACATCCAAAAACTTTAGGGTCTATTGCCCTGAAACACCCTCCAGCTGAAATTTGCACTTTCTGTTGTAGCTAGCAAGGTTTTCCTGCACACACTTGAAGCAGAACTTCCTGAAGGCCTTACATGTATTTAGACTGCATTTCCCACTGTTCTGGAGACTGATGTAAAAACAAATGTGATTGGAAGTTCTGCAAGAGCTCTGAGAAAATGACTACCAGTAGCCCTGGCAGGCACAAGCAGCTCCTACCATAAATAATGTATATTTTGAGATAAAGCAGGAGGAGAAGGATGAATGATGTCACACACAAGAAAGACTGAAGCTGTATTCGTACGTAAATTAAAGAAATTAATAACTTGATGGTTTTGAGTACTGTGAATGAAATATATTTCTACTTAGTTTTTTGTTAGAAATATTTTACTTATTTTAATACTTAAATAACTTCGGATTTAATTAACCAGGTATTTTTTTAGAATCTTGAATTTAACACTGATGACAGATATTTTCAACTTTAGAGAACTTTAAGATTTATGTTTTTAATTTTAGTATGTTTCACATTGAAAGTGCTCATCTATGAAGAAATAGATACAACCTATTATTAACACAAACCCAGACAGAAATGTGATAAATAAACTGACATATAATTTATAAATAGTCACAAATTATCTAGCCAGTTTGTACACCAAAGGTGACTAATATTTACCCTGTGCAGTCTTGCATACTCGATTGTTATTAATATGTTCTATTTTATTCTAACAATATTATTTACAGTGTTCAGGGTCTCCACATTTATAAACCCCCTAATAATCAAACAATCCTCTTTACAACATTACTGAAAGCTAAAGGATTGCAACCACAAACATGGCTATTCCATTACATAAATTATAGAAGCACGACAAGAAACTTCATAAATTCTCTGTGTGCTGTGTCTCTACAAATTTATTTTTAAGTTTAGATTTACAGTTTATTTATTTATAGTTTAATAAAGCAACTTGTCATTGAAATAGCAGACTATGTTGTATAACCAAAAATGCAACAAAATTTGAAGACTGGAAAACATTCAGTTCTAATATATTTATTCAAATATATAACTTCACACAAATAAAGATTATTTGTCAAAGGTAAATTTGAGTATAGATGTATATAAAAATAACAATATATCTTTACAGGGCTTAAAGGAAATATTCATAATTGTTAGCCACACCTAAAATGCCAACAAGAATTTTTTCCATGTGTCTGTTACTAGGAAACTGCTATCTAACATTAGTTTATAAATACATTTGCTCAGAATAAATTTAAAAATTCTAAAAAATATTAATTCTAAGAACTGGATATCAAACCCCTAAGTTTTAGAAGACCCACTTTCATTTTTTTTCCTTCTTCAACTCTTCCGGAGTTCCTAATGTAATTTTGCATGAAAGCAAAGAAAGAAACACATCTTGAATATGTATGAAATAGAGGTTACCTACCTGTGTAAACTAAAGTGTGGTTTCTTCCACAAACAGCAAGTTTTGGTTTTTCTGGTTTTAAAGCTAAGAATTAAAACCAAAGAGGAGGGAAAATTACAAACAAGCTGATAGCTGGTTCAACAACAAAATGTTCCATGCTCTAGAGGGAGCTCTGATTTCTTCTTTTCACATTTTTACTAACAGAATTACTACAAGATTCGTTGCTCGTTTGAATCTAGCACATGACTTATAAAATCACTATTCCCCCAAGATAAGAAAATAGGTCAAACCTTAAAAACTTAAAACACTCAAGTTACCTTGATGATGGTTATTTCATCCCAATGCCACAGTCCCTGGAATTTGCCATTTACAGGATATGGCTCACAGAATATATTCAGTTGAAGGATAAAATTAATGATTTAAGCTGTCTTCAGTTTTCATTATCAGTGCTATTGTTACTTCCCTCTTAGACTTTTCCCACTATTGCAAATCTTTGAAACCATCCTGTTCCTTTGTCTTACCATCCCTACCATCCTTCCTTGTGCTCATATCCCTTTTCTGCTCTGTTCTGATCACTTCCTGATCACTGACCTCAATTGGCAAGGGCAGCCCTACCTGGACTAGTGCCTACATTTTTCACATGTTTCATCCTGTCTCAATTTCAGCTGAGTTACCACCAAGGAGAGTCCCATGGCATGCACTTCTCTGCAGGTTGGTCACATTGGAAGACTGGGAATATATGTGAGGGCAGCCAGGAGTTATTTTGGTGGGAAAGAGAGAGTACAGAGGTTACTCTTCTATGACAAGTGCACTCCATTTCAGAAACAGAGAGGAAAAATATCTCCCTGACTTTTCCATTCTTGCTCCAGTTACTGCTCATTGTCAATGAACTATCTTCTCTCAGTCATGTCCATGTACTCTGCACAATGCTCTAAACCAGGATAATTTTTATCTAATAAATCTTTGATTGCTTTTCCACTGCACTAGTCCACAAGAAAGCCAACAACAATCATCCCTTCCACAAAGCCCTTTCCAGCCCTTCTAGATCAACTTTCATCAGCTCTTTAACATCCAGATTAAGGTCCTTTCTACCAAGTCACCAAACAAATCTATCAACTTAAGCATGAACTGCTCCTGGTCTGTCACACAGACACAAATCTAATTTGTCCAAATTCAGGTTCCTGTCTCTTCTATCCAACACCTACCAGTACCATCAGGCTGGAGCCATAACATTTCCAATGGTGGCTTCTTCCTACAATCTTTATATCCCAACATTCTTCAGAGACGATCTTAATCAGCTCTTCAGAAGCCTGTGCTCCCTAAACTTCCTCCCACTTAGGCTAACTAATTGTATGTTATGAGACATGCTATATTGACACTGTTGCTGGTGATTTTTCATAACCAATTTCATTAATCTCTAACCAAGTCCCAGAAAACATTTTCTCAGAAAACATGCAGACACAAGCATTTGGCTCCAAGCAGAAACTGAAAAGAGTCTTTGCAACCCCATTCCCAAAGCCAAGTGATGACCAAAGGCCAGTGAGAAAAGCTCCAGGAATTCCTCCTGCTGTCTACTGCCAAGGAAAAAAGACACTCCCATTATGACTGTTTTCAATCGATGCCATGTCTGGTTTGAATTGCTGTCATCATCTCTTCATCTTTTATTCTCCATCGCAATTTGACAGCAAACCCAAAACTTGAAACCAAATCTATTTAAGCCAAGGTAAGAATGAATCTCTTACATGGCTGACAGAAGATGTGTACCTGAGAGTAGCTGCATTCTCAATCTGAAGAGAGATGGAGACAGGAGCAAACAAAGGACAGTAGAATAAACTAAATCAGGAAGAACAGAGTTTGAACAAGCAGGATAATTTGTTTTTAACAATAAGTTAACAGATCGATCTGCTGGCAGAAAGAGTGAAGATAAACATTTAATAATGAAAAGAAATGTGTTAATGGGATAGATCTGACTTGACATAAGTAAAGGGATAGGGAAAAGTATTGACTTAGCTTTGTTTGACAAGATAAAAACAGCTAGGAAAGATCAAGAAGATCACAGTGAAATGAAAACATATTTTCCAACTCGTAAGAATTTATTTTACTGCCTCATAAAAATGTATTAACATTTATGCCCCCTTGGGCATTTCTTACACTTGTTAAAAATGTAGCAGTACTTGTGAAAAGTTTCTGATAGACTTTTGTCACTTACAAAATTGCTAAGAAAGTAGTGACACAGAGGTTACACAATCCTATTGGAACTCTGGTCTCTAACACATAGGCAATGAAGAGACCAAGCATCTGATTATTGTCTGCAGCAAAAAATGAAGATGCGGTTTGTCAGAAAAGGCAAATACTACATAAAGTCAGAGCCCTCAAAAATGACAGAATTCTATGTATCTGAACTAATCTTCAGATGCAAAAGGACTCAGAATCTGAAGTAATGGAAAATCATTACAGGATCCCTTTGAGCTACCTTCACGATCTTGTGCAGTAATGTGCACACATGATGAAGAATCAGTTATTTTGGAATTGCATCCTACAAAGTACCTTTTCACAAGGGTCTCCTTTCAAAAAGGCAAGCAAAAAAAAGAAAAAAAGGAAAAATCACACAAACCTTTAACACATGTTGGTTTGCTGACAGTGTTCTTTGATCCTAGTCCTAACTGGCCCCAGTCGTTACTGCCAAACATGTACAGTTTACCTTTTCCTGAAAAAACAAAACACAGACAAAATCCATACAAGTGTTTGAATATCTCATTCACGACAAGATGGTCATTCACTCACAATGAACTTACTACTTCTTTTTTAATGTAAGATTTAACTTTAGGCAATTGAATAGGAAGTGTAAACAATAATTACTATCCTTGTGATTTTACAGCTCAAAAATAGTAATTCTGTTGTTTATGTAAGAAATCCCCAGCCAGAAGAAGAAACATCCTCATCTCTAATTACAGCACAGATGAAGTACTCTTCAGAAAACAAGATGTTGTACTTTTGGGCAGACCCTGCAGCTCAGAAACCACAGTATCTATAGGCCCCCTTATAAAATAACAGCACATATTTCACCCCAAAGACACAAATGAATAATGCAGCTATTTGATAAATACAAGTACAAATTTGTAATATTTGGCTTATTTGATTGTTTAGGGTGGGATATTTCTTTCACTGCTAAAAGTCTTCTCTTAAAATGATTTACAAATATGCATTTCTATCAAACGTAGTTTCTGATAAATTTTCACAAACTGTATTAATTTGTTATTCTGCATATAAAGACAGAATGCATAAATCTACCATGCAGTCAGAGAATTTTGTAAACCTAAATGCAAACAATAGTTTACAAATGTTCAACATGGGCAGTGCTAAAATCACCTTTCAGAAATTCCTATGGTGTGTCATTGGACTTGCATGTTTGAGCATTGCAAACAATGAACTGTTATAATTCTGAAGAACCAGTGTTTTTTCTGAGGATGGTATATGAACAGATGAGAATTTTGCCATCTGGGATAAAAATTAGCCAAAATTGACTACTGACAATACCTTAAAATTAACTCATTTAATTTCATTTTTTAAAACTATCACGTTTTATAAAGCTGTAAAGTTCCCTCTGGAAAATAAAATCCTTGTTCCAACAGAAATCTTTGCAAAACAATAGAAACTGATTTATTAAAAAACCTCACAACAAAACAACATCCTCTCCCCAAAACCACACCCTTTTACAACAATTAAAAGGACTTTGTTTACTTCTGAAGGTCTGCACAGCTTTGTGCATTAGATTCCATCACAGTGTTGTCACCCTAAACAGAAATTTGGTCATAGAGCTTGTCACCCTCATCATTTACAATTACCACAACCACAATCCCTAATAGCAATTCCATATAACAATGCCAAAATAATATGGCTGTTCCCAGTGAAGGTTCTGATAGTGATTTACAGAGACTTTGAAATACAATATTGCAATGTTTTAAATATTACAAAAAATCCTATTCTAATGAAAATATCCATTCATTTTCTTAAATACAACCACATAATTAAAAAGAAAAAAAACACACCAGTGCTTAACTAACTGGTATCTAAAACCCCAATCAAATTGTTAGATTTTACAATTCTTGGCACGTGGGGCCATGTGTCAATAATATGTCTTTCCAAGAAAGCTGGAAGGGAAGATAGAGGTCAAGTTCATGCTCACAGCATTCTACTAACAGCATTAATATGTCCACCCTAATTTTGATAATGCAATCATGTCAAACACATGCAGAGCTGTCCCTGACAGCAAACACACCTTAACAGAAAGGATTTTTATCAGCCAATGACATCTATCCTATATTGGTATGGCTTCTCTGTATCCCTGCTTTACACTTTCCAACTGCTTTCCTAAGACAGCAGTACTTCTGTGGGAGTATGATGCCAAGCTGCCCTAATTCAATTTAAGCACATTCTCTTTTATCCAGGCAAAATTCAAACAAGGTCATGCTTTTCATCCTATAATCTGCTGCGTTTTATATCTGTCTTCAAATTCTCAGGCATTGCTTTGTAAGTCAAGGAGCTTAATAGATGAGAGCAATTTTTTCACATTTTTTTACAACTGAGTGATAGCTTTTTATAATTTCGGATTTCCTAGGAGTATAACAGAAGACAAAAAATTGGGGAAGCAGTTGATTTAGAAAGAGAATGAGAATTAATAAGCACTGCAGAGGAACCTAAACAAATGCCTGTAATGAAGCAACGCTTCTCGGTCTGTACAGCAAATCAAGTTTCAGAAGAGACACGATTCAATCTGAGCTGGCCAAGAAATCCAATATAATTTTGCATGCAAAAGGCACAATTTTCATAACTGCATACTGAGATATCCCAGCCATCACAGAGATGCACTGAATCCAACAGCAGACAAACAGCAAGGATCAAATTTCAAAATTTTGTAAACTCAGATTGCTCTTGGTTTTTTTGCTTCCACTTTGGTACTGTCATCCAGATTGTGGCCATCTGCCAGGTGGAATGCCTGGCACAAGACAGGTCCAGCAGAGTGAGACTTTGACTCTGGGCAGGAGGAAAACAACAGTACATAATGAAAAGGCCTACTCAGACTGTTTTGGTGATGAAAACACACTTCCAACAGCAGTCTCCACCTTTATCCTGATGCAAAACTGGAGTATTTCTCCCAGGTATGTGTTCACTGGCAGGTACACCAGCAGATGTTTCACCAATAGCAATTCAGGGTGACCACAAGACACTTCCATGTATAGCAACAGAGGTTCTGTGGGACACTTCAGTAAAAGATTGTCTCCCACCTCATTTCTCATGAATAGTTGCTATCACAATTCCTGGCAATCCCATCAGTCATATACACTTCTGGTTCATGAAGGGCTTTTAAAGGCATTCATTGGGCAGCTGGAAAACACCAGCTGAAATCCCACAGGCTTTGTCATAGCAGGCAGCCAAGTACTCTAATCACCTATGTTTCAAGGCATGTTTTACATACTCTCCCCTTTTCTTTTTAAATTATATGAGTGTGGGAGAGAAATAAGATGGGGAGGTGATGTACACACCTTGAATATTTACTACAAGATCCTTCTGAGAAACTGTATCTGAATAAAAAATAAAAGATAGTATTTTGTACAGAGTAGCAAATGCCAAGGCACCACAATTATTTTTAAAATTATTTTTATTTGAGCTATTTAGTGAATAAATTATGTTAACAATTGATTTTAAACTCATATAGAAGTCAACTAGATCCCAGGAAAATAGGAATAGCATCAGTTTTGTCAGACAAGTCATGATATTCTCAGAAACTTTATTGAGCAACAGGAACAGTCATGCTTAGGACATTTGGCATCACACAAGCAAAACCAGCACAGTGTGTTGCTTGCTCATATACGTCAACACAAATGTGTACTAATCTTTCTCATCCTCCTCTTGCAATTGATGCAAAAGATACTATGCCACGTTCTGATGACCTACTGGTAAGCAGAAAGAATAGAAGAAAACTGGTGAAAAAACACCTGGAGAGATTCCAAGGTCTCTTTGTTGAATGTTTAATGCCTTACAAAACCTGAAATTATGAGTATACTATCTTCTTGTGGTTCCATATGCACCTCTTTTCACTGCCACTTTTACAATTGATACTTCTTTCTTTCCTTCTGCCTTCTTGTGTTGGGGGCTTCAATTCTCTCCAGAGCACTGAGATCAGAAAAGGTGTCTTCATTCATCAGCATTTTCCCCCTTGTGAACAGGATCAGTCTCTGATTAAATGTGGTTATGCTGCCTAGGATACTCTAATCAAGGCAAATAAACAATAAGACAGCTGTTAACTTCAAGAGTTTTGAAGGAGAGAAAATTTAATACACAGGCATTGTAAGGAGATTCTTAAAAGGATGCATATTCATACTTCTTCACACCAGCTCCCATGAGAATGAATTAATTGCTTTCCAAAGCCTGCAGTTATAGAAGATGCAAGGAATGGACTATCAGCATTCTTGGGCCAAAAAATACAGAAATGAGGCAAGAACCATTATGAAACAAGTTACAAGTGATGCTGGAATATATATTGCTCAGATTGCATTAAAGACCTAAAGAAGACCACTGCTTAAAAAAATTCCTGCTTGGACATTTTAATCAAGGTTACGCCAATGGTAGATAGCAAAAGAATAAACACAAATGTCAATCCCAAACTTCCTTCCTGGAGAAGAAAACATTTCTTCAACTAGCTCAGCAAGCCAGCTCAAGGTCAGCAAGTAACTATCACTGGTCCCTTCAATTCTAACATGCAGTCACAGCATGCAAATAAAATTTGGGACTCTTAACTCCTGACCTAGAAAGGCAAAGGATGGAGTGTTTTATATTTACTTTACACTTGTCTTTATAAAAGTCATATGGGAATATTGATGCTGGATTAGATGAAAGAAGTATTTGAAAGGTTCTGAATATTTTGTTTGAATGCCAAATATCAGTTCTTGTACATTTTCTTCATTAGTATTCAGTCAAGATTTGGTGCTAGATATATCTGTCTCTCCTGCCCAAATTCACCATTAAGAAATGATTTGTATCAGTTTGGGTGATTGTTCTATTTATGACTGTTGATCCATGTTAAGTGTAAAATTGATATATTTCGTAATTTTAATCTACCTCATATTCCCACTGTCCCCTACGAATAAAGCTCCCACTCCCTCTTTCAAGGTGTGGAAAAAAAAAATAAAAAAGGAGGGGGAAAATTTTGTGACCTGTACATAAAGACTGAAAGTAAAATGAAGCATGCATTAACACACACCTGCTTGAGACACTTTTCCTTCCTTGGTGATGTTTGTCTTTTATCTCTTCCAGGTCAGGTTCAGCTGAAGAAGCTCCTGGTTTCCCACAAGGTCTGTACCTTCTCAGTAAACTCATTATCAGCATGTGCTTCTGGAGCATTTATTCCAGGTGGTCCTGCAGCTCAGGCTCATTCCCAAGGGCTTAATTCCACTCTACCATCCAATTCCATCTAACTGCAGAAATGTGAGGTGCACATGGGCATGCACTGGTGTGAAGAACAAATGAGGGAGAAGAGCTTTTTCTTTCCTTTCTTCACTTTTTTTTTTGTATGGCTCTTGCAGTTTCTCTCTCTACCTTCACTTGTTGTTGATCCACACTTTACCCTCACTTTTGCCTTTACAATGACCCAGAAAACCTTTTGCTACCAAAGAAATCTTTTTCTCATGCTTCTACAGTTTTTTGACCGCAAAAGCTTTGAGGAAATAAAGATCTGATCATCTAGAAGCCTCCCTGGTGATGTAACTACCCACTACAACAGCTAAGGCAAGCTACAGAGACACTTTTGAAACAACTGCATATACTAAAATAATGGAGAGAAGGGGAAATTGTACAGGGGAAATTGTGCTGCATGAAAATCTGCAAGATGACTTCCTCAAAAGCTTTATCCAAGTGATCACTACTACAGTGATGTGGGAATTAGGGGGTTGTTGCTGATTGAGGTTAACAGTGCTGGCCCAGGCACATGCTGAGAGGCAATGTAAATTGACTAGTTTAAACACAGAACTATAGCTGTGTTATTTCAAACTGGATGTGGGCATATTAAAGTATATGTAAAAAGAAAATGAAAAAGGAAAATGCCACAGTGCCCCAGGTTACATCTGGATTAATTTAATGCAACAAGTAATTAAATAGTATTGGTTCAATCCAAGAAAAAGTGTCAAGCTTTGTTCAAAATAAACTATTAATGTATAATTTATCTTCTGTGAAGTTAGGCTTGAAAAATTCATTGTGTAATTTCACCTCAGGGTGTTCTGCAGTCCATGAAATCTATAGTCTTTTTTATCTATCCTTTGTTCTTTCTAAAAATTCAGCATCTTCAATGTTGCTTGTGAACATTGCAAGAACCCTCAGGAAATTATTTAATAAGCAATGACCAATTGGATATTGATGAACAATAACTACATTCCAGTTTAAGAAGTCCTGAAAATACACATATTATTTTTTTTCAACAACAAAGTCTCATTATCTGTCAGCAGCTGATTGTCAATACAATTGTCACATATGCTCATCCACAGAAGAGTAATCCCTTCCATGTAAAATAAAATGAATAATTTCTTTAACGAGTATTGTTTCCATCATTTCAAAGAAAAGAAAAAATCATTAATAATGCTCCCTCTATTACACCAGCGTTTCTTTGAATACTTTTTCCATTTATTTCTGATTTTTGTAAGATTTTCTAAAATTGAGTTTCTCTTCCAGGGTTATTTTCATCTAACAGGTAACAGTAATTCCAAGCTTCATTTGAGAGACACAATTGTATTCATTGTTTCAAGGAGATTTCTAGTGAACTTGTGGTGTTGGCAGTTACTGTTACTTTCATGATACAATATATGTAACATACTAAACATTGTCAGATTCAGGAGAAACACTCACCCTGAATTAAGTTTTGCTTAGTTTAAATGCTGTCATACACTCAGTTATCACAAAC
This sequence comes from Phainopepla nitens, assembly GCA_013400175.1. Lineage (NCBI taxonomy): Eukaryota > Metazoa > Chordata > Aves > Passeriformes > Bombycillidae > Phainopepla > Phainopepla nitens. Next base: position 571,483 of record VXBQ01002612.1, on the reverse strand, counting down.
TAACTCCAGACAGCTCCTGGGCATGATCTTTGAAAACCTTGAGTGACCTCACACTAACTCCTAAGGCATCCAACAGTTCCCACAAAGCAGTCCCCTCTCCTATCCCCAGCCTCAATTAATGTATTACCTCAGGATGCAAGTAATGTTCCTAACTTTCAAAGGTGCCCAAATATATCACCTTTCACCATATAGGTCACTTCACTACAAGAAAGACATTGAGGGGCTGGAATGTGTCCACAGAAGGGTCTGGAGCACAAGTCCTGTCAGGGAAGCTGTGGGAGAAAAGAGTGCTCAGAGAAGACCTTATCACCCTACAACTTCCTGAAAGGAGTTTGTAGCCAGGTGGGGGTTGGCCTCTTCTCCCAGGTAACGAGCAACAGGATGAGAGGCAACGGCCTCAAGTTGTGCCAGGGAAGGTTTAGACCAGAGAGTGGGAAAAATTTCTTCATGGAACAGGATGAAGCCCAGGGAAGTGGCTGAGTCACCATCCCTGGAGGTGTTTAACAGATGTGGCACTTGGGGACATGGTTTGGTGATGGACTTGGCAGTGCTGGGTAACGGCTGGACTCAATAATCTTAAAGGCCTCTTCCAACCCAAGCAATTCTGATTCTATATCCTCCATTTCCAATACTGACCTGTAATAATAGCTGTATGTTCATCTCCACATGATACAAGTACAGGCTTGTCATTTTTGAACCAGAACTTGCTAGGAATATCGTCTGCAAATTTGCTTTTCCCGAATGTGAAAATAGCACCTGATTCTGAAAGACAAAAAGATAATGTCAATTTTAGTGAAAGCAAATTTTGCCTCACGTATTTTGAAATAGACATGATCTATCAGTTCAGTGGCACATTTTATTTCCTTATCTTTCTCTTCTTTCTTCTCCCAGCCTTCAAAACATTGGGTGGCAGAAACTCTCATTTCACCCGAGCAGGAGGAAGAACTTCTCTCCTGTGTGAGTGGCAGAGCTCTGGAACAGGCTGCCCAGAGGAGCTGTGGAGTCTCCATCTCTGGAGAGTTTCAAAACCTCCCTGGACACAATCCTGTGTAACCTTTCTGGGTGAACCTGCTTTAGCAAGGAGGCTGGACCAGATGGTCTCCAGAGGTTTCTGCCAAGCCCAACCATGCTGTGATTCAGTGATAAGACCATAATCTAAAAAATCCAAATAAAACCACCCCAAAATAAAGTCCAAGCAGCTCTTCAGGCTTCTTAGTCTGCCTGGTTCTCAGTTCTTCACACTTTCAAAAGTGTTAGCAGCATTGTTTCAAAACACAGAACGTTGACTATTTGTTCAGCTTTTGGTTAGGCATGTGGTTTGACAGAAAATACTAATTCTACAGTAAAATAGATGAACTTATAAGCTAAATAACTTGTCAAAATCCTCGCAGACAATGTCAGCTCAGATATAAAAGCTCAATTAGACCTCCTATTTTAAAATGTCAAAGCCTGTGCTATAAACAAATTTTTTAAAAAAACAAAACCGAAAATAAACCAAACCTTTTCCCTGTAAATTTTGTTAGCATGTAACAAATGTTATGAAATACACAAAATAACAGTAGACTGTTTCTGAAAATTACATTGAGACATCTTAGTGCATTTACTTTCAATGAAAACAATCTCATCAAAAATATGCACCCCAGGTCCAAAACCTAGAAGTTCTTCTTAAACTGTATATTTGATTTTCATTTAAAACAATTATTTAATGCAAAAGCTTCCCCTGTTTCCAAAGACATTATTTTATGTATCAGATGGAGCAGATGTATAAATCGTACTTATTACCTCACTAGATGTGTTTTTCACTTTAACTTGCTCAAAAAGCTTTGTGCAGACAAAGTCAAGCCTTTTAAAAGAAAGAGTTGAGTTTTTCCTTATGTTACCTAGACACACCTACAACTACAGACAAGCTAAATAGCATCTGAGAACTCTGTTTAAAGTTTTCATCTCCAGCCGGACAGCCATGCACTTCTGAACTTTCTTAGTGATCTCTTCAGCATGTAGAGAGCTCTCTGGTTCATCTATTTTCCCTTCAGAAGGGTTGACATGAAAACATTTTATGTTCTTCATTCAATGTATACAAAAAGCTGATAAATTTCCCAATGTCTTTTGTATCTCACTTATTTGACTATTATTTTACTAAGCCACAACATTCCACAACTGGACACAACTACTGTGCAAGTGCAAGTGAGACATGGAGCTCACAAAGCGGGCCCGGGGGAGGCAACAAGGATGCTTGGGGGACTGGAGCATCTCTCTTATGAGGAAAGGCTGAGGGATTTGGGCTTGTTCGGCCTCGAGAAGAGACGGCTTACAGGGACCCTCGCTAATGTGTATAGATACCTAAACCCAGGGGGTGCCAAGAAGATACAGCCAGGCTCTGTTCGGCGGTGCTGAGCAATAAAACGGGCAGAAACTGATGCTCGGCAGGTTCCACCTGAACAAGAGGAAGAAAATCTTTCCTGTGCAGTGACCGCGCGTGGTGTGGAGCGTGGAGTCAGCCTCACTGGGCATATCCCAGAACCGGCGGGACACAATCCTGTGCCAGGTGCTGTGGGATGACCCTGCTCGAGCAGGGCGGTGGGAGCAGATAACCCGCGGCGGCCCCTTCCAGCCTGGCCCATTCTCTGCTTCGGCGCTGCCGTCCGTTTGGAAACTGAGTCCCACCGACTCGGTAAGTGAAACCCCACAGGACGCACACCAGGCGCGTGTTGTCCCAGCAACGAGCAAACGTTTGAAGGTTACCCTGGGCCAAACCGCGACACAAACTCACCACGAATGCTCAGAATTAACGCGCCCCCCGAGTGCCCGGCGCTGCCCCTGCCCCCGCCCTGAGGG
>VXBQ01002612.1:497533-567702 GCA_013400175.1 Phainopepla nitens | reverse complement strand
AGTGGGGACAGAACGGACAGGGACAGCGATGTGGGGACAGGAACGGGCAGGGACAGGGGAGGGGGGACAGGAACGGGCTGGGGCAGGGGAGTGGGGACAGGAACGGCTCGGGACAGGGGAGTGGGCATGACCTGGGACAGGGATGTGAGGACAGGAACGGGCCAGGACAGGGATGTAGGCACAGGAACGGGCCGGGACACGGAATGGGCACGGGATCCCAGGATCGGCTGCTCTGGAAACGCCCTCTGGGATCACCGGCTCCAACCTACGGCCAGCACTCAGTGCCACATCCAGTGTTTCCTTCAACACCTCCAGGGACGGTGGCTCCACCACCTCCCTGGGCAGCCGGCCTGCGGCAGCACCAGGTCCGACACAGTGCCCTGAGCTCCCGGGGAAAGCTTCTTTATAAAATCGACAGTGCCCAGGTGGTGCCCCTGAGGACCCCAGACCTCTTGTGGCCAGATCGATACTGGAGCCAAGATCAATGATCTCCTTTTCTCTCTCTTCTCACCTTTTAAAAATTATTATTCTTTTATTTCTCTTGCTACTAGGAGATAAGGAGCTAACTTCTACCAATTTATATGCCACATTTCTAATTTACTAATAAAACTTCTAAAGTTTTTTTTTAGACCCTCTGGCATTTGCCGTTCCTTTTCCACTGCAGGCATCTGCAAATATTGGGTGGTCCCTTCCTCTTAGGTGACACTTGCTCACAGGAGCTTGCTACGAAATCAGTCCATGTGGGAACTGGGATCAGGCAGCCTGTGTAGAGGGGTGTGGTGGATTGGCCTTCACTGCACCAGGTGCCCACCAAGCCACTTCATCTCTACTCCTTCTCAGCTGGACAGAGGAGAGAAAATAAGACAGGAAGCATAGGCTGACAGAAGGCATTTTACTAAAGGAAAAATGAAAGGTTGCATGCGCAAAAGTAAAACAAAAAACAAAATTTTTTTTCTCTTCTTCCCATCAGCAAGTGATGTTCAGCCACTTATCAAGAAGCAGGACTTAAGCACCTCATTTATGGTCCAGAAGGCACATACTGTAAAATAATGAATGCTCCCCTTTCCTTCTCCTTTCCCTAGCTTTTATATCTGAGCTGACATCATCTCATATAAAATATCCCTTTGCTTAATTTGGGTCAGCTGTCCCAGTTCTGTCCCCTCCCAAAATCTTGTCTGCCCCCAACCTACTGATGGGCAGTGGGAAGTCGGAGAGACAGCGCTGGTGCTGTGCCAGCAGTACCCAAAACTCTTGGTGTGTTATCAACACCTTTCTGGCTACCAGTGCACAGCCCAGCACTGGGAGGGCTGCTGTGGGAAAATGAACTCCAGCTCAGCCAGACCTGGTACAAGGTGCGACCCAGCAAAGGCATTGGCACTGTCCCCTCCCTGTCAGGCTGCAGGATGAGACTGGGGCCTTGGCACCTTTGCTTCATCTGCTGTCTTTTCCCCTGGGTGTCACTAATGACACAAGCTCAGCCCTCGGGGGCCGGGCTTGAAGGTCATGGGAGTCATTCGCTAGAGGACAACCAAGAGGAAAAACATGGTCTGGCTTTCTTCGCTTTCTTTACTTTCTTCCCTTTCTTCCCTTTCTTTTCCTTCTTCTCTTTCTTCACTTTCTTCACTTTCTTTTCCTTCTTCTCTTTCTTCTTTTTCTTCTCTTTCTTCTCTTTCTTCTATTCCATTCCCTTACTATTAATTTCTCTTGGATTTTACTTCTGTTTGACATTTCCCCTGGCAACTGATTCATTTCCCAAGCATCCCAGGGTTGGTTCAGCATGAGGGGTCCTGAACAAACCCCACCAGGAGCTGTTACCCTGTGTGACTTTTTAACAGCTGTCTATCTTTCCCAGGGAGTCAAACTTTTTCTCTTATGTTTTAATTAAAGGTTCCTTGCATTGTAATTTCAACGTATCACCCTCTCTGACAGATATGCCATCACCTTGATTAACACAAATGCGTCTCTCCTTACAGGGAGGAGGAAATGAGAAAGTAATGGTCGTATTTCAGAACCACCTACAGTGCAGGTGGCATAAAATCTTATCTGAGAATTATATTTGAAGGTAGGAACTTAAATGAAATCATTTAGTATTTAGCAATTGACCTACTTCAGATTATACAGCATGCAGTTTAGCCTAAGGAGGTAGGCAGGCTGCGATATTTCACTTTCTGGGCCCCACACTGTTTAAGGCTACCACAGCATAACTGAAAACTTGGTCCAAAAAAATATCCAATAAAATCTACATTTTAATATGTAGACTAGTTCAGTCTTCTCAGGGCCCCGAGGGCACGAATAAGTTTTTACGCCCTGCCCAGTTCCATATCCGTGGGCCCAGAACTCTCATTTTGGCTCAGCTCAGGGCCAGCAGTCCCTGCCTGGGCTGTGCTAGAGCCCCCACGGCCACAGTCCCATCCCTAGGGGGGCCACCCTGCTCATGCTGATCCTGCAAGTCTTCTTTTGCCTTTTTCTATCAGCACGTGCTCCTGTACAAATATTTAACACTAAATAGCTGTGAAATAGTATTGACACAGGTATGACATGACATGATGAGCCCACACAGAAGAACACAAACTGCAAGTGGCGCAATGGGCCCTGAGAGAAATCTCTATATCTGTAGGGTTTGACGAAATAAAAGGTTCAGGGTCAGCCCCAGCCTGGCCCAGCCCTGTCTGGACAGCCGAAACAAGGACCTTGGTTCTTGGTTTTCCCTCACTTGCACAGCAGCACAGCTCACTCTCTGTTCCTACATCTTCCTTTCTCATAACTTTATTTGTGGGTTAAGAGAAGTCTTGATGCAAACAGAAGATGCTGTTTAATGGGAGGAATTTCATCAGTATTGCAAAACTAGCAGGGACCAGCAAGCAGCTGCTGCGACAGTTTTGGTGAGCTTATCCTTTGATTTTATCTGGTGTGTGGTGTTTGGTCAGAAACCTGGACTCAAAAGAAGCGAAATCCTATGAATCAATGAGTGTTTCAGAGAAAGGCTTTGGTGGGGTTTTCCCTGCAATTTTAGTGCCCTTTTACCTCACTAGGCAGCAAGTTCTGTGACTTCAGGAGACCAGAGGATTATCTGTTTTTAGTGTGTGTGGAATACCATTAATTGGTTCTGTGGGATTTAGCTGCAAAGTCAGGAAGGAATGATTATTCTTGAGGTCTGTGTGTGTGCTGTAGGTACTGTAACCAGTAAATAATTATCTGAATAACCCACAGGTAATCCTTCTGCATTTAGACATATATCGTGGCCAGTTTGGGTGGGGAATTATCTCCTTGAAGCTGCAAGGTGAATCTCTGCCTCGTTGCTTTGTGTCCCTGTATACCCTGGAGGCATGCAGGAGAAGCATGATGAGATGGGAGATTCAAAGTAAAGCAGGCAGACCTGCCACTGTGACCTGGCTTTGGGTTCTTTCTGCACGCACATAACTGTGCCTGTCCCCCTTCATTTCAGGAATGTACCTGTATGACAGTGTTTCACCTGCTTCTCAGGTTTGTCTTATCTCCAAAATCAGGTCAAAATTTTAGAGCTGAAACTTAATTCCATGTTTTCCCATGGCTTTAGGTCAGCTTCAGTAAGAATAGAATTAACACTTGTTACATAACAAGTGATTAGTTCTAGAAAACAATATGCAGAAATTTCACATTCACAGGAATCCTAATATGCAAGGATTCCTTAAGTAATTGCATATTACTTAATATGTAATAAGTAAGCTTTGTTTATTATTTCTACGTTACATCATATGAAAATCAAATGTCTTCCAAGTTCTATGATTTATTGTTACAGTTTTAGAGTGGTCTTAAAGGCTGGGTGCTATTTTTTTAATGAATTTTGGATTTTGACTGCAGCCATTTGGGAAATTTTTGCAGTCATAGGTGATGAAAAGGCAAATTTGGAAAACAAAAAAAAACTGGTTTTCCGAGGAAGTAATCTGATTTGCTAAGTTCCACACACAGCATTGTTATTTTTGGTGCTTTTTTTAACATTATAGCATAACATTGGCATAAACTATCACCACTGTCTGTGAGTATTACCAGCTAAGCACTGTGTTTGATACTGCAGGATAACCTAATGTCTGTGAATCTGTGCTATTGTCCAAAATTACGCTCTCCCTGCTCAGAAAGGAAGAAGCCAAAACTGCTTGACCTTGCAATTCTGCCTGTTACATTTTAACTCTGGTATGTTGTCTCATGCTCCTTCTCTGGAATTAATTTCTCCATTTCTTCCCTCTTTCAGATATGGATAACAGGGAAGGGAGCAAATTTCTTAGAGGTCATAGCAATAAAACAGAATCTTCAAGAGGTCAGGAGCAGATGTCTAGTCCAACTTTCTGCTTGCAGCCTGTCAAACACCATATGAGAGCAGCTATGCCTTTGCTTAGCTATGTCTGGAAAATACTTAAGGATGGTAATTCCAAATCCTCTCCGGGTAACCAATTTATGTGCTTCACTATCTGCCAGTGGAGAAATCAGTGGTGAATATTTCTCAGTCCACTTCTCAATTGTGCCAGGTGGTGAAACAAGACCAATGAACAGAAGCTGTTTTTTGGCAAGTTGATATTAGATAATCTCTAAATCCCTGGAAGGAATTGCAGGCTGAGATGAGAAAAACAAGGAGCAGCCCCAAAGCTGTTCTGGAAACAAGGATGCAAAGGAGAGGAGGGAGCAGCAAGCAATTGCATAGATTTTAAAGCAGGACAAGTTTGGGTTTTTTCCCATAAACAAGCTAAAAAAGCAAATCCCTGTTCTGAAAACTGAAAGCAATTAAAGAAGTCCCAGTTATAAAACCATTTTCCTTCAGAATATACACAACAAAAATTAAAGCCAAGTTCATGATTATAAACTAAGTGTCTTGGTATTCACGAGTGGATTTCTGTAGCTTATCTTGGTGGGCTGTTTTTCATGGTGTGGTAGAAAATACTTGACCCATGACTGCCCATACACTTGATTCCATTTTCTTCTTCCCTCTGCTTTGAGCTGCAAATGTGCTTGAAAATGTCCAGCAGACAAACATTTGCTGTCTGCTCTGGGAGCCCACACGGCTTCAGGACCTTCTCACCTGCACCTGCACAGCTCCCTTGGGAGGCACAGCAGAACCAGAGCCCCAGGAGCCTCGGGAATTCCCCTCTGTGATCCATGGCACACACTGCAATGGCCTGGAATTCCAGTTTCCAGCAAGGAAAAGATGTTCCTGCCCTCTAAGGCAAAGCTCTGAAAGGGCTGAAACCCAAGCGGAGCAAGATCTTACAACGACATTTCACAACCAGCCTTCATAACTGAATCAAGGGCTTTTTAGAACGTGGACTGGGAAAAATGATGTGGTGAGGCTCTTTGGCTGGAGCTGCCACAGGTACAGATAGACACTGGGAAAGAAACAGAGCAGGCAGAGAAGGGCAGAAGAGAAAGGAGGACACAAAGAGCACTAAGCTGAGAAGGTGCCACTCTGAAAACCAAAGCGAAACCTACTGAAAAAGAATGGGGCAGAAACAGAGAATTTGGAAAGCTCTGAAATGGCTGAAACCAAGTGGAACAAGAGCCCTGAGGGACAGCCCTCATCTCTGGCCTGCATCTGCACATGGAGCCTCTGCCCACAAGTCCCCGGCTGTGTCCATCTGGCCCATGGCTCGTGCCCTGTTTAGCCCATCCTCCAAAGCCAGGGCTCTGCAGTGTGGGGCTCAGGCTGTAGTGTGGGACCACGTCCAAAGCCTCATGTGGGTATATCTGGGCATATTTTCCTCCCTGTGGAATCCAGGGCTTGGCAATTAGCAGGTGCTGAGCCTTGTCTCAATGGTGAGCTGAAGGGAAATCTAAAACAAAAATATAATTGGAAATAGAAAAGTATTAGCTGCACTCAGTCCACTTCTTTGCACTGCTTTGATCGCCATTTCATTAGATCAGTCTGAAAATGTTGACTTTAAATAAAAAGACATGTTTAGGTCATACCCATCAAAACCTTAGCATGAGGACAGTTTGGGCTGTGTAGTGCTAAGGAGGGCTCTAAGTACAGAGCAGGAGAAAGGGCTGAACTGCCCTGCTAATCTTAGCCAGTGAAACATGGGCTTGGACAAGACTTTCATTAAGATGCCTCATCTAAGCTAGAGAAAATTTGATGATGTAACTTCTGTGGGTGATTATCAACACCCAATTTCATGTGATTCTGAAGTCCTAAATCTAGATGGAGGCCAGAATACACTGAATAAACACCACATGTCAGAATGTCTTTTGTGTGGTACAGTAAGCCTGTTTTGTTGGGTTTTTTTACCCTTTTCCCCACTGTAATGAAGAGATTTCATACACATTTATAGAAATGCCACCTTTTGTAAGAGTGTGATTGGGATGTAGCAAGTGTCTACTCACGCACAAAGCATAAAGGAGGGAGAAACAGCACTGAGATGTATTTCTGTTACTCTGTCCCCTGAAAGGGCAGCTTTGGGGTCTACACATAAGTTATTTTACCAGGTTCTGAACGGCTTTATTCGACAGGCAGCATGCAGTTGCCATATGCATCTCAGAAGACAGAAGAAAATACATTTAGTGTACATTTTATAGTACAATTTGAAACACTATTACAGTGGCCATCCATATAGTGCATAGTGGCTTGCTGGGCCTGTCTGACAGAGTTATTTAAACTAATTAACACAGTCTATCAGCATGATCCAGCTGGGTCATGTGAGGGGAGTGGGAGAGATTTCAGGTGCTTGCTCACTGGCTTTAGCACATGTACAATTTAGCTTTGGATGGCAAAACATACACATTTTTAACTCTTTTGACACAGGTATGGGGCACCAGCTCAAATGAATGTTCACCTGAAAGGTCGGGACCTCCTTACGCTCCAGAACTACACAGCTGAGGAAATGAAGTATTTGCTGTGGATGGCATCAGATTTGAAACACAGGATAAAGCACAAAGGAGAGGTAAAATGATTCAGCTGTCACTTAGGTCCCTCAGATGTTGAAATAAATACCGTTCTGAAGGGTATTGTGAAAAAGCCTTTCAGCTGTCTTCTCCTAAACAAAATCTCCTGAGCTCTTAAATACTGTAAATCATGTGCTACATATCAAAGAGCCTTCCTGGAAGTGTCCACAGATACTCTTTAAACACTTCAGAGGACTTTGTGATTGGAAATGTTAAACAGGATTGTGCAGCTAACTCCCTGTTGTCAGCTAACCCCTTCCATCCACACATGGTGTACATGCAGCACTAAAGTAGGAAATGGAAGACACTTCCCTGCATGAGATTAAATTAGTATCTGAGTTGTCCTTAACGCTGCCTCAAATTGAGTGCCAAAATGCAGTTGCTTTTGGGCCTAAATTGCTTCTTTGCCTTTAACCTTTTCACTGCTAGTAAATTTATTGAAGGGCAGGAGAACAAAACCATAGGTAAAAAACCCCACTTTTGAAACTTTTCTAATGGTGAATTAAAATGTGCAAGAAATATTTCATACTTTAAAGCGTATAATGATTATAAAATTTAAATACCTTCATTTTCCGTTTTTCAGTATTTGCCTTTGATGCAAGGCAAATCTTTGGCCATGATTTTTGAGAAGAGAAGCACAAGAACAAGATTATCTGCAGAAACAGGTAGGTCTGAGCAATGGCACAGTAAGACTTTGTATGAAAATGTACACATCAAGTACGTACTGAAAAACACTGCATAATTTTGTATTTAGCAATTTTCTACTGAGGAGAAACCTAAACTTTGAAAGCAAAAAGAAGAAAAGAATGGTGGCTATTTGTGTTTCACCTTGCATATTAATTTCACAAGCACATGGCTTTGGTCACTGAAATTTTGTCAAAATCTTCCAAAACACAGTAGATCAGAAATAAAGTAACAGGCAGAAATAAGCATTTCTGGTTTAAGCTCCTAGCTGTACTTCCAAGATATACATTTCCTAACATCTGCTTCAGTAAGCATCACAAATTTAATTTTGTGCAAGCTCTAATAAATATTTTACTAATGTAATATGCATTACCATTGTTACCTTTCAAAGCATGTGTTTAGGCTGGGAATCATAGTAATGCTTGATATAAATTCAGGGAAAAATTAACATGATTAGCTGCAGGGGAAGATAACTTGATGGAGACTCAGGGGTATTAGCCTAATAATATCAGTCACTGGAACATTTTTCTTTTAGGTTACAGTCCTGCAAACACTGAAACATGTACATATGGTATCTTTATTAACATGGTAGTTGTTCTGAATTCAACGGCCCTGCTGAAATAAATCACTCATCAATCAATCATTCATAGCAAGAAATAACTCTGAACTGGTGATGCATCAAGGAAAAACTTGCTCTTCTCTCATTTAAGTTGACCCAGCATCCCTCACTCCTCCCTAGTGAAGGAACAGGAAACCTGTCGAGTATTCACATTTCTTTACAAGCTGTAAGAGAGAAGGTAAAAATAATGGAAGGAAGAAGCAGATATGTTAACTCCAAGCATTTCTGAATTTGCCTTTTTATGCTGTCTGGCACGGCCATTTGCTTGCTGATCCTGCTCTTTAAACAGACTTGTTGTTGCTTTCTGTTTTCTCCAGATAATAAGGACTTACTAAAGTGCATTCCCTCTCTGTGAAGACCACCCACCTTTTAATTCCTGAGTTTTTAGTCCAGTTTCTTGTTGCCTGCCATGTTGGTATATGGCCAGGTAATGAATTCTCTGGATCTGTTTATCCTTCATTCTTCTGCATTCTGAGGGACACACTGCTTTGTGTGGTTTTTGAAGGCTAATGGAAGGGGGAAGCTCAGGAAAGTTCAAATGAATTAACATAGGGATGGGAGTTAATGCCCATAAATTCATCCAAGAGGGAACTAAGCTCCAGTGAAATAAATCAAATTTATTTCTGAGTGAGAGCTTCCACAAGGGAGTTTAATGAAGTTTAGCTTCTGTGCATTGACTTCACACCTCCGGTTAATTGGTCTTAAGTCTGTAAAGCCTAAGACTTTGCTTCAAAGGCAGACTCGAGTTTCTTCTGTCCACAAAAACTCTACACATTTCAGCTGCTTTTTTAACATAAATGATTCCCTCCTTGGAATTTCTAACTCAAAACAAATGTGGAGCCACATATGTTCCTTTTAGCTAAACAAGATAATTTAATACCAATCTTCTAATGTCTAGTGAAAGTGGACAATTGCAGTGGATTGAAGTGTTTATTTATAAAGATCCTGAGTCATCTCAAATAGCACTTCCCAAGAGTTGCCCCTTCAATAACTTGAGAGAGGTCACTTGTAGGGCAAGGTCCTGGGGAAGAGATTAATCTAAACAAACTTTGCAACTCTCAGGAACAGCTAAATCAGTGGATTTCATTAGAGTAGAGACTTGGAAAGCACTGATTACAAAATCTTCTCTGTGCAGTGTCTAGGAGTTTGTTGGGACATATTAGCACCAAGGAAGTCTTTTCAGAATTGCTACTGTCCCTGTGCCTATAAAGAACAACATTACTGAAAAATAAATAAACAGAATCATTGAAGTTGGAAGTAATCTCTGAAGGCCATCTTGTCCAGTCCCCTACTCAAGCAGGGTCTTCTAGAGCCAGTTGTCCAGGACCATGTCCAGAAGACTTTTGAATATCTCCAAAGATGAAGATTCCACAATCTTCTGTGGCAACCTATGCCATTGCTCAGTCAGCTTTTCAGTAAATGGAATTTACTCTTCAGAGGCATCTTCCCAGTTTGTGCCCATTGTGCTACTGAAAAACATCTGGCTCTGTCTTCTTTACCTCCTCCCTTCAGGAGTTTATATACATTAGCAATATTCCCCCTGAGCCTTCTGTTCTTTAGGCTGTGCTGTCCTAACTCTCTCTGCTTTTCTTCCCAAATGAAATGTGCTTCAATCCCTCAGCCATCTTTGTGACCCCTTGTTAACATGGACATAACAACTCTATCCAGTATGTCCATCTTTCTCATACTGAGGACCCCAGACTTTCAAGGTTTGGTCTCACCAGTGCTGTACAAAGAGAAAGGATCCCCTCTCTCCACCTCCTGGCAGTATTTGTCTGGTGCAGTCCAGGACACCATTCACCACCCTTGCTGGAAAGGTACACATGCTGCTGGTTCATGTTCAATTTGCTGTCCACCAGGACCCCCGAGTCCTTTTCTGCCAAGCTGCTTTCCAGCTGGGAGGTCCCCATCAGGTCCTGGTGCGTGGGGCTGTTCTTCCTCAGGTGCAGGACTTTGCATCTCTCCTTGCTGAACTTCATGGGGCTCCTATCAGACCATTTTTCCAGCCTGACAAGATCCCTCTGGACAGCAGCATGACCCTGTGATGTACCAGCCACTCCTCCCCATTTTGTGTCATCAGCAGACTTGCTGAAACCATGCTCGGTCATCGAGACCCATAACACAGGTGTTAAACAGGACTGGACACAAATGGACCCTTAGGGTACTGCTCATCACTGGCCTCCAGCTGGACTTTGTGCTGGTGGTCACCACCTTTGGGCCTGGTCATTTGGACAGTTCTGAACCCATCCCACGCTCTGCTCATTCAGCCCAAGCATCCACAGCCTGACTAGGAGGATCTCAGGGGAGACACTGTCAATGGACACAATGAAGACAAAACCCACTCTCCTCCCCTCATCTACCAGGCCAGTCACAGAATCATAGAGGCTGATCAAGCTGCTCAAGCATGACTCCCTCTTGGTGAAGCCATGCTGACTACTCCTGATGACTTTCTTGTCCTTAATCTGCCTAGAAATGGTTTCCAGGATGAGCTACTTCATCCCTTTCCCATGGATTGAGGTGAGGCAGTTTAGGGAGTATTCTCGGAGTCCTCCTTCTTGCCCTTCTTTAACTTAGGGATGACATTTTTACTTTTCCCCCAGCTGTCCAGATCAATTGAAGGTTATCAAAACATTAATTTATGATTCATTGTAATAGACCAGTTGATATTTAAGGTTTTCCAACATCCTGTTTCTCTGAACTGTTTTATTCTAATGACATTGCAACTGTACTCAATAATATACTGCTCCTTGGGGTATAATTCATTGCCTCTTTAATCTTATCCTAATGTGTATTTCTGAAACCTATATAATTTCACCATTTCTAAGATAAGTAGTGATGTTGTAAGTTTAATGCAGAACTAGAAGTAACTTCTATAGAGTAGTGCAAAGTAAATCCAGTTCTGTGAGCCTAGTAGATTTATTTCTATCACTGGCTATTTTATTGGAAAATGTGATATATCTGCTATTACACTGGAAAATGTCATCTCTTCACAGTCAGAATCCCATACTCATTCTGCATAAAATCTTGTGCACTTTTTGAAAACAGAACTATTCACATGGTCATATATTACTTGTGAAATAAACATCCTCAGGCACGGCACAAAGGTGAATGCCCTGTTTTTGTTACAGCTTTGGTGTAAAATATTCTGATTGTCACTGTTACTCTTAAAATATACAGCTGCAGTTATGTTTCAGTGAATAAGTCATAAATAAATCCAACCATTTCACAGATACTGAATGTAGACAATACTTCACAGGGTAGAAATGGAGAGGAAGCAGTGGTGCAGGTAGGAAAGCTCAGTGTACCTTCTCTTGTTGTGCACTGGAATATACAAAATCTCACCAGCCTTACAGGGGTTAAGTGCCACTGGCTTTAGTGGAATTACCCCCAGCTCACTCCTCCCACACAGTAGGGTGAGAGGAACATGATGGCCATGCCTGAAGACTGCTACACAGAGTCACAGAAATAATTGCAACATAGCATATAAACTAATGCAGAGCGGATGGTATTACATGGCAGGGGTACAGGGTCTGCTTTCTGCTGGAGTGGCTAAGTATTATTTAGCTTGCCCTCATTACAGAGGGCCCAAATGCACTCTTAGTTTACTCTCCACTTCAAAAGGTAGCTTAAAAATAACTTTTAAAAACTGCTTATCAGTTTTTACTTTCTGCTTTAGGAATATTCTGTAATTGCTGCCTAGGAGAGTTCTTTGTTATCAGTCTAAATGCAAAAATACTTTCTATTTTGTAAGTCTGGGCAGGCAATGTGGAAATTAATAAATGCAAATCCATATGTCTTGAAATTCTGTAAAAGATCCTTCCTTTGAGGCTGAGAAGATGACTGTATGTGTCTCCTGGTGACAGTCCCAGAACTGTGTAGCCAATCTGTGAACTACAGAATTCACTTTGGCCCCCTTGCCCCAGGAAGCAGGGACAACATGGGATGAAGATTTCACTCATGTCCTGTCTGAAAGAGTCTGCATAAGTGGGGTCAATAATGTGCCACAGCATGAGGCATGAAACTGTGTATTTTGAAAACTAACAGTTGTGAGAATTGTGGACATGAGGTAATAATCTATTCTGGATTTGCAGTATGAACATTTAGTAGTTTATTGAAGATATCACGATTCATATAAATATTTAGCATGTGACCTTGGATATGACCAGGTTGTGACAACAAAAAGGATTAGATCTCCCAGTTTAACACAGCACTCCAGTGTTTATTTGCTGAATTGGTGCCTGCATACCTTCAGAAGTCATCTTTTTTTTTTTTCACTTTCTACTGGTAGTGTAGATAAAAAAATCTGAAAAAGATTCTGTTTCTGCAACTATACACAAAGCTAGAGCACAGAGCTCTTGTATTTCCAGATGGAAAGTTGTGGATGGAAATATGTTCCCAGGCCCTGCACAGATGGCCAGTTCATGAGCAGAAAGCCCAACACATCAGGGCTCTGCTATGTACACAGACTCCAGGTGGCAGCTCTGACTGGGCTGCCTGACGTATGGCAATTCTGAATAAATGTTCAGATTCCCATTTTTTTACCTGGGCATCATTTATAGAACACAGAACATGTCCATTGGAGCCTGCCTGGACTGTGAATCATCTACCAAAATGTATTCATTTAGAAACCTAAAATGCAAAGCTGCTGCATTGTGTGGAACTTGCAGGAAGAAATCATTGATGTAATTGTATATGGCTCAAAAAAAATCCACAAGAATTTGGGAAGGAAAAGTTACTGCCAATGACAATTCATCCTTGAGGTCTTGACTTAAAATTTTGTGCTGAATAAACAAGCTGTAATATTTAGTTTGCATACACTGTCCCCTAAATACAGTGTTTGTGTCTGAGCTGCAGAGGGGAGGTGAAAAAAGTAACAGTAGAAAAAATGGTGCTTCATTCTTAAAAGTTTGCAATATTGTTGAGATTTGGAGCAATCCTTAAAGAAAACAATAAGCGATTAAAAAGGTCCCATTCAATAAAATGAGTGTACACTCTCTAGGGGAGCAGAAATTTGCCCTTCAGGTGGGACCTGGAGCATCATTACTTTTAATCTGACATTTAAGGAAATTGAGGCAGTCCAAAGACAATGATTTTCCATTTTTTTTTTATCTACTGTATTTTAAACTCCAGAGGCTGGCTAAACTGTTGCAAAGCTGACAACCTCACCTCAACTCTGCTGCTGGCAGGAGATGGAATTTAATAAGGGTTGCCCTGTGTAAGGAGCCCAGTTGTGGGGCCCAGACCTGCTGCCTTTACCTGTTGGTTTTATCTGTGAAAGGTTTCAGTGTTCAGTCCTGGTTTAATCCTCTTTCAAATAGTAGCTGTGGGACGAAGTTTTTAATCTCTGGCGGACCTGTACAAGCACCGTGCTGAAGCTGCAGTGCTGAATCTGCCAGCAGTGCCATCTAATGGATACAGGCAGCCTGAGCAGCTTTTGACCTTTTCTTCTAGTCTTCATTTTCTAATTCGTTTTTTTCTCTCTTTCTAAATTTTTATTTTAACAACATGAAATTCATCAGCATCTCCAAGACATCACAGTTTGGTAAACAAAGTGAGGGTCTCTACTCTTCTATGCTGTATGCAGCCTTTCTCTTTCTGGCAATATAAATATAAGGACAGCCTTCTTTCTAGATTTTTGTCACAATAAAAGACTCACACCCACCCCCAGCGTTGTCTCAACAAGGCTGGTTTGTCCATACTAAGATTCTCTGGAAATTTCCTCCATCAGAAATGCTCATGACAGGGCTGGATCTGCCTGCAAAAAATTTCTGCACTGGAAGAGAGTTGTTCTTATCACACATAAAATGCCTTACAGGGCTACATACAGCCCGTTCAAATCCTTCCCTTTGTACATCCCCAGCTGTGGGACCCGGTGTCCTGTGCTAGGCTTATGCTAAACCATCTGCGACAGTTCATAAAACAGCCCCATCAGGCCCCATCCTCTCAATGTGTGGCCATGAGGGACTTTACACTCAGATTCAGTAGAAAGAGGTTTCAGACTTAAACCAGGCAACAGCACAGAGACTCAGATGTTGGCAAAAAGAAGATGTTTTCTTCCCTCTCTGTGTCAGATGACTGCTTGTGATAACTTTCTACTGGTGGTGCAATTAAAATAAAGCAGCAGAGAACCTGACATATGCCCTTAAAATGTAATTTGTCTTCATCCAGAAGGTTGTTCAGACACCTTTGAAGTTCCCCAAAGTGTTTTATATTCTTAAATGATGGTCAGGTCTTTCCACAATTTCCTGTTCAGGAATGGATTTTACTCTTCATATCTAATCCGTCCAGCTCTTTAGACCTCCTTGCAAACTCCTAACTACTGCAGGGTAGAGGGATGCTGGCAGGACCTGAGGCCTTTCCTTTTCTCTCTCTCACATTACCATTTTTAAGGCACTTGGTCACTTGAGACTAAATTCAAGTTCGTTATAGTGTATGAGGAGGCTGAGGGTTTTCTGTCTGAGTGACTTTACATGAAAGATGATGTTGATCCTTGCAAGGATGTGGAAGCTGCAAGGATGTGGAAGTAGAGCAGGATGGCCCTTCTAGGATGTCGAGTCCCATGAAGCAGAAATGCAGCATGATGAATGGATTACCTGGCTCTTAACACGGAGCAGCAGTGATGCCTGTGGTAATGTGTAGCCTTGGAGTTTGAATGTCTAATTCTTGTGATCACAGATAAGAACCCATGGCTGAGGATTTCAGTAAGGCATACATTTGAGTGGGTTTATTCCAAAGCACATTTACTTGAAATTTTGCGTGTCAGATGCTAATCATTTTAACATTTGGATGTCCTGCTGAGTTCTACTCTTATTTTTGTTAATGTATTTTATATCAAGAATATTTTGAATCTTGGTTGTAAATATGAGGTGCTGGTGTTTAATTCCGCCTTTTTTTTTTTTTTCAATTTTTCCTCACTGTAGGTTTTGCTCTCCTTGGAGGACATCCTTCCTTCCTCACAACACAAGATATACATCTGGGCACTAATGAGAGTCTCACAGATACAGCAAGGTTGGTAAAATGTCACTTGATTGATCACTGCATTTGGTAATTGATTGGGCTGATACCTGTCTGGCAGAATTTTGGAAATTGGTATTTTTTTTCTGGAAAATGTCAGAAGGTAGTCCAAATTTCTTAAATATTTACAGATCAGCTCACAGAATCTGTAGCTCAGTAAACCTTTATTCCATCCTCTCAAGCTATCCTACACTTCCCACACTGAGAATTATTTTGATATATATTTTATTTAGAGTGTTAATTAGGGTTGTGTTTACAAATGGAACGATTACGTGAACCTCAGTAGTCATGTAATTCCACTGATGACAGCACATACATTCTAACAAGACTAAACCCTTCTGGTTCTGCTGCTCTTGGAGAAAAATCAAAAAGCAAAGACATAATTTTTGTTAGTTAGGCCAGCTGCTGGTGGCCTTAGCCTGCTGCAGGAGCGTTCCTGCAGTGACGGGTGACACTGAGGGCCTTTCTGATCCCCCTACTTCAGCAGCACGAAACTGGACCAACACTTTGTTGCCAGTTTCAGACTTCCTGCACCCTCCTTCCCAGCTGTACCCACTGTCAGGACTGCTGTGGGGAGGCTGAGCTGTGGCTCCCCTCTCTTACTGGCATCCCCGAAAGATCTCAGTCATGCCCAGCCCAGTGCATGCAGGGATGGGCAGCAGCCTGTCTCCATTGCTGTGGCAGGCAGGACCTGAGCTCAGAGTTTTTCTAGAGTGGACAGCCTCTGATGTTGCAGAAATCTGGCAGGACATGAGGTCATGTTTTGCAGGTGCTCCTGCTGTTTTCCATAGCATTCCAGCTATTAGAGCTTCATCCAGCCTTAGCATTATCCTGCTTTCTGGGCAGCCCTTTGGCAGCCTGAGGTTGATTCAGTCAGGCCCAGCTGTTGGAAGGTTAGCAGTGTCTGAGTGGTCCGTTTTGTTCTGTTGAAAGATATGCAGTGTCAAGCTCATCAGGCTCAATTCAAAATGTGCAATCAGGCAAATGAGCTCCATCGCCTCTGCTGAATACCACAGCTCTCAGTCAGTGGGAGAGATTGAGAGCTGTGTTGCTGTTCTCTGTGATGAAATCCAATGAAAATTTAAGAAGAAAGATAAAACATTTTAACATTTTAATGTTTTCCTTCCTTTTTTTTTACTACTGAAATGGAAGACATTATGGATGTTGATAGTAGAAAGCAAAAATTTCAGACCCTTGAGATCTGAAAGTACTTAGCTCTCACTCTCTGCTAGACACATAATTCTGCCAGAATCAAAGTGAGCTGCAACAATAGAATCATGGAATGTTTTGGTTTGGAAGAGACTTTAAATATCATCTTGTTCCAACCCCCTGTCACGGACAGGGATTCTTTTCCCTAGACCAGGTTGTTCAGACTCCCATCCAGCCTGGGCTTGAACACAGCCAGGGATGGGGCATCCACAGCTTCTCTGAGCAGCCTGTGCCAGTGCCTCACCACCCTTATATTAAAGATTTTTTCCTAATATCCAATCTAAACCCACCCTCTGTCAGTTTGAAACCATTCCCCCTTGTCCTGTCACTCTTGTAAATAGTCCTTCTCCATCTTTTGTGTAGGCTCTGTTCAGGTATTGGAAGGCTGCAGTTTGGTCAGTCTGGAGCCTTGTCTTTTCCAGGCTAATGCCAGTTCTCTGAGCCCTTCCTTGTAGATGAGGTGCTCCTTCCCTCTGATCACCTTGCAGCCCTCATCTCCACTACTGCAAAGCTGGCTGTAAACTCCAGCAGCCAAACCTTCAGGAAGGGGAAGGATGAAGTCAGGGACATTCCAAAGGGCTTCCCTGCAGCAACCTCTACAAGCATTGTCCCACCGGCCATGCAGGACTGTCACCTGGAGCCTCTCTGCCGTTCAGATGCCAACCCTACAGCAAATCTGACCCAAAACCAGATATGATTAATATAGGCCAGTTTTCTTCCACTTCCCAAACGTGACACTAAAGGGACATTAAATCTTTTGTTTACAGTGTCCAGAATGGCCTTGGTTTGCACAAGCAAAAGGAAAAGGCAGACAATAAACTACAAGAAACAAGGCAATAAATAGAAGCAAGCAAATCTTCCAGCCATTCTGAAGGCACCCCCATTCTGTGGATAAAGTTCCTACAGCAGCCACTTCCCAAGCAAACCTTCAGCCCCCTTTTCTCTGTCACTCTTTGCTCTTCCAGGACAAGTCTCTGTTTATGACTCTTACCTGGGGATTTTGCTCCTCTGCTGAGTCACAGCTTTCACCTGCTACAGTGGACAGGGGGTTTTCCCAAATCCTTACCAAGTGCCACATGCTCTGCTCCACTCCTGCTCTCATTAGCAGAAGTACTACTGGCTACATAATCAAAGCTGAGCAGTTTACCCAAAAGAACAACTGGAGTGTTAATTCCTTGGTGCTTCTTGTGAATGAAAGATGACATCCCAACCTCATTCAGTTAATGTAAGAACAAAAAAAGAATGCCTGTAGTACACCCAGAGGGTATTTCAAATATTTACAGCCATGTGTCTGGGGCTCTGAAGGCCTTTGAAGTACTTGAGATTTAGACTTAAAGCGAAAGAGCACAGATCCATAAAAGTTACAGTTTTTATTAGAACTGCTGCAGGTAAGGGTTGAAAGCATTGCTGCTGTGAACATATTTTTAGTGACTTATTACCTGCTCATAAATCAGTTCCTCAATGCTTCACAAGACATTTACATTTACGCTGACACAGTGGCAAAAAGTTACCACCCATTAAGGAGCTCTAAGCCTTTCAGTGCTGTTTAACATGTCTGATATATTACCTGAAATGAAATATAAGTACTGTGTCTGTATTTCCCACCACAGAGCAGTTCCACTGGGCATCACTAAAGCTCAGTGGCCATCAGGTTCAGGGGCAGCCCTGAAGAGCTCATAGGGTGATTTTACCAGTCCACTGGAATTATTAGGGCATTAATCTTTGCATTTATGGGGAACGGGTTTACTTTGCTGAGGACACATCCACTGTCTGTCCCTTTGAGACTATGAGTGAAAGTGAAGTAGTCTTGTCAGAAGTTTAAAGCTTTTGAATGGATAAAAATTTTCAAAACAAAAGCAAAGCTACCTTGCATAGCAGTATTCTATACAAAATATATATGCAAATGCCCCATTTTTAAATTCAAGGGTCTGCCATACCAAAAAGGCATACTCTGTCTTTCATTTTGGATTCCTCAGAGGATACCGCTGAAGAAAAAAAATCAGGTTTTCTCTGTAGAAATAAAAATTACTTTGGAAAGAGAGATATGCAGCATTCCAATGTACTCAGTGTTACAATATAACATATTTCCAGACTCTGGGATTGTGAAGTTCACAGTCTCATGGTTTTGCAAAAGAACGAAAAGAGAGAAAGACCTAGTGGTTGATAAAATAAGAACCTTAAATATAGTCGCCTGATAAAGCTGTGCTTATAGCCCCTCAGCTTCCAAAACTTCACCTTTGATAAGACTCTTATATGTTCAGGACTTTTTTTTCCTATGCAATTCCAGCCTTCCAGCCTTCCATGTCCTTTAATCTGACTCAATTACCGGAGACTTAATCATTCCCCTGTAACCAGAGACCTCCAAGTGAGGGTTATTTGTGGTTATTTTCCCCCAAGTTTAGTTTTATTATGATTTCACAAAGAATAAAATTTACAGCTGATTTTCCTACTGTAAAATATGACATCTAGAAATGCTGGCAGGACTGTCTGATGTCCTGCTGGTAGGTGTCTAATGAGTCTGATACTTTCAATAGACTAAAGATGAAAGCCCAGCAGTTTTCACTAGCTGGTGATTATGACTGGGTTTTCCCTAATGGCATACCCTATGAAAGAACCACCATCTTTAATTTCTTCATCAGCTGTGTCAAATAGAAATCAGCTGTCCTGACATCTGAAAGGTAAAAAAAGCTATAAGGAAAATGAGCAATTTCCCAGTGTGATTACACCTTTCTTTTGACTGATGGGGACTGGCTGTGTCTTGTTTAGGATGTCTGCCAGTGAGATGGCTGACAAAAGGAACCATGCATCACATCCCTGATGACCAGTTCCGAACAAAGCAGGTTGCCCCCCGAGAAAGGAACTGGTGAGCTAAGAAGAAATAATGGCACCAACAGCAACTGTTCCAGTACTTTGTAGTCAGTAAATACCTTGTTCAGTTCCTCCTTTTCATTTGTAGCTGCTATTGACCGTCTTTTCTTCAGAGAGCTCTACAGGCAATCTTGTATCATTTTATAAGAGCTTTGCTTGTGTGAGGAAAGTCTAGTGTCAGTAGAAAATATTTGTTACTGACTTCATCAGGAGACCTTGCTGATGATGGTACTAACAGCCTTTTTCCACAGGAGGAGATGTAAGAATTTGTCATGGCTAATCAGGAAGGCAGATACTGCAAGGATTTTTTCCACATATTCTAATTCTGTCCTCCCTTGTTTTGTTTTAAGGTCCTATTTCAGATAACATGAAAACACACAAAATGCTACTTCAAAGTCAGGCTTCAGGGCCTGATTAAAACACAGAAATGCAGAAAAATTGAGAGCTCCAATCCATACTTAATTTATCTAAAAAATTCAGAGTATACTATGTTAATCCACTATGCTAATCTCTGTGTTTTTCACACTTCAGCAAATGAGGTTAGTGCCAGAGTGGTAGAGAGGCTCCTGCAACCCCTTCCCTTGCACTGAGTTTGAAATTTGGGCATTACTTGAATGCTGATACCATGTGAGTCAATACACAGGTGTGCATGTAGGAGAAAGCAGGCCAACATACCCAGCCTGTTCTGTTCCTGTTTTTATTGAGATCAGTAAACAATTGTGGTAATCTAAGACAGATCTGTATTGCTGACCCTCACAAAGTCAGACTAGCATACAGAATCTATAAAATTCAGTCAATGCTACATTTCTTCTTTGCTAAAAGACTGAAAAAAACCCATATACCTTATCTCTTCTGAAGTTATCAAGTTCTTCAAATGTTATGGTATCACACAATCTCTTATCTTAGTTCAGAGAACTTAACATGTATCAATGATCCATCTACAATGAAATGCTGAAGACAAAAGGATATAAAATAGAGCAGCAGTTTTCATTTACTTGCTACAGTAGTAGCTAGGAAGTGAAACTTCTTACTTATTAGCAGCTTGTTAAATGACTACATTTGAGTCTGTTCTGCAGGCATGATAAATTATTCAGATAGCTGAAAAATATTGATTCATTACCATATCTCATTAATATTTATGTGTTGCACGGTGAAGAGTGCAATAGGCGTATATTTATTATGTTTGACTTGAATATTTTCTGCCATCTCTAGGGTGCTGTCCGGCATGACAAATGGCATCTTGGCTCGAGTATATAACCATAATGATCTGGACCTAATGGCAAAAGAAGCCACCATTCCAATAATCAATGGATTGTCCGATTTATACCATCCTCTTCAGATTTTAGCTGATTACCTAACTCTTCAGGTAAAAAATATAAACAATTTTTTTTGCTAATTCTTAATAAGCATTTGGGGAAGTCATCTTCAAAACCATTTATCTCTAAGTTTTTCAAAGTAGTAATTACATGGCACTTGTTGTTTAAAGAGATCTTCAGCAATATAATTACGGACTTGTTAATTTAAAACAATTACGTAGCTGTAGTGGGACTGAAGTTCAGCATAAAATTAAGTACTTCATTGGAATTAGTCTGCAATTCAAAGAATGTACAGAGGGCTGTACATATTAAGACAAAGATGAGATTCTGGCTCAGGCAAAACCAGCAGAAGTTTTTCCACTGACTTAAAAACACTCAGTAGTTTGGTCTTTCCTCCCTAATCTATGGACAGGTTAAAAGGAATCACTATTTATATATTAGGAAATTGGTTGAACAAATTTGTTTTGAAAAGCCAGTTAATGTCACCAGTACAAATGCTTAGTGTTCAGGCACCTTAACCAGTTTAAACTTTGCTCACATCAAAGAACAGTTAAAAGAGACAGTATTTTTTATTTTTATCTAATGTAATAGTGGATCTGACAGCAGGATAACGTCTTACACACAGAATACCAGATGTTTATCTGTGAACAGAAGGACTGTGTGGTTTTACAATCGGTTGAGGATCCGGCTTATAAAAAAGATTATTATGCTGCAGGGCTAGTTGACAACTATGAACTCCTCTGACCTTGTTTACCTTCTGAATGAATAAAAACCACACTGCTGGAAAATGGTAGGGCAGAATAATTTCCTGATTCATTCAGCTATGTTTCTCAGCTGTTGGGGACTTTGCTATGGGACGTTCAGTGTGTGGGAAAGATCTAGTGAGAGTAATATTAAATTATTCATGCTTCAAACCTTAAATAATACTGAAAGACTCATGTGTTTGGTAAAAATCACTTGTTTTAAGGGGTTTTTTTTGTAATTTTTTTTATATTCACAGTGAAGAGACCAGCAAAAATTGGTGAGCTTGAGACTAAAATGGTTACAGACCTCAAGATAAGGGAGACTTGTGAGATCACATTGAGCCAGCCTCAGTGTTCAATTGCATAAGATAATAAGATGTAATGAGAATGTCATCATTTTGTTGTAAACACTGTGTGCAAATATAAGTCAGGAGAACCTTTTGGTTGTGTTCTGTGGGCAGTACTGTCCTGCAAACACCTCATGAATTAGCATTTTATCACTTGTGAGTAACACTCTTCAGGAACAATCTGTGACTTACAGCCCACACAAGCAGGGATATCTCTGTCCTGGTTTATCTAGGCCTGACTCCAGCACCCAGGCTCACAGGGCTGTTGGCCTCCACTCCCCCTCCAGCTAACGAAGAGAGACCAATGAGCGCCTCAGTCGCCTTCTGGGGATGCATCTCTTTCTCCACGGATCTCAGGGGAAGCCTTTGGAAAACAGCAGGATGAGAACATGCCCTGTTGGTCACCCTCTGCTCCTCGTCCACTGCATCTTCCTATAGGGCAGGTGTGGTAGAAGCTCCCCAGGCTGCTCTCTTCCCTGGCCTGAATACCAAGGGCAGCACCAACAGCTGTGGGTGTCCTTCCTGCACCAAACACCAGGGAGGATGGCTTTGGTGATGGAGAAACAGATCCATTGCAGTTGGTGCTCAAACAAAAGGCGTATTTGACATGGAGAGGTGTCATGACAAAGTGAGCACTTACAGAGATCACAGGGAGTAGCTCAGCTTTTAGACAGACACCGAAATTATTTAAAATTTGCAGCACTTTCACACTCTGCCCAATAAGCAGAGTGTCATTTCCTCCATCTGCCCATCTCTCCGTGACTCTTTCCAGCATGTTCCTTAGCCCAAAATTTGTCAGGAGATCTTTATAGGGCATCTGGGTGGCCACCCTGCTAGGCCAAGGGCATGTTTCACTGCTGGTTGCTGGCTCACCTTCCATTCCTGCTTTCTTATCCAGGAGTGGGGGCAGGCAGGGGAGAGCTCTCAGGAGCTCCCTCTGGGTGATGGCACTGCCTGAATTCTCCCTTTCTGACCTGTTCCTCTGCTCCCTTTTCTTCCTCTTTGCACTGTACAGTGGGTTGGAGAAGACTGGAGTGGTATGTAATGAAATAACAGTTTAATCATATAATGAACTTTACCAGGCCACAGAAGTGAGATTAACCCTTGAAGAGGTGTGAGCCACAGGGTCTAGTTGCTACTTGCCCCAATCAAACTTCTCGTGGGATTTTCAGCAAGATGTCATCCAAGTACTGCCTGCAAGAAGATTAATACAGGAATGTGGAAGGGTACCACTGATCCTTTAAATGAGTTGAAAGTCCATATATAACATTTAGACTGTTTCTGGGCAATGCAAAGGCAATTTATTTGATTTATACATATATGCAAACTACAATAGTGGCACAGACTGCTAGCCTAATATTTAAATGTAACTACAGATTTTGTGCAGCTTATTTCTCTTTAAAAAATGTCTCTTCCCTATCCCCATAAATATTTTCCTACCGGGATCTCTTCCTCCCTGCTGTCAGTACATACCCAAAATGTACATTATTTCTTTTCTTTTTTTTTTTTTTCCTTTTCTGTTTTCCAGTGGAGCTCTACACGCACTCTGGCCCTCTTCATGCTTAGAACATTTTTCTTCTTCCATTTTCTATATCCTATCAATTTTGTTGTATGCCTTCTTGAACCCTTCTCAAGTGCTTTCTCTTTGGTCTGAAACTGTATAATTGCACAGTTTGTTTAGAAAAAATGTTTTCTTGATTCCCTTTTCACAGGTACATTTTAGTATTGTTATTTTAGTACAGTCCATTGCATCCCCCAAACAATGCAGCTGGTTCATTTTCAGGGTTGTCAATTCTCATTCTGTATTCAGGGCAAATTCTCATCCTGGAAATGTTTAGGGTGTTCATTTCAGATCTTGCAGTGTGCTCCTGTTATGAATATTGGGGTGAGATTCCTCAGGTTCAGCATCCTCCTGCCCAATGCCTTCTTTCTGAGCAACCTGGATCCCCTCACATGTTTGAAGTCTAAGCTGGCCGTGTCCTTTAATATTGTGCTCAGAATTAATGCCCTCTATTATGCCAGATAAACATTTTTCTTAGCATATATATACACTACCTTCCTTCTTAAAGGTTGTGTTGAATTTAGCATGCTTGAGTTATAACCCACTCAAAATGGTTGCAAACATGTAAAGAACTTGATTTTGAGGATTTGGGGATTTGGCCTTTAAAGACTGTGAGTTTGTGAGCACACACTGAGCCCCTTCACTCCCCTGCTTGTGCTGTACGAGCCACATGCTGAGTCCCCCAGTGCCTCTGGGTGTCCTGGGCAGGAGCTGTGGCTCAGCTCTGCTCTGCTCAGCGTGGCTGGAGGGCAGCATCACACAATCTGTATTCCAGAGACAGCTCGGGTATTGACATTGATTCGATTGATATTAATGTCACTGGCCAAATCAGCTCACTTGTAGCTGACTGCAGGATGGCCAGACTGGTAATTAGAGGGGATCCATATGCCACTAGCTTTTTATGTCACTGGTCTGAGGGGAATTTTCTTTTTCAGAAAGCAACAGTTGGCATAAGAAATACATCAGTGATTTCTTCTTAAACAGCATAACAAATAATGCTGCCCAGCTTGAAAAGGGCTGCAATATATTTTGAATTTTTCCTTGCTGCATGACTCCACAACCTCAAATTATTACCACCGTCATATTAAATTCATCCCCATCATCATCTTTACTATTCTAACAATTGGAAATCCCAGCTATGATCTGTCCTGATCCGCTAAAATATACTGTATCAATAACCATGACAAAAATCAGCATGGGAGTCAGAAAGAGAACTGGCCCAGCATCTGCCTTAAGCCCAGTTTGAGAGCCAGAAGATCCAAGTTTGCTCAGTTTCTCATTTACTGGACTGCACTGTCTCCCAAAGGGCTAAAGCTTTGATTAGTCCCTGGCATTCCATTTTAAAATTTGACAGATTATTGATTCATTATTCAAAAGCTTGTTGCAATTGAAGGCTGTTATGACAGTTGCGGTCAAATATTTCAAAATTAATCTATAATGGTGTCAGAGTTTCAGCCTTGCTGGAAGCCAGTCCAGGCTGAGGCAGACACAAATGTCCCTAATTAGTTAAACCAGTCTTCTCCACACAAAGAGTAGAGCCAAATCACGGAGCATACTTATTTTTTCCCAGGGTTCTCTACACTGATACTCTGCAGCCATGGATAAGAACAGAATGAAACTTTGTAAAAGCAACATGAGGGTGAGAAAACTGAATGTAAAATTGGTATTACTTATTTAGCTGGGATTTTTCATGAGAATAGCTCAGGCAAGTTTTATGGCACTACAGCAGCAATTACTAGTTTGCCAAAGAGGCTTCATAAGGGAGAAGGACTCTAGACTTTCTAAATATGTTATTTTTTTGTGTGGCTTTGCTAGGAACTGTATTCCAAATGTAGAGTGAAACTGTAGAACACCCATGCAGGAGTGAAGCCTGCATCAATATAACATAATTGGTAAAAACTGGGGAGGGATGCAAAGGGGAAATATCTTCAGAGGTTCTGGTGATCAGCAAGTATTGTAAAGGCTCTCATTTAATTTAGTGTTACCAGCATAGCAGAACACTTTTAGCAGGATTTCACCTGTGTGATTGCATAAGCACACACTATAAAAGAGGGAGTGCGCAGGAAGGGAAGGGTGTCTCATGTACTGTAGCTTTTGTATTACCTCCAAGCTTTCTGGTTCTGACCAACAGATTCAGCTCATCTTTGCTGGAAGCTGAGGGTGTGTATTTGCTTATAGGCAGTGCAGTCACAGTCACAGTCACAGTGATCTGCCTTTAGATGAGGAGGTTTGAATTACAGCAGCAGTGCACCGATGGTAGCATACAGCCTAGCACAGGACACAAAACAGGCTCCACTAGCACATACACAGCTTGATTCTGCCTTGCCATGACTCCTTCCATTAGCAAAACGTCTTCATTAAAATCAGTTCAGCTATGTCCACTCTATACAGTAGTCACTGCAGATGTGGTTTGCAACTCGCAGTGTGTATCAGGGATCATTATACAAACAGGTCCAGTACTCCATATTTTATCTGTAACAGCTAGTAGCTTGGGAAAACAGAGGAAAGCACTTAGTATGCACTGTGCTTCTTTTAATGCAGAGTAGCAGCTGGCAGTAAGGTGAAGTTGTTTAACATAGCAGTGTATTTGTGACTCTAGTCAATGCTTTGAGTATTTAGGCTGAGATGTCTATTTTTAAACAGTGAGAAGAAAAGAACTCAGGACTGTCTTGCTTCTGGCTGTGGGCTCTGGTCTCAGCTATCACTAAGCCCTAAATGGAAACAACACCTTAAATAAATGCTTCAGTTTGGCCTTCTCCTAGGACCACCATTGCTAGGAGATGTGGAAGGACTTTGAACGATCCTTGGAGATCTGCAGAATGGTTATACTGAAATAATGTCCATGTCCACAAAGTCCTGATTTGTTCTCCTGTAAATGCCCTTGCATCCAGCCTTTGCCAATGAGCCTGCTGTTAACAAACTGGCTGAAAAAGCAATACTTTTTGCAATACCATAATCTTAGCCCTTAAACCTGAACAGTCTAGGATTCTACCAGATTTAGATGTTTACAGCACTTTAATGTCATTCAGTATTTGAAGTACTACTATTTTTGACTCAAAATTGTGGTTGTTGGAAGAAACATTAATAACTTTGTTCTGGAACAACTTCATAAGTATTTGTTTAGGAGAAGCTGCTGCCAGGAGAGGAGGGGGTAATCCCAGCCCTTTTCCTGTTCAGCCTTTTGGCATCTTTTCTGCAACTGCCTGCAAGGTTGCCACTTAGTACAATGTGCATGCTTATCCTCTCTGACAAGCATTGAATCATGTCACACAAAGTGTTGAAACACTGTCTGGCTTCCAGCTACTACAATGCAATTGTAGCATGGCCCAGATTTGAACTAAGAATAAAAGGCTCTCCAGAAATTGTTTCAAGTCGCAGGGTAGAGTTTTACAGAGCAGGCTTACAGGAGAATTTGGCTACATCTTTGTAAAAATGTTAGTTATCAGCTTAAGTGCCTATAAATATGCATATTTAAAACAAGGCATATTAAGGAGCTTCAAATTGTCCTGCTCTGGAAATATGTAACCCCTGTTACTCTAGTTCCTCCTTAAGCCTTATCTGCTGGGGTGGAGGGACAGAGTAACTGCATATGGCCAGGCTGTAAGTGCCATCAGGCAAAGCCACAGTCAACTCTGTAATGCTGTTTCAAGTTTGGGTAATCCACATTTTTTAAAAAAAATCCCGGCACTCTTTGGCTGAACAATGGAGAACAAATGCTGCAGGCCATGAGTGGCACAGCTGCTTTCAGAGGGCTGCTCTTCGCTGTCCTGTGCGGCTGTGGGGTGAAGATGCACTCCCAGGACATGGCCACTGCCATGGCCACAGGGAACAGTGTGTAGAGGCAACCAAGCCAGAGCAAACCTCAAGAGGGATATTTTCACTATTTGAGGGAAAGCTGGAAGGAGTTCTATTCCAGACATTAGGGCTGTATCTAAATTAATAATTTCTAACATTCACTGATGTTTATGAGGCCCAAAGAAGAGTTTTATATCAGTGATGTGAAATTTTTCTTGTTTTCTTTGTGGCTGGTGCTGAATGTCTCATCCTGAGCCTACATTCACTGATGTTTCTGAGGCCCTAAGAAGAGCTGTACATCAGTGATGCGAAAATCACTTTGTGTGATTCACTGGTGCTGAATCTCTCAGCCTGAACCTCACGACTTGGCACATGTGCCAATGAGTCCTTCACCAGGGGAAGCAGCAGCCCTTGGCCCTTCTTGTATGACATGGGGGACTTTCCCTCCGTGACTATCCTGTAGGAGCAGTAATTCAAGGTGTGGTCCGTGCAGGTAGCATTTGAAGGCAGCCAACTGCCTTTGCACAGACCCTTCTGATCACTCCCTCTTGCCCACCAGCCTGCCAGCTCCTCCAGAACGTAACCCCAGAGCTTGTGGTTGCTTTGGCAGGAGCACTACAGAGGGCTGAAGGGGCTCACCATCGCCTGGATCGGGGACGGCAACAACGTCCTGCAGTCCTTCATGGCGAGCGCTGCAAAGCTGGGAATGCACCTGCGGATTGCCACTCCCAGGGTAAGGAAAACCCGCGGAGAGAGGAAGGCAAACTTCCCCCAGGCTTGCCTCAAACACTCAGGCATTGGTCAAGGGCCTCAGCTGGGGGCGCCTGCATCCCTCCTGTTTTCAGAGCCAAGGTACAAAATCCCGATCCAGTTATTTGGATGCAAAGCAGGAGTGACTCTACTGAGTCCAACATCAGAAACGGGAATACATTCCCATTGGGAGAATGAATCATGGAGGATCACAGCTCCATTTGATAAAGTCATCCAATGCAGTCTCCCTGTCAAAAAAAAAAAAATTAAGCCTCTTTCAGATGGGTGGAAGCGTTGCATCTCATTTAATTTAAATTGGTGGCGCAGCATTTTAGAATGTTGAAATACAATATAAAATATTTTTAAAAATCAGTTTAGAACAAAAAAAAATAAATGTTGTATATGCATTTAATTCTGTAACTGTCAAAACACATTTTTCTTATGTTTTTAGAACACTTTCTGCCCCTTTTTCTTCAAAATAAACTTTCAACAAAATCAACATCATTTTCTCAAGTTTTACAGTTCTGGAAGATATTCTTCTTCCATGGCCAATGTTCAATACATATTTTTCTAACCATTCTTATTAATTAGTGAAGATTTATACATTTTCAATGATGTTTTACCTATCATCTCTTTTGTCAGGGCTTTGAACCAAGTCCCAGGATAACTAAAATAACTGAACAGAACTCCAAAGAGGTAGGAGCCTAAGAAACAACCTAGTAGAATAGTTTGAATAGAGCTTATTTTCATTATAAATTAAGTTGAAGTTCCTTGTCTTAGTGATCTTACTTATTTTATTCACATCAGTATGGTACCAAGTTACTTCTCACAACAGACCCTTTGGAAGCTGCACACAGTGCTAATGTCTTAGTTACCGACACGTGGATAAGCATGGGACAAGAAGAGGAGAAGAAAGAAAGATTAAAGGTCTTTCAAGGTTATCAGATTACGATGCAGGTAAAAACTGAGATTTTGGGTTTTATTTACTTTTTTACCATTTGCATTTATAAGAATCAACATCAACAAAGCATGAGTTTGGGGGGTTTTTGAGTGGGGCCATGGAAAAGCCACATGCAAACCTCCATCCAGCTTAAAAAATTCACAGAGATAACAAAGTTTGAGTTATGTCATAGACTCCACAGGGCTTGGCCTCTTTCAGAGTTTTCCAGTGAGATCCAGCTCCAGAACAGGTGCAGCAGAGGGGTTTTCACTCCCCGTCTAAAGTCAGAGAAAATGAAGTGACTTTTTGACTTTTGTGAAGTCAGCACTGAACTCTCACAGACTTGCATGGAGATATTCCCATCTTATTCACAGATGAGGAATTCTTTTGAAGTCTGTGGAATTCTGAGCTCCTCATCCAAGCAACCAGAGTGGGAGTTAATATAAAATTTGTTAACCTTTTTACTAGTTAAGCATTTTACTATTTTACTAATGTCCTCACACATGTCTTTATTTTATATGCTTTTTAATCTGCAGACTGCAAAATCGGCTGCTTCCAACTGGACTTTTTTACACTGTTTACCCAGAAAACCTGAAGAAGTTGATGATGAAGTATTTTATTCTCCACAGTCATTGGTTTTCCAGGAGGCTGAAAACAGAAAATGGACAATTATGGTAAGGAAAAAAAAAAAAAAAGAAAAGGAAAAAAAAAAAGAAGATAACAGTATTTGGAGGTTAAGGTCAATTCCATTCTGCCTTACATAACAGGCTTGAATTCAACCTGATTCCACAACAAATAGTGAGTGTTAAAACGTATGTTTCAAATTTACCCCAGAGCACATCACAATTTTGACTATAGACAACACTGTAGCACAAATGTGATCTATTTTGGTGATAATCTGCTGTTGCTTGACCCAAGTTTCACCACTAAGTGAAATCTACAATATAAACTGTCGTTTTTTTGGTAATTAAATCACTGGATTTACTCTAATGATTAACTCAACTTCTCAATTAACACATGTTAAATACTGAGGTCCCAGGGTCTGTCTTAGAAGCTACAGTTTCCCAAACACTTAAAACCAGTTATTTTCTCTCAGGAAAAGCTGCTGCTGACACCAATGGGAACTTTCCCTGAGAAAATCCTGGAAGGGCAAAGATTTGAAAGATCCTGAAAAGTTATGGTGCGGGTAATAGTGCAATCCATGGGAACCATGAGAGGACACCTGGCATTTAACATAGACCATAACTCCCCCCTCAGCACTCCTAAAATTTCAGAAAATTACTGCCAGATCTCAGTAGCCTGTTATTTATTTCTCGCTTTAAATCCACCAAGTTGAAAAAAGCTAGTGAAAACTTTCAGGGGTGAAAAGAAAACCAGAGATGGCATAGTCCCATTTCTGAGATGAAGCCTAGCTGTGCTTCAAATGAATAAATAAGGGGTTGAGCACTGTGTTTGCTAAAACCTCAGACATTGGACACAGTCAAAATTACCAACAAATTTGTCTTAAATTCATAGTTTTGTCTTTAAACTTCAACAAAATACTCAGATTTTTTATTTCAATTTTGCAATATTTCTAATTGCCCTAAATATTCTTTTTTAAAAAAGAAAATAAGCCCTTTACTTTTGGTTCCAGATGCACATTTTTTGGGGGAGCTGGCGAGGAGGAAAGGAAAATGTCATCTTTGTACTTTATCAGCCTAAAAAAATAATAAATGCAAGGATCTTGTTTATATAGTATTTTGTACCACTTTCAGCACAGAGAGCAAACTGAAGAATAGATTATTTGCTCAGCTGTAGACCTAAGCAGGGCTGCGTGCAGCCACAAATGGGCAGCACAGAGGGGCTGCACAGCTGTCATTCAGCCACCTCTGTGAGCCTGGGGTGGCCTGTCACACTGGGCAGTGCTAAGGGGAAAGGAAGGACAGGCAGCAAGATCACAGCCCCTGCAGAACCCTCACAAAGCCAGTGCTGGGTCAAAATAACAGTGTGCAGTCAGACCTTGCTGTGAAATCACAGCAGTGTGAAGCAGGTAAAGCCTTATTGAGGCCAAGCAAGAGTGGGGTTTGTTGTGGGTACACACAACAGGTGTGGGAGGGACAGCAGAGCTGCTGCAACACCACATTTTATTTAGCTGACAGCCCTGTCACTCCCATTTCTCAGCTGTACCTAAGGCTGGGCAGGCAGGGCAGGAGGGGTAGATGGCACACTCTTAACCTCAGTGAGGGTTTTCCAAGTTTCACTGCAGACAGTATAGCTAAAGTGGGATAAATTTCAGAGTCTATATTCTAGTGTGGCTCTCACTGATGCTGCTGGAAACTGCTGAAATCCACAAGCCAGCTCGTGTGCTGTCTGGGTACCTACAGCATCTCCTGAAAGTGGCTGAGAATACATCACAACATGCTCAAAAGGCCTCAGCATTTGATCTAAATGCTTGTGTGAATTGCTTCTAAGCTGTCCATTAATATATTTTGTCCACACTGAGAAAATCTATCAGCTACAATACAGAACATCCTAACTGATTTTCAGCTCTTGCCTGGTTCATCATCAGAAATTCTAGCAAATAAATCTAAGTGTGCCATTTTTGTCAGGATAATAACTTCTAACACAAGGCTTCAGAGCTGGAAAATATTTCCCCCTTATTTATTTTTATGGAGTATCTGTTTCCAATGTGATTGGATTTTTTTTTCTTCTCTTCCTCCTCTAGGCTGTCATGGTGTCCCTCCTGACAGATTACTCACCACAGCTACGAAAACCCACATTTTGATGCTTGGATTCCTGCCAGAAGAAAAATATTCCTCATCAGCAGAATATTCTGGTCTGCAAACACATAGATCTTCTTCAGAAAGGACCAAGGGAATGAGTGATTTTTTAATAAAACCATGTGTTTAGCTGTATAATACTGCATTACACTTGTGAAAATGTTCAGGATGATAAACACCATTGCAGAAGCTGCTTTTCATCTGGATGCTCCGAGCTGGCCCTCCTTTTTAGGGATCAGCATCATGGAAAACATTCCAAGGTTGGGTCTACATTCCTTAATGGTTGGGTCTACATAGAGGTGTGGTGGGGCTTGCACTGTGATATTGATGCCTAAAGATTTTTAGCTTTTTCATATATTTGTAGCTTTCTAGGTTTTTAATATATAGTTGTATAGTTCCTAGTGCTTTTCCTGCCCTCTCTCACATTTTAGAACAATAAACTAACCCTTTCTAACACATTCTTGAAATTCTGTTTAGTCTTATTCTCAAGAAGGGAATTTCTAACAAGGACACCTTGCTTTTCACCAGAATTTGAGAGACATAACAACATATAGGACAAGCAACCCCCTGGACCAGCTCCAGAGGGGCAGACCCAAGGATGGGTTACTGGGGCAACTGATTTCTGATTGGAGGTACCTGCTAGATATACTAATAAATTAACTTTATAAAAATTGTAGAAATCCTGTATCATGTGCGCACAGAGCCATATTTGTGCACCTGAAAGCTTTCATTAAAAAATTGCTTTTTATCTTACCACTCTTAATACTTTTTGGAAAGTTTTGTCTTTTGATTCCAGGCAGCAATATGGCAAACATAAATGTGTCCCTTAAGTTGCTGATCTTGGGAAGTGTGTGTGGAGAAGCAGGGCTGCACTTTGCCTTGGCTGCCTCCACTTCCTGGGCACCCTGGATCCTGTTCCTGTTCTCCAGCCAACCTCCAAATCCCACTCCTATTTGATACCAAAAATATGAGCATTATCCTCCTCCATGACATCCCTGAGGGCTGGCACAGGGGGATATTGCTGTGGAATTGGAATAGAGCCGTTTCCACGGAGCTGGACGCAGCCAAGAGAGATAGCCAGAAGGAGCTGGTTCATTCTGTGCCTATCCCCCCTGGACCTTCATTCCCCAAACAGAATTTTGGCTAAAGAAGTGAATATTCTACTTTTTTTTCCAAAGCAAACACGAGGGGTACCACATGATGAAACTTACAGAGCCTCTTTGCAAAAATTGCTGCATTTTGCCTTGCACTGTAACACAGCGTACACTTCAGCTAATCCTTCTCAGTAGTAAAAAAATTCATGACATTTGTATTTTTTGTGATATCTGGGTATATGCATCTAATATTTTGGGTAAAGCTTTGAATTAACCATTAACAAACACCTTCTTTGTTGTTTCTAAATAGTTTCAATTTTTTTTTCCCCACGGTAATACTGGGACAATGTCTGCGATATTTAAAAAAATTCTGCAAAAGGGTTTGCATTTTCTGACCAGCTGCAAAGCATTATTCAGTTCCTTTCTAAATTGGAGTTCACTGCAGGGCCACACATCACTGAAATGAAAATAAAGATACTTTTTTTTTCCCTATCTATTTACAATTGATTTCTTGGTTTTGCAGGCATTTGTGTATGTCTTGTTAAGATTAACATTTTCCTTTACAACATTACAAGGGTTTCAATAATTCAGTGAACATTTACACTTCAGCAGAGATACTGCTGCATCAATGATGTAGGAATAGTGTATGTGCTAGAAATCAATGTTTTACTCCCCAGTTCAGCATGGAGGGACATGCATAGAATACAGTATATTTCTAGTTGCACTAAGTCCTGGTTTTGAATTAGGTTCCAGTTCAGCAAGATTTGTAGAAGTATGATTGGTCCTCTTGGACCTGGTGAGCTGGTCATGTGCTCAGAATTGAAGATGTCCTTATTGACCTGATTTTAGTGCTGCCTGCGAGTAAGGCAACTCACTTTGCTAGTCCTTTCATAAAAACTACATTAGTATCGGTTTTATGGTGTTGCTCAATGTACTGTCAGTGAAGTCGTGCACATTTATAACACCAAAGCTGTGTTGTTAAATGTTTCATGGTGAAGTTTAACAGTCCTGCTCCTCTTTTGATTCTCAGTGTTCTGACTAGAGCTAATGTGCATCTTGGTTATTGCTGACTCTTTTTGTACCCAAGAATCTGAGCAGGGTGCCAGACAGCTGAATCCTCTTGACATTTTTATAACACATGCAGAGAGCTGCTGCATAGCAAGTGAGTAAGAGGGTCCAACATTTCCAGGAGGGTAATTTCACCTCATTCTACTCCTCTGTGAACATATACAGCAAAGGATGACAGTCCCTGCTCTGTTTTGCACAAACTGCTCACACCATGAGCTGTTCTTGTGCCCTACAGAAATACTGGGAGGACTTTACATACCCTGGCTGCTGGATTCCACTGTGTGGAATCACCAAACCTCCTACACCCTCTTGCATGTGCAATACCCAGCCTGCATGCTGGGAGCCAGAAACACCCCAGCTGGCAGATTTATGGAACATGTGTAGACTGTCTGCACAGTGCCCGTAGAGCAGATCTGACACTTCCTAGAGGCATTGGATAGGTACCAAATAGACTTTCTGCCCCATGGACCCTGAAATATGGTGCCCTGAAGGGTTTCCGTTAGGCCTGTAGGGACTTTCACTGCCTTGACATACAGCAGAACAGCACTGCAAGGATTAAGCCACTTGGGCAGGTTAAGCATCCTGGGATTGCTGAGTGGTAGCCGTGGTAGCGTGCAAAACAGCATTATGATGCCACCCAGACTGCTCATTAATTCATTACTTGAATTTACTAGTGATGACTGCAAATGTGGTGAATAAGGGAAACAGGAATAATGTAGGGAGATTTTCTATGGGGGAAAACAGTTTATCAGCATTCAAAAGGCTTAAACCAAATGCATAACAGGTAGCAGTCACTAATAGCTTACAGTGTTTTTCATTACACTTATTATGCTTTAATCAGTAGGAGTGCTGTTTTTGTTGCTGAGTGTACTTGAAGGACAGGGTGTTGTTTTCTCTGTGTTTTTACAGAGATGTTCCTGCCTGGCTCCTGATAGCCTAGACCTCCCTTCCACAAAAGTCCTGCTCTTCTGTTTGACCCAGAGAACAGCCCTGGGTAAGTTCAGGTCTATCAAGTCTTATCTTACCCACCTTTGACTCATTCAGTAATCCCCTGGTCCAATATCTCACCCCATACACAGTTGTGCTCTGGCTCCCCTCCAGGACCCTGCACTGGTGAGGGCAGCTGCCAGCCTCATCCATCTCCTGCTCAGAGGCACAAGGGATGGACTGATCCCCCTGTCCTGTTTCTCTTCCCTGCAGGGCTGGTTGTGTGCTCCAGCTTGTGCAGGCACATCCAGACCTCACACAGGCAGGCACTGAGGCTGTGCTGTGTCCCAAGGAGCAACATTCATGCTAATTTTGGTGCCCAAAGTCCACATGCAGATCCAAAGTTAGTAGCAAATCTGGCTCTGATCCCAGCTGAGGCAAGGGGGGACCAGAGGGGCCCAGAGGTACTTTAATGTCGTTTTAGACATCTGGGAGTTTTGGAGACATCTGCACAGACCCAGCAGATGTGACGCAGGATCGACGGGGTACTGAGGGCAGAAACTGGTGGCCAGCAAGGACATCCTACAGCATCTCAGATGGCCCCAAATCCAGTGCTTTGGCAACCACTCCCTCACTATATTCATAGCCCATAGAGGATTCCTCCTATTCTGTGCCTAGAAATAAAAGTGCAGGATTGCTTATTAGCAGTTTGCAGACTCTGTACATACTCATTCTGCAGCACATTAACAGCAGTGGGGGGATTCTTTGATTATCTGTGTGTGATTTTCCAAAAATGATCTAACATTAACTAGAAATTTAGTAGACAAAGAGGGGCAGAATGTTTCTTTATAATTTTTGTGAGGAGGAAGAACAGCATTTTTTTCCTGTGTACTACAAGGAAGAGAGCACAGTAACCACAACAGGCAAGAGGCCTGCAGAAAGAATTTGCAAATCATTAGTTTAACTTAGGAAGGACTGAGTTGGGAGCCTGGACAACCAGGAGAGAACAAAGTAAAAATTCTCAAACAGAATTAAATATTGTATTTGACCCAGCTTACATCAGGAATGACACCATGTACAGCAGATTTACTCATCGTCTGGTAGCGGAAGCAGTCGCCTGTGAAAGACTGAGCTGCTAAAAGGGAAATACAGGAATAACTAAATAGTGAGGAAGCACCAAGGTTTGGTTGCCTGAAGTCCTCTATAACTCTTGAATTAATGTTTGCCTCTCATAAGACAGGGCTGTAAGTAATCCATAATTGTCTTGCTGCCTTTTAAATTTTGTGAGAGAAGGAACAAGAGCTGTACGAATGTCTGAGCAATGCCCTGAACTGATCATTCAGTCTGGCAAAAGATTTCATGGCTGGGCTGAGATATATTGAACTTAGTTTTGTTTTCCAGGAATGTGTAGTACTGGTGGAAAGTCTGAAAAACAGATTTCAGACAAGGGGAAAGGTTTCTTTTTTCTTCTGTGTCTCCCATTTCTCAGCTAATCACTTGGTTAATATATTGAGAAAATAAACAGTGCTTTTTTGATTATTTTGCCACAGCTATTCAGCCAGCTGCCTTTCAAATGCAGAACCCAGAATTTCTGTGCCTTGCCCAAGGTTATGTGTACAGAGACACTTCATAAGCCACAATCAACATTTAATTCAGCCCAGCATTTGCTCTCATGACTAATGGGATACAGCTATTTGTAAGGTTATTTGATTCTTACACAATCTTGTTACCA
The DNA here is from genome assembly GCA_013400175.1 of Phainopepla nitens. Taxonomy (NCBI): domain Eukaryota; kingdom Metazoa; phylum Chordata; class Aves; order Passeriformes; family Bombycillidae; genus Phainopepla; species Phainopepla nitens. The sequence continues at coordinate 531,370 of VXBQ01002612.1, read as the reverse complement.
GCTTTTTGAAGAAATCCCAAACCTTTGTGGCCTCTGTAAAGGCTGATGATCCCTTCCATGTGTATGTGTGTAGAGGATTTTTCTCTAGGGGCAGGAAATCTGAGGTGCCTCCATTCAGACAACAGATCCTTCACAGCCACAGTCAAAGCATTGCCTGCCCTTGCCAAATCCCTTGGAAGGTTCCTTGTGGTCTGCATTATATGCTAGAGGATTAATGAATGCGGTTGCTCTTTAATTGGCCTATTTTCAGGGGATTGGCACTCATGCAAAGAAGGCTCCAACACAAGCATAATATATCTAGAAAGAGGGACGAGCCCCAAAATCCTCAATCTTTGCTGATCAAAGTTTACTTAGTCGAGCCAAAACTTAATTCCAACTTAAGGAACAGCAGTGATAGCTGGAGAACTGTACTGAAGAGTTGGCAGGGCAAATGCAGGTCATACTTAGGGATTTAAGTGCAAAATAATACTAATTGATGGGACAAAGATAAACTTCCCACATAGGTTGTAGAATCATAGAGTCACAGAATGCTTTGGATTGGAAGGGACCTTAAAAATTCTCTTGTTCCAACCGTCCTGCCTCAGGCAGGGACACCTTCCACTAGGCCAGGCTGATCAAGGCCCGATCCAACCTGGCCTCGAACTCTCCCAGGAATGGGGCACCCACAAGTTCCCTGGACAACCTGTTCCAGTGCCCCACCACCCCTGACGTTATGAGATTTCAGAGGTTCCTCTCCATCTCACAGTCAGCAAGGTCAATGCACCCGCCTGACTTCTGTCCTGTCCAGCAGCCTCACCCGATGTGCCCACCCATCTGTAGGTGAGGAGAGTGTCCTCCCTGGTGCCACTCCTGGCCAGTTTGGACTCTTGGAGGAGGAGCACTCCACGGCTCCCTTGCTGCTCACATGGCCAGCTCCCTGCTGGTGGGCAGCAGGGTGTGTGAGGTGGGTGTGTCCCAGCCCTGAGAGGTGGGAACCCCACCATGCCCCCAGGTTTGGCCCATGTGATCCACAACCCCTCTGCAGCCCCAGTGTAGGACACCTGTTTAGAAGGTAAAGCCCAGGCTGATCACAGTAATGCCAATTCAGTGGTGTTAAAACATCTGTTTTGGGCAACACAAACCAAATTCTGTTTGTGGCCTGAAATGGAGGCCAACATTCCCATCCTGTTCCAAATGCTGTGTCCAGATGAACTTGGCCTGGGTGTTGCTGTGCCAAAGGGTTGTGTTTGACAGACTGCCAGCCACTACTGCCTGGGTTCTGTGCCACACACAGTGTTCGTGGCTGGCTGTTGTTCTTGTTTGGGTAACAAAGAAAGAAAACCTTGAGCGCCTGAAATGAGAAACCTTGTAGCGCACACACAGCAAAAGTGCCCTGCTGAGTCCAAGTACAGGCACACAACCCTTGCCTTAGGTTGGAAATGAGGGTGTCGGAGTGCTCTCCTGACATGTCCCCACTGGCAGGGCAGGGCAGCCTGCTGTGCTCTCCGGAGGTGTCAGGATGGGATCTGCACTGTTCTGGTCGCCCAGGAGGCTCTCCTGCATGTCTGGGGTGTGCTCTCCCCGTGGATGGGCTTCAGCCACAGCAGAGCAGAGGGCTTTCTGCAAAGCACTGTCCCACCGGTGGGTGATCACATCCTGTGACCTCCTGCCCTGCTGGGGGACCAGGCTGCCCCAGGAGCACCTGCTCTGTGCCATGGGGCTGATCCACCTCCCCAGAGCAGCCTCAGTGGGGCAGGTTTGTCCCTGTCCTGCAAACCCCAAGATGGTGCACTGCTCTCATCCCGAGGCAGACGGAAATGTTTGTAACTGATATCACTTGAAATATATCTGCTTACTTTGGGAATTCAACTAATTGAAAAGAAATGTCTGCCAGCAACACAGGATTCCTGCATGATTCACCAGCAGGTTTATGAAACCCACTCCACAGCTCAGGTTTCTGACTTACAGTCCCAGAGCAGTTGTGGGGGATTCCTGAGGACAGAGTGCTAGAGGGGGAATGGCACAAGCGCCTCTCCAGGGCATTTCCCATGTGGCAGAGCAGCCCTGTGGGCTCCTCTGGGGCACAACCACCTCTGAAGGGAGCAGAGGCAGGATGTCTAAAACACTTTAAACTCAGACTGACTTCAAGCAATAATATGTCTTAATCCTAATCCAACAATTACAGAACATACTCTTGTGGTGATCTATACATATGCCTTATAGGCATATAATCCTATAATGGAGAGCTATTGATAATATGGTCTACAGAGAAAGAAGAGAGAGTTTTCAGATCCCCCTGTCTTAATCCCCTGTGCTGTGACACAGCTGGGTCTTTCTTAAGTCCATTTGTAACCCTGAATTTCCTGTGTTTTGTGTAATTTCAATGCCCCATGTTTTTCTTTAGATTTCTCACACATTCTTGCAGTGGGAGGAACTTTTAAAAGTGTAGCCAAATAACTTGATTTTAAGAAGCACTGCGGAGGAGATAGGGGAAGATGTATATAATTTGTCTCCTACCAGCTTTATGAATGTCTCTCTCTCAGGAAAGGTAACAATTCCATCCAGAAATAATTCCATTAAACATGAAATATCAGAGCTGTGAATCACTGGGCATTACAGAGCATCTTCCCAGCAGGAGAAAATCTGAAAACTGCACCAGAGAGAGAAGTTTAATTCTTATTGTGACACTAGGGAGGACAATGCAATCAAAAACAGCTATAGGAAGTTGCAGTACAGCAGAACTATCTATTTTACTAGTTTTCTTCCTGGGAAAAGGAAACCAGGAGATTATAGTTATTCTCCCAGCAATACTGTTGATTTGCTCAGGGTAGTGACTAGGATTCACAAGACTGCAATTAAGGACTCAGGAAAGCATGTTAAATAAATTCCTCTGAAATACTATTGTAGTGACTATGCACAAATTGCTTCTAGGTGTCCATATAGCAGGAATAACTGGGTCTGCCAAGGAAGAGCTTTTCTGATGTTCTGAGAGGGCAGCACATCCAACCTGTATGAGAGGTTTCTAAAGGCAGGATGGATCCTGAATTGTGGGAGCAGTCAGTCATTGCCACTTGGGGGGGATTTAGCTCTGACAGTAGGGGAAAGTCACTGGTTCCTTGTTCTTGTTCCTGCAGCTTGACAGGACTCCACTGTTTCACTGTGGGTGACTATGGGAGCATCCCTCCACAGAGGTGGCCCTCTGAGATTGTCATAATTGGGCAGGACAGTTGTTTCACCTGTAACTTTAAGGACTTGTCCCCATTTTGCAATCAACAAAGCTGTTCCCCAGTGCTCACTGCTGATGCTCAGGGCCACAGAGCATTTTCCTACTCTTCCCCATTGCTGATGTGGACAGAAGAAGGATCACAAACATATTTCTTCTGAACACTGTATGTTGCAAATAACAATAATCAGGGTCCCGCTGACTTGCAAGGTTAATTTATAGACATGGAACATAACCTTTGGGAGAAATAAATTCACAGAAATTGCACAGACCTTAAGCACTCGGTGTCCTCTGAAAGCAAACTCATACTGCCTGTCTCAAGATTACTGCTGCCTGTGAGAAACAGGTGTCAAAGGCTATTACACAAAAAATAAAGGAGGTCCTTGTAGGTTGTTAGCTAGGCAGCTAAAAAGGTAATCTGCAGAGTATTTGCCTTATATGGCGTAACTGGATTAGCCTTTACATACTAAATGTCTGGACTGTGTCCAAAAGAAGTAGTGAATGCCTTTCCTTGCAGCAGTCCTCTTTTTCAGCCAGTTGTTGGAGAGCCATTGCTCACAGATTGCCTGGTTGTCTGACACCAGGATGAAGATGGAGAACTTGTATTACAGGGGCTGTTTGCAGAAGCAAACACAGGACATGCTTAAGCAAATGCTTAAGCAGGAGAACACTCTTTGCAGCAAAATTTCTGCAAAAACTGGAGGCAGTTTTCCCAGCTCCAGTTGTGACAGTATTTAAACACTTTGCCAAGCCAGTTTTTCACAGCAGAGCTCAGTTTTTTTCAGGAAATTTTACTTGCCTTTGAGTTTTTTCAGCAGGCTACTGAAGAGAATATGTATTCTTTAACCCAGGTGTTTACCTGGTGAGAGGGCAGAGACCCAAGTGCCTCCCAGCTTTGGGATCCTCCTATCCCAAGCCTCTGAGTCCATGGCTGCCTGAAAACCTGGGCTCGTGGTCTGAACACCCCAGAGCCACTTCCAGTGTTTGGCGCTGAGGTGCTTGGCAGGTGACTGTCCTGTAGCCAGGATCTTCATTTGTTTTTCAGAGACTTTCAGCACTATCAATTATCAAATTCATCTGCCTATTCCCTTCTCTCCGCCCTAGAATCCCCAATGCATGTCCCAGCTTACCCGGACCCAGGAACGTAAGACAGTGAGGAACAAAGGCCTGAAATGAGAAATTTTTACAAAAAACCACCCCACTCTTAAATAATGAATGCAATGTTATGCTCTATTTATGTCATATATTTCCTTTAACCACAAAAATAAGAGTAAAGCAATCCTACATTTTTCTGAGTGGAAAAATTCTGGAACAGAATGAGAGCTGCCAGAGATGTCTGCATCTATAGAGAAATGTCTGCACAGCAGAGAGGCAGATGTCCAGTGTGGCAGAAGACCTTGATGAAATAATTTGTGATGTATTTCCTGCATCTGCCTTGAACTGTCAGGAGACCTGCAATGTGTCCTTCATAATTTCCCATCCTTTTTCTTCTTAAACTTCAGTCTCTGCATCCCCAATGGCTTTGTGATCTCATGTGAAATACAAGGGGAATGCCCTTCTGGTCTCTAAATGCCATTTTGCATTAAACTGGGTGCTGGCCATCAGCAAGTGAGATGAGCCACTCCAAACATTGATTTAAACATTCCTGTGCACTAATCCACACAAAGTCATAAGCAGAGTGATTTATCATGTGTTCATAAGTGTAGGAAAAAAAAAAAAAGACAGTCTTGAGAACTGTGCTGAGGTGATCTATGTCCTGGCTAGAAATGTGTTAAGTTGGTAAAGGCTGGGCAAAAATAAATAAGAGGGGGATGACTCACTGATTCTCACCTGCCTTCGATCAAATAAATCACAAAGGCTGGCTGTGCCTCCCTTGAGATTCTTATTTTTCCTGCTTTTCCCCCAGCCACAATGAAAGGGGCTTTTCTTCCGCTTGAACTGACCTTTGGCAAACATTTCCCTTCCAATTAATATCTGAGATGTCCTTGTGGACTGCTGTTTCTGGAGACAGCAGGGAGATGACTCTGAAGCCACTCACACAGGAGTCAGGGCAGAGAATAATTGCCTGAATTCATAAGGTTAATTCCAGTCTAGATGAAGGCAGAGAGGAGTTAACTAGAGGTCTTCTTTGGAGAAAAATATGTTTGTTTTTCTGGACTCCTGGTCTCCTTGTGCTGGTTGCTATCTATATACTGTGATTATTTCTCTTATGGACTGTTGAGCAATTATTGTGTCTGAGCACTGGGCTCAGTGTCCTTGTGTCATTATCAGTTTTATAGCCCAGTGTGAGCCTCCCAGGAATGAAGCTTTGACTGGGGCTTGACCTGGTTCACTGGACTAAATGGAAAGACAGGAGGCTGGGCGTAGGTATTTGGCAGTGGGGAAGTTGTTGCCTGACTAAACCAAAGAAATTTTATTAAGAACATTCATCAAAATCTTGCTGCATGCAAACTTAAAAAAAAAGCGTAGAATGATTTCATATACAGTCTCATTAAAAAGGACCAGGATAACTAGAAGGGGTAAAAGAAAAACATCTGATTAATGACTGCAGGAAATTCAAGGATTGGACTGAACATTTTCTTGTCCAGACCAAGTTCTCTGGATTTTGCAAATTCTTGCTAAGGGGACAATATTGCAGGCAAATTACTGGCTGGAGACTGGCTATGTGATGTGCTGTGAAACTCTAGGGTTTTCATGGTACAGTTATCTGGGTGTCATGGCACTGCCATGTCAAGTCAGTGGTGTTAACAGCAGTGCCTCTGTCAGGATGGATGAAGGACATGATATAAGGTTGGTCAGTGAAAAGAGATAAGATCCTTCAAGACAAGGTTTTTGCTGCACAACTAAAATTCTCTCACGTGCTCTTGGGCAAGGGTAAGTGAAATGGAATGGACAGTGGTCCACTGCTTGTGCATTTTTTGGCGCACATACACCATTGTGTCATCCCTTCCTTCCCAGCTAGTCAATATCTTTAGGTCCTAAGCCTCCTTACTGGCTTTGGTGACATCAGTTTTGTCCCCTAGCTGAAACCTTTTCTTTCTGTGGCTTTGGCAGTCCTGTCCCTCTCAAGACTCTTTTTACTTCTCTTTACTCCTTTAATGCTTCTCATCAATGGCTCTCTCTGTTCTTCTCCTTGCTTCCTTTGAAAAGAGAATCTCACATCCTTGCTCATCCTCTCTGCATTCCAGCCACATACTCTTATGAGCTTATAAGAGACATTAATTAACCTGGAAGTAATCTTTGTAGGCTAAAACATCAACATCCTTTGCATCTTTCTTCACATCCTCTAGCCATCTCCATTCTTCTTGACCTCAGAGGTCTCTCACTGACAACTCTCCCTATCTTTCAGGTCCACTGTAAGATGAATTTCCACAGCCTGAGTTACTTGCTGTGCCCAACTTGATATTTGTAATAGTCCACTGTGAGGGGAATTTATGAATCCTTCCCCTCTTGGCCTTCCTAGTATGAAAATCATTAAATCTAATGCATGTGCACTGATAAAGCAATTTCCCTCCCTGCTCTATCGTTTTCTGCTTCTGTCTTCCTTACAAATGTATCAAGCACAAATATTCTCTTTTCCCATTCCAGACTTCTGTCCATTTATTTACTTTGATGCCCTGTTGATTTCCATCCTCTGCCATGCCAGAAATCCCAGCCCCATTTGCCTGGATATCCAGTTTCCCACTGAGTGCACACATGCTTTCCTCACCGAGGAAGGGGGGCCCTTCTGATACCGATCTTTAAAATCTGAATTTTGCAGGCATTTTCACTGTGCTGCCTACACAGCAGTGCCAATTAAGCATGATGGTACAGGCAGCCAAGGAGATGAAAAGGCCTATTCTGTGTGGTGTTTTGCCCCCACATTTACATGTGTGGCTGAGCTATTCATAGGCATTACGTGATCTCTTTAAAAGACACCCGAGTATGTGAGGAGGAGGCAGTGTGAAAGTGAGTGAAGGGCTGGCCTGTGACTGGGGTTTTGATGCCAGCTCTATCACTGCTTTGGCATGCTCTGACAAGTCACCTGCTCATGCCTCTGTTTCCCCACCTTTGAAACAGGGATAATTTTGTTTACCCTGTTTTCCAAGTGCTTTGAGACCGAGTGATAAAATATGTTACGCAATAACCATGCATTGTTGTTTTCCCTGTCCCATTCTTTCTCATTATGTGTCACTCCAACTGGTTCAATCTGAGGCTAAATTAATCCATGGACATCTGAAGGAATCCTACATTTTTCATTTTTCACAGCATGATGGCAGAGGTGTTGCAGTGCTCTCTAACTCTCAGGTACTAATGCAGCACAAATAAAAATTATAATAAAAGCACCTCTCCTGGAGCTGTGGACAGTGCTACAAAATGGAATGCTAAGTGTCTGCACTCAATAATGGGGATCTAAAGTGACTTCTTGTGACATTTTATAGTCGGATAGTTGCCTGAGAAAGATCCCATATGGGATGTAATTTGATCGTGTTGCTGCCATATGCTTGGGGTAGCAAGATCCGTTTGTTCTGTTAGAAGAGAGGAGCCTGCTGAATTCAAACCAGAAGTCAGGTACACATCAAGTTTACCCCAGCTTGTTTGGGCTGTAGCAGTCTTTTATGCCTTTTCTTTTGAGTGCTGCACAGAGCTCAGTTTGGTGAGGCTGAGCTTCTGTCACAGGGAATTTGTTTATTATTTGTGAAGGGACGTATCACATCCTGGTTGTAAACTGTATTTTCACTCCTAGGGAAAAAAAACCGTATGAGCTCCTCCATATAACATAGGAAGCCAAATTCAAGCATAAGCCTGACTCCATGGATTTTTTGACTTCATGAGTGCTCCAGTCACTTACATGAGTGCTGCATTTGGCCTGGGATGCACATAAGGACACTGGATTGCTGTTTGAAAATGAGGAAGTTTCTCTTTAATCTTTCTAAGACTCTTATATTCCAGGAAAGATAGGTAGAATGGGTAGGGAGTGTTGTCTGAATTTTCTCTATGCTCTATGTCTCTGTTCTGACACCTTATAATGTTTTAGGGATTCTTGTTTCTTATTTAAGACCTGTAACAGTTTTATGGCTATGCATGAATACAAGAAATAATAACTTGGAAGACACAGAAACTGCTAGACTGAACATCTCCCTTAGATGCTGATCTTACCATTCCTTGCTGTAATTCTAAAAACAAGTCAATTTTTGATTAAGGAATTATGTTTTGAAAGGAACAGCACAATGGTTGAGGCCCTTAACAGTATCTGTGATTTCCTAATAGCACATTTGTCACTTCCTTTTTTTTTAAATTGGCTCTCAAGAATGTTGAAGCAGAAGCAGCATGATCCTGAGAGGATATTTTCCCTTAGGAAAAAAAATTCCAGGCTGTTAGATTTAATTTTTTTTACAAGATCCACACACTAGATTACAAGAAAATGGTTTTGCTTCCAAAACACCCATTGTACAGGTGTCACCTGAGGTTAGGGGGTTAGCAACCACTCAGCAGCTGCTTCAAACAAGATGCTGCAGGGCAGGTGCTGCAGCTTCTCACCTAACTCCAGACCCCTGCACTGCTGATAGCTGGGCATGGCTGAGCCATGTTGCTCCCCGTGCAGGCTGGGGGTAGAAACAGGCATTTCTGAGAGATGCATTTTGCCCTGGTGTGAACACCCAAGAGGTAAGTATCTTAAGCCCAGCTACTGCTTTCTCTTGGCTATAAGTAGGGGATTTCTGACCAGCCCACATATGGACACCTCCAGTGAGAGAAATTCCTCTCACACTGTTTAAATTTGGTCTCCTGAAGTTAATGGCTGCTTTGAAAACGTGTAAATTGCTTTCCTTGGGTCACAAAGCAAGTCTGCATCACATCCCTCGGTGAAATTTCAGGTGATTCATTCCTACACTGGTCACATCCCAGTCTCTGCCTCTCTCTGCTGAGTTCCCATCTCTTTCTCATTGCTTGTTTTTTGATAATGTGTACAAATGAACACTTTCATTGTGTTTGAAAGAGCCACTCACTGTCTTTCATTTACATGCTGATAAAAGTCATAAGCCATGAAATAGTTTAGTCATGTATCATCCATGTTTCCACCTTCCCGCAAGGATTTGACTATGTCCCCCAGGAAGAAATTTTAGGCAGTTTACCCACCCCTAGGCAAGGGCAAAGCATCTCTTCTCATTCTTTAAGCCACATATGGACTGCCAACAGAGAGAATCACACTCACCGAACCATTTAAGAGAGAAAAAGAAAAAGCAAGACAAGACTATGAAAAAAGGTCCCCGGAAGAGAAAAAGAGGAAAAAATAAAAGGAAAAAAACCCACCACCAACAGTACATGAGAAAAGAAAAAGCAACTGAAGTGAATTAAAGAGAAGTTTTCCAGGTATGCTGCTGAATGAAGCTTTTGTGGCACTTGGATGCTGTGGTACAGAGCAGAGACCTCAGGCTGTGTTGTGTGCTTCACCCCTTCAGTCCCGTTTCTGTGCCATGATCAGCACTCCTGTCTGTCTCACAGCCGCACCAGAACTAAGGGCAATCAGAAGCCAGAAATCCCATCCTCAGGAAAGCTGAAGGGCTTCAAAATTTAGTTTCATTCTGAATTATAAATAAAAGTGACTTGCACTGATTTTATTATTTTTTTTTCATGGAGGCAAACATTCAAACTCTAAAGTCAAATTGTTTCCTTTGGGCTCATTAAATTAGACTTCATTTTGCATATAACAGTGCAACATAAAAGCTGTTGCAAAAAGGTAAGAACAGAATGTTTCAACATATTTTGCAAATATTGTAATGAAAGCTATATGTACCAGTAAAAAAATTCAGTTTTGTCAAACCAGCATTTCCCACTTGAAGAAAAAGAATCCCTCTACTATATCTCTGCCTTGTCTTTCCAGTACATTCATCTATTGGTTAAAACTAAGTGTTAAACAATCAAAAATATGTATTGGTCATGCTCCTCTTTCGATTTCCTTTCTGGAAGGAAGAAGGCCATCCAGTGATTTATGGAGGCCTATGAAGACCAGTAGATTTTTTTTCTGATGGAGACTAGCCTGAAGATTTTTCATCTCTGCGTCATATCAGGATTTAGGCTTCAGAGGCAAAATAGAAAAAGTTGATGGGAGAGGAAGAAGGGAAGGACCATAAAACAGCTGCGCTGGATGGTTGCAGATGAGTAAAGGTTGACTCCACTATTTAAAACAAAGCCAAGATAAATGTCAGGTATTTATAACATCGTTGTGGTCATCATTCTCTTATCAATATGTTGTGGGACATAGGGGCCAGGCATCCCTTGCAATCACATGTGAGAGAAGCAACACCACAGGCAGCAAGCAAGTGAAGTCCCAGATCATTCAAAATATAAATATTTTTCTGTCCCTCTGTGGGTCATTTACCATCTCCTTGGTGGTCTCTTCAGGTCAGCATAGTAGAATAATGCATGTGACTGAATATTTATGAAACTCCAATAACTTGCTTAGGCCAGAAAATGAGGTTGTGCATTGTTTGATAATCCAGCAATTACTAATAATCCTGCTAGTTTCCTTTGGGAAGAAACAATGATTTGGGGAGAGTCGCTGCATGAACAAAGCATTCAAAATGCTTTTATGAAGTGGATAATATTTTATAACTAGTTCTGTAAATATATCCCTGGGCAAGGAGATTCAAATCAAGATTTAAACTAGGGAACACCTCCTTTGATGAAAAAAATATGTTCCTGAGAACAGTTGGAGCCATTTGCTGAGATAAATCAGATGCTGCTCTCCACTTTTATGGGTTGCTAAACCCCAGAAATATATGGTATGTCTAGGATCTGTTGGCTGCATTCTTGTGCTATGAACACAGATATTGTAGTCCACTAACAAAGAAAAATGATGGACCCAGCAGGCAACAGCAAATATCTTTTTCTCATTCTTACTCGTTAGAGCTGAGAGAAAACTGCATAGTAAAACCTCTGGAGCTATCTGATTTTTCCCACATTAGGCACGAGCTGAAAGCAGCCTGGGTCTCCTATTGCCACTTTTACCTCTAGGAAGGGAAGTAAAGAAAATCTGAGAGCTTTTATTTAGGCTTTTTTTAAAGAGCAGAAGGCTCACCAGCTGTTAAAAATACCTGGAAAGAATAATGGATTTTTAGGAATGCTGTCTCAAGAGACAGTCTTAGAGACCACTTAGCCCCTCATGCCTCCAGCATCTCCAAGTTTATGAAAAACATTCTATTCTGGACACTGTCAACTTATATAAAGGGAAACAAAATCACTTATCTTAACAATTATCAATAGGTTGCAAAAGCAACAAAAGAGGAAATATATTACATTATCCTTCTTCCCTCTTCCCTCCCATGCAGGAAGAGTTTTCTCCACAAAAACATTTCTCACAAATAATTGTACCTGAAGAGTTTTAGCCAGACAGTCAGGGAGCCATGGGGACACAACCTCTTTGTAGGTAGAAATGATGAGGATGATGTGAGCAAAAAAATACAGGTATAAATTAATAAATACAGAAAACATATCTCAAAATAAATGTGAGGCATCACAAGTATAATGAGGAGGCATCACAAAAGGACAACAACATACTTTTCTGCTTTGCAACCTCAGCTCAGGAGGCAGAGAAAGGTCCACTTCCAAGAACCCCAGAAAAGATGGGATGTGAATGATCTGCCCAGCTCACATCTTGTCTCATTTTCCTGAAGCTTGTGTTTCTTGGGTGTGGTGGCTACAAAGGTAAGGGACAGACTGTTGTACTCCAGACACTTAATTGCCTGCCAGTGAGATTCACAGTGTTTTCTTGTTTTCTCCCTCTGTTGTTCTGCTTAGTCTGTGTTACTACTCATGTTACAGTTGTTCTTCTGCTAATCAGTACACTGCTTTGAAATTCCCCCAGCTGAATTATCAGCCAAAACTCAAAGTGTTGCTTTTGTTGGCAGCTAAGAGAGACATCACAACATTGCATCACGCAGAAGCGTTTAGTCTTATATTCTCACTCCCTCTTTTTGTTCCCTTCACTTTTCTTTGGCCTGGATAGAAAGCAATGGTAGATATGTTTTGAGCACTTACAGGAAAATATTTCCATCGTGAAGTCTCCAGGACATATTCAATTCAATTTGTAATTTCAATTCTGAACTTGCAGGCTAATTCTCTTAGCAATTCCTCTGACTCAGCCTCATAAGGAAGAGAATTTTTCTGTATTTTTTCCTAAAGTCATTTTAGCCAGTTGAGCTACACATATGTTTGAAAAGAAAGCTGTTTCTTCCTTCCCCTCCCATTCTGCTTCAGCACTGACACTGATGTAGCCTTTTGTTGTGTGGAAAAGTGCAGTTTCCTGGTGAGTGATGCAATGGAAGGTACCACAGGGGAGCTCCAATACACCTGCAGTGAGAACATGCCTTCCTCCACTTTTGTGCCAAACACAGAAAAATCACATTTTTAACTAATGACATTTTGGGGTGGCTTAGGGGTAGTTTTAAAAGTAGCACCAATTATGTTAGAAAAAAACCCTGCAGTTATAGAACTCTCTGTTTGGCAGCTTGGGTTGAAGTCATTAGTGTAATTAAAGTTTTCAGAGAATATTCTAGTGCTAATGGCACCATGTAGGGTAAGTGTGGACCTGTTCCTCTGCAGGCCAAGAGACAGGGTGGAATGCATAGAAAAAACAGCATAAAGAAGATAAATTCACACCTCTCTATTCATATAATTTCTTTCTTCCACCCTCTTGACCACACTTTTACAAACCAGCACAGATGTATCTTCTTCCACCCCTTTTTACATCTTGCACATTGAGTAATGCTGATAGCTAAGAAAAGCATTTTTAAAGGTCAGAGAAGTGGTGGGTTTTTTCCACCAACTGGACCAAGGAAACTTGAGAAACACTATAATGGTCAATACTAACAACAGCAAAGAGTACTAGGAACAAGCTGCATGCTCCAAAGAAAGATCAGGGCAAGGGGTGTGCTTTTAAGTGTGTATAAAAGAGAAGAAAAAGAGCATTTTGTTGTGATCTTTACAGAAAAGACATTTTTTCCAAAGTCTCAGAGACCAGGAAAGGGAAGATCTCCACACCCTTCCCACAGTTCCTCCTTCTAGACTGGAAAGAAAGCAGCATTTGACATATCTCTGAGGGTGAGCTGTGTGCAGTTGTTCTCACATGGGTACAGCAACACCATGGAAAAGCCTGCAGCAGATGGCAGGCACGTGGGTGGGGAGTGGATTGCGGAGTTTCCAGGAGTAACAAGGGAGAGCACTGGTTATTAGAACTACAAATGTGCAGGGACATGGCTTCACCCATGTTTAGCCCCCCTTTGCTGCACTAAAAAAGCCTGTGAGACACAAACACTCTGGAGGGGTATCAACCCCTGGGAGGAGTGTGGTGGGACAACAATACTCTGAGATGATTAATAGCAGCATGGTGAGAGTTGCCATTTATATTTAGTTATTCTCCTCTGTGTTATGAATCATCTGACACACCAGAAACTGAGAACAGATTGTGCAGAATTTGAAGTGCTCATGACAGGGTGCTACTCAGGTAGCACAGGCCATACTGGCCCTGTGGTGAGCCCTGCAGGCCTGCTCTCCTTTCAGAGAGAAGTACAGGGAAAGTGTGTCACTGCTCCTTCTCTGGGCAGCTCACGCAGGCTTTTGGAATGTGGAGACAGGGGGCTGACAAATATCCAAATCGTGATTCAGCCTCAGGTCTGAAGTGGGAAGAAGGCACACACACAGATCCAGAAGCTGGGAAATACCCCTGGATCCCACAGAAAAGGCACAAATCTGAATCTGAAATTAGCAAACGGATTGGTGAACCAGTAGTTCAGACAGTTTTTGAAAAGCCAGTGCTCTTCAGGAGCCTACTTTTCCACCAGTGCCTTCATCAGAAACCTGTAGCACAGAGCAGCTTGGGATGCCCTAAAGAGCCTGCTGGAGAAAGATGCATTTGGGGCAAAGGAGTGGCCTGCAGACAGTCTAGCAAAAGGGGCATGGAATCACATTACTGTCTCTTTCTACATTCACATTGTTGAGATATTTTTACATGAGCATAAAAACAGAGGCATCACACAGAGACCAGGAATTGTATCAAAGGTAGTGATCTGGTGGAACAACTGGCAAGGAGATCAAATTGAGAATCTGATTCTATTTTATCTCCTTGTTTTTCTGCCCTCGATGTCTAAAGTATCCCATGTGGGGACAGTAGGCAGTGTCATTCTCTGTCACTATAGCCAGCAGGACATCCTCAGACACAAAGACCCAAGGAATGGGATCACAGCTCCGCATACAACGTTCAGCATTGTTGCACACACCCATGCTCAGATATCCACCCCTGAAAATAATACTGAACATGAAGAAGGTTAATCCAAGTATGTGCCAACTCCCAAGGATGTTAGGCCACTCAAGGCAGGACTTGCACTGCAAGGCCCTGGCTTTTCAGGACAGTGGGCTCAGGGTGGGCTTCCCTTACCCTGGAGCCCAGAGTCATGTTCTGTAACATGAAATTTTTTTTTTTTACTTGCAGCACTTTTGCTAGATGAACTCCCACTTAGTACTGCAAATTCCTAACAGTAGAAAATTGTCTGTTAACAAGTATTGGAAGAAAGCATCTCTGAGCCCCCACAGGCACACTGTTTCTGGTGATGCCATTTCACAAGATCCAGGGATATGTGCAATATGCAGAATATTATTCCAGGAATGTCAACAGCGTCAGGGCCAAGAGGTCTCCTGAAACCACTTAGAAGAAAACAATCACTCATTTTCTCTCACTGCTCATACCTAGGTTATATAACATGTCCTGGACACTATTATTTTTGTCTTCCCATCCCATCCCCATGGCAGATGGTTCACCTTGTGTTAATTTGATTCATAAGATTTCTGGGATAGAGAATGTATCTTGCTGTGCTTGCAGTGTGTACGTCTGGCATTCGCGTGCTTGACTATGCAGCCTAAATAAATACAATTTTTGCACAGAAATATTTGTAAAACATTTGTATTGCTACATTTATATAAATAATGTATCATGAAACATTGGAGGAAAGTAATTTGAAATGCAAAATGAGGAGAGAAGTGGATGCGAAAAAGTTATAATGCTGTAAAATGTAGAAAATTGCAATATATTCGCAAAGTAACTGAATTAGGTTTTGCAGAACAACTTGTATGTACAGAACTTTTAATTTTCAAGTGTCTGACTTTGCAACTTGTTTCTTAACATAAATTTTTTGCATGCTTTTGTTTTAAAATGTAATTCTCTATTTTTTGCCCTGGAGTGGAAAATGATGGAAAACAAATTATATGTAACTGTAGCAACCTGCCATCACTGTGCAAAATCCAGACTCAGACCCCAAAATGTGGGTGTTGCTGAACGAGAAACACTTACCTGTCCTGCCACTGCAGTCATTGGGGTCTACAGGACTTCCCTAAAATGGGATGTCTGGTGAATTCACAGCTCTCCAAGTCCTAGTAAATGGCTCTCCAGTGACAGTAGCAGGAACTGAGACATTCACTCCACCTGCCGGGGAATGAATTCACTCCATCTGCAGTGGGGATAGGCGTATTTGAGAGTCTGAAAGTGGAGATAAAGAGGAACATCTGAATCTGTTCTTAATCACGGACTTCTGGTGCTGTATTGCACTCTCTAGGGAACCCCATTTACTCTCCAGCCGCCTCTCCAGAAGATTGTGGATCTCCTGCTTTTCCCCCAGCCCAGGGAGGTCTGCAGGAGAGAAGAGGGTGTCTGAAACAGCACAGGTTGTCTTTGGACAGCAGAGCTGAGGGAATGGAGGCACCCAGGACTGCCATGCTCAGCTGGCTCCCTGCTTGCCTTCTGGAGACAGGAGGGCCCTGCAGGGTGGGCAGTGAGGAGCTGGAGGGAGGAGGGGGAGTACTGCTGCTTAACATGGTGCCCCAGAAGAGAAGGTATTCTGCTGCTGTGTACAGGGTTCAGGATAATGTATGATGGTACAGGGAGAGGGAAGGCCCCTGGACTGTTTCTCTTCTCATCACTGATTGCCTCAGCAGAGATACTGAGGCCTCCCAAGAGTAGTAAAATGAGTGGTTTCGCTACAGCCACAGCCTATCCTCAGAAAGCTGATGGCTGGCAAAGAAGCAAGTCTTTCCCAAAGATTAAAATTAAGGAGGACAATATACTTCTTCACAAAAACCTAACAAGAATTTCACTCTTTCAGCCAAAAGGCTTTGCTGCTGCTGAAAATCCAGCTCTCCTCACCCACGGCAAAACACTGAATAAATGAAAGTTTCTGGTGAAACGTCAGGGTGGTCTTTTGTAATGGAAAGCATTAAGCAATGTAAAATGACGGGGCCCTTATCCACTCCTCCTGAATTAATCAGAAAGTGGTTTAGGCTTTTAAGAGAAGATAATGAGGATAAAGTTGCTTATCACGGACAGGATGCCATTTACATGAGTGCCTGACAGGCAAATCATCTTGGAAGTGGTGAGTATTGCTGTGCCAAGTATTGCTGTGCTGGTTTGTGTGATGCTTACCGAGCCTGGAGTGCAAAATCAGCTGCTCTGATGGAAAACCACAATTCTGTGAACTATTTCCAGGAGACACTAAGGAGATTTCGCTTTGGGTTTATCAGTACAAAATGGAAAGCCCCAAGAAGATAGACGGGACAATTGCTGTCCTGCAAAAATACAGCTACATCCATATAAACCAGAAGTTCAGGTTTACCAAGAACTAAAAAATTGGTTAAAAATTATTTTAAAAGGTGCATCGCATGATTTGATGCAAGTCTGGCCCTGTCCTGAATTAGAATGTGCCACGTTTGTGTGTGGACATCCCTTCTTAGTCATGCTACAGGCATGTCTGCAGCATCACAGGTGGATGTTCTGTCACGTGTCCTCTCAGCTGAATGTAGCTGCTGCTACATTCCCAAAATGTGCACAGCTGACAGTGGTCACTTCCATGACTGTGCCATCCAGGAAAGTATTCTGACACAGTCTTGCTTGTATCCTGTTTAACTGCAGATGACATGCTCACCTAGTAATGCTCAGCCTGGAGATGAGACTTCAGTGAGATGTCACACCCTCTCTATTAATGGCATCCTCAGCCACATGTCACCACAGCAGCTGAAAGTCTGACTTGTTCTGAAAGGGGATATCACAACACAAGGTTTTGCTTTCTTCCAGGGTGCTAGGACTTTATCCCAGCTTCCTGCAATCAGAGGTTTTGTGTTTCCCTATGCTGCTTCCCAACTGCTGTGTTTAAGTGCTGCTAATGATAGCTTTTAGTACCCTTGTTTCTGGGCATTTGCATCAGCAGCTGTGCAGGAGCTGGAATAGTCTCGTGGCTCTGCCACGGCAGGGGCAGAGTAGCCAGATTCAGAGGGCTTGTCTTCCAAGCTTCCTCAGCATGCCAGATATGAATGGCTTTATTTTTCCTCATGTGCAGCCTCTACATGCTCAGGGCTGAAAAACAGTTCAGAGGTGTCTGTGAAGTGGGCTGGACAGTGTGGTCCAGCTGGAATGACCCATTAATCCATCTCTGTGTGATGCTGAACTCAGCTGGGGCTGAGGCCAAACGGTGAATGAGTCCACTCAGGCACCAGCATAAAGCTGAAGTAATAACTGCTGCACATTTCTGCCTGTGTTACAAATGATTAATGTCTCACCCTCAAAAAGTCTCTAGGAAAGTCTCTGGTGTTGCCTACCTTTCTACTTCCCAGCTGCCATATTTCAGACTTTGAAAGATGGGGCCATATTTTAATGGGCCAACTTGTTATACTGCCTATTAGCAGAAGGCCACTGTGACCTCTGCAGAAAACTATTGGATTGCTATAAAAATTCAATAAACTTAGCCATAAAATATGAATGGGTTAAAAATTCACAGTTCTTTGTTTAAATATTTTGTTTTCAGCAGAGCATAGAGCTATCCATAGTGTGCTATTAAAATACAGTTAGGTAGAATATTATATACTGATGGAAAACCATAACAGCAATAGAAGAAGAGCTGTGGCATGGAACCAAATCAAACCATGTATTTTGTAACAGCTCAAATGCACCCTGACTCTAACTGATTACTACATTACTGCTGTAGCTGCTGCATGGACATGCTGGGAATGTATAAAGAGTTGCTCTCACTGTACTCAAACCCTTTTCTCTGTGGAATGACAATTTCCCATTTTTCAGTCTCCAGCACTTCTTCCTTTCTGTTCAGGTGTGCTTAATTATTCAGACCCATTTAACTATTTGTCCTACTGCAGCATGATTCATACCTCAAGACTCAACACAGTACCTGTCATACCAAGAAAAAAATAAGATTCCATCCAAGACACCCTCTTCTCAACCAGTCATCCCTTCATTTTCTAGTGGAAAAGCATTTGGTTTTATCTTACCAGCAAGACAGAAGCTTTACTGTTTCAAAATATTGGCATTTTTTTCTGTAGCTACTGGGTACAGTATACAGATGTGGCTCCTATTTTGTTCTTGTCTTTTCCATGCATTTCTCCGAGCAAGCACAGAGCCATGCTGGCTGCCATCAGTTCTCTTCATTTTTGCTCCTATATAGCTGAAGGCTTTACCTCTCCCCATTCTTGCCAGTCTCAGCCTGCTCAGAACTAGTGGAGAGAAGAAAGCCCTTTCCAGGTATCTTGGCTTTTCTGGAACAAAAAATATTGTACAGTTGTTTCTTTTTTTTCCCCACAGAAAAATAATTGACTTTTGGCTTTGTGCATAAATCAAGACAAGGGTGGAGCAATGGTCATTTGTCTGGGTCTGCCTCTCTAGCCTCTTCCTCAGGGACTAGGCTAGAGGAAGAGGCTGATGGCTCTGTCTTGCTACCTAACTTTCTACATTTATATTTTCTTCCTACAGCTCCTCTGGAAAAAAATACTGCCTGAGGCCATGGCTGTATAGCATCCTGAATTGTACCTCCCCTGAGGCAGGGGGATCTCAGGGACAACAGCTGAGTTAAGAGAGAGCCTGAAAAGACTCCTGGTCCTCCCTCCACTCTGGTACAAACACACTGGTCACCTTTTCCTCAGATTCTTTTGAAGCAGCTGTGCTATTTGTCTGGCAGAGGGTGCTCACTGAGCCTTTCAGATATTACCCAGAACTCCTTGAATAGAGTTATTGGCAGCACACAGATTTGAGAATTTGGGAAATTATGGGCATTTCTTGAGTTAGCCTCTGTAGACTCACCAAAACTCCCTGTAGAAGAGAAATACCCAATAGAGAAATCTATTACAACCTCTTGCTGTCTGAACATTGATCCTGTCGGGTTTTAAAGACGAGCAGCTGAGCATGCAACTCTCATCCATTCCCCTAAATCCTCCCTACGAGTATGAGGTTTTGTTTTTTTCCTTTTAACTGGCTATAATATTAGGACCCTGTTGTCCCTGTCCACTGGAGACATGGGGAATGAGATCTTTCTGAATTCTTCACAGAGTAAGCACTGCTCTTCTCTAGATCATGGAAACAACCCAGCACACATCAGGCAGAGGATGTATGATAATGACAATGGGGAATCCAGCAAATACACAAGGAACACAGCAAATAAACGGGGAATAGCAGCAAATACACATCCCCATGGTCCCTGCAGCACAGGCACTGCTTTTTCTCCATGTTCCTGAGGGAGCAGGACAAAACTGGGAGAAGTGCAGCTCTCTGCCTCTTTCCATGAGCACACACACACAAAATCCATGTCATGAATCAGTGAAGACAGACACAGACCAAGCAACATCCGTTCAGCCCAACTATGACTGACATATCTGACAATATACAAACCTTCTATTTGAGCCCTCCACATAGAGTTCAGCCAAATCCCCAAAGACTTTCAGTCATAAATCATTAAAAACCAGAATTTATTTTTCCTAGCTTTAAAAGAAATTAAGAAATTGTCAAGAGTTTAGAAGACAGGAATTGAATGAGTTTTGAAGGTAAGATTTGGGGCAGGTTAAGATTAAGACCAAGCTGTTTCCAGATAGGCAGAACCTCCGGTAGGTTTAATGTAGCAAATGGTGGGAAAACCACAACATTCAGGGTGGTTCAGAAAAGAAGGGAGGAGATAGGGAGAAAGAAGGTGCAGTAGTGGGTAGAGAAGATGGTGAAAACATTACTCTGGTTTCTAGGCATCCAGAAAGTCTCATATTTCTGTAACATCCAGCTTCAAGTCATATATGCCTTTTGCCATTAACACAGACTTTTGCAGACTGAAAGAAATAGGTATGTTTTCTGTACAGACTAAGAAACAAGAGTTAAAAAAACCCCATAGTGTCAAATAATTCTGAAATTCAAGAATTAAATAGTACTTGCACCATACATTAATTTCAGAGCAGTGCCTGAACAGCAATTAATAGCCATCACAACAGCTGAAAGACTGTATAAATATTATCCCTCATTTATAAATATGAGAACAAGGGGAGGGACAATAAGTGAAATGCCCAAGGCTACTGAGGAATTATTGGAGAAGCAAGATGAGAAAGTGGCTGTCTTTGAACATCATCTCCACTGGTCAGCAAAATTGTGGAGTTCTTCCCTCCACTGGAAGGTGAGCACAGACTACCACCAGTGGGGAATGGGGGAACATTCCACTACTGCTGGTGCTTTAAACAGCTGCAGAAATGGTGGGCAATGACACAGTGGATCCTTTGCTCCCCAGTCCCAGGGTCAGATAATAACATCCCCATGCATCACCCCTCTGCAAAGGAAGTGTGGTTCAGTTACCAGCAACTCTGGGCAGAGCTGGAATCAATTAGCTCTACATTAAAAACTACTTTTTTTAGAAGAAGAAAAATCTATGTTAAACATTAATACTGGGGAATAAGTTAGCTATTACACAAGAGCAGAACATAGTACAAAAGGACTTTATAAACAGGCAAGTTTGTGAACATGAGTAAAATCCAGGCCCTGCTGAAGTCAATAGGATCAAGATTTTATCTGCTTGGCTTTAATGAATTTAGTAATTTGTCCATAGATTCTTAGCCTGTAGAGGACACCATATGGTTCACCACTCTCGTTATTAAAGCACAGGGACAAGGAAAATGATGGAGGGCTTCCATTTCCTAGGATAGGTAAGTAATAATACAATATTTCCATCACCCTGCAAGGAGGTGACATAACTGCTTCACTAGCCATCCCTGCTAAACCACATATTTATCTTTCAGCACTGCTCTCAGAACTGTTATGGCAGTATTTATACTCTGACAGAATCACTTCTCTGTGAGTAAAAAATGGTTAAACAAGCAGACAGCACAGCAGCTACATGTAACCGTGTGCTCCTCTTCATGTGCACGCCCAATATTTTGTTTTCAAAGGCTGGCCATGGGGCATCTGGGGCAGGTTTCTGCCCTTACATGAACAGGCTGGTGGCCCCAACCACCAAAGCCAGAGCTGTGCAGACAGAGCCTGGCTGTAATTGGGCTTTCTAATTTTAAAGCCACACTACATTACCACCGGTCAAATTCTTCAGGGCACTGAAATCGATCTCTGCAGTAAAGCTGCACCCACGGATGCTGCCCATGTGATCCTGCTTAAATTGGAGCACCACAGAAAAGACAAACTATAGTGATTGCTTTTATTCCACTCTCTACAACAGATATTTTCCAGCCTGGTGAGTTGATAGGAGAGAAAAGCAGAATAATCCTTGACTGTCTTAACTGTGTCAGCAGAAACCTCTGGTGCAGATCCAGCTACACTGGTGAGAGTTCGTGTTTTCTGGGACAGTTGGGTTTGCTCATAAAATATAGCTTTGCTTTCTTTAGGAGCACAAAGAGCAGAAATGGTGATACAGCTACACACCCAAGAACAAACTGTGTTGTTCAAATCACTGCATCTTCATTACTGTGCAAGAAAAATCCTTCTAGGGCCAGCACAGCTTCCGGCTGCCACGCATGAGCTTTGAGAAACTTGAGCAACTGCTTTAATGTGTGACCAGATCCAGCTGCCACTCACTCCCACTTGCAAAGGTTGTCACCCCCTTAGCAATGTGAGGTGAAGGAAATGTCACCTCTCTTTGGTGGCTCCAAATTTTGATCCATGGCATTAGCTGAAGGCCTTAATGTGCAGGATTGGGAATGGGAACAGATGTAGGTGGGTGCAGGTCTCCTTCTGCTGACTCTTAAAAGGTTGTGACTTTGAACAGAGGGACAGAGTAGACAGCTGGAGGCAATAACATCTTTAACTGCTACAGTAAGGGTTTCCATCTGACAAAACCCTTTGTAATGAAATTGTATACGTTGACTTGAGAAATACAGATGTTAAGATCATCTGCTAAAGCAAAAAAATAGGGAGAATATGTGGTAAATTTCCTCTATGGGCCAGCATTGCCCCAGGACTTCTGTGGCTGAAACCAGAACTCAACTCTGGTGCTTTCTCTTTTGTGCTTTCCCTTTTCAGTCAGTATCTAGCAAGGGAGGGTGATGTTTTTTCAAGCTTTCCCATGTTTGCTGTTAAGGAGATCTGCAGACTGGGGCTTTTCTTGTGCTTACCTGTGTGAGCAGGAACACTACAACCCTGAGACCTGTTCTGATAGACATCTGAACATGCAAAGAATGTCTCTGATTACCCTGACAGGTCTCTGGTTGAAAGGTGAGAGTGATGGAGCCAGAAGCAGAAGGGGCAAGAGCAAAATTGCTCCAGTTAAGGGCAGTCAGTGCCCTGTCCCAAAACATCCTGAGTCCTGCTCAGTGAGTACTTTTGTTTTACTGACATATTGCAGAAAACAGAGCCTCCTGCTGCTTCCAGATGAGACTCAGACTCCCTCCCTCCCTGCCTCCCTCCCTCCCTCCCTCTGCTGAGCCCCGTGAGCTTTGGGAGCTAGACCCCTTTAAGGATTGCAGAGGGATCCCCTGCCAACAGGAGGGACAGAGGATTCCTCACGCTCCCTCCCTGGCTCCCCTCCATGCTGAGGTTGGCATGCTCTCATATCAGACAAAACCAGATCTTCTTGGGCTGAGGAAAGCACAGAGCCAAAGCCGCTTTCATTCAAGGCACATTTTCCACCCCCTAGTCTTATTATATGGTGAGATGGAAGATGAAGAAAAAGATGAGCTAATGCCACTGCCTTTTCTTTAAAAAGCTGCTGATCCTCCTCAGAAAAGCAGTACCTCTGGTGGAATGAGTCATCCAGCATTTCCTACTCATTTCTTAAATTATCAATGGAGAGAAAAAGAGATGCTCAATCAAAGATGCTGAATTAATATCTGGAAGCTTCTAGAGATGCCTTCTGCCCTCTCTAAATGATAGAGAGAATTTTTTTTAGGAAGGCTGGAATAAATGTTTCTATACCATGGGCTAGAGACCCGAGAAGCAGGCTGGGGCTGACCTAAATTAGATCACAGAATCATAGAATACCCTGAGTTGGAAGGGACCCACAAGGATCATCAAAATCCAACTCCTGGCCCCGCACAGGACAGCTCCAAGAATCCCACCATGTGCCTGACAGTGCTGTTCAAACACTTCTTGAGCTCTGTCAGGCTTGGAGCTTTGACCACCACCCCAGGGAGCCTGTGCCAGTGCCCAGCCACTCTCTGGATGAAGAACCTAACATCTGGGCGCTTGTTCATGAAGAACCTAATATCTGGGTGCTTGTTTACGTGGACGAGGCCCACTCTGGAAGACACAGAGTCTGGAGGACATCTATGGTGCTCCAACCACTGTCTGGACCTCAGCTCATGGGACAAGTCCAGGGGCAGACTCAATATCCTGTAGTAAGGGCAAGGAATTCTGGCTGCCAGAAGACCACTCCTCTGTTTCCAGGTTCTGCCTCTGCTACTCCTCCTCACAGGCTGATGTGAACAAAGCCTAAATGAGGCTGCATTTATCAGGCAGTTTGCTGCCTTCCCTTATGGCTCATCCTGCTCCTTTTCTCCCTTCTCTCTTACCACTGTTTTTCTTCTCCTTCTTCCTCCCACTCAGCAAGCTGCTTGCTTTCCAAGGATAGCTTTGCCCTGAAGGTCAGATCTGCTGCTAGCAGCTGTTTTATTTCTTATTAGTATTTGAGGAGTTCCCTCCCTGCCTCCTAGGTCTGCCTGCAATCCCTGCAATGACATATCTATAAAATATCTGCACCTCCAGTCTAATGACACAAACTAGATTTCAAGGCTATTGAACTAACAGGGTATCTTAGCAACAAATATTTATTTTAATAACAGTATTCCCAGCCATGTTAAACAAGCACCTACTTCAATAGTCAGAATGCCCTAGAACATTTTATTTTGTATCACAACCCACCTTCTGTTGGCCCATCTTCACTTTAAAGAGTTACTAAAGTCAATGCCATTGTCCCAGAGAGGTTGTCCTCAGTGACTTCCCAACATTTTCGAACAATATCCAAAAGAAGCAGGTCACTGCACTCCTGCTAACCACCCACACAGATTTGATGTGGGAGCTTTCCTCTCACTATCTGCTAAAAATTTCTTTTTGTTGCTGATGTTGATCTGCTCAGAGGAGTTGTTGAACTGATTTCTTGTGTTGTTCACTTACTGCATATCTGAAGTCTGAAACACTCCAACTACTCCCCCAGCAAGGACCACCAGGCTGATGCTGCTCTCGTCACAGTCGATCCTTGACTGCCATCCTCTCCTTGAAGCTGTCAGGAAGCAACAAGTGACACCCCAGCAAACTTCCCTGCTACTGCTCCTTCATGCTGCTCACCCAACTTGCCATGAGGCTTTACCATCCATTTCCTCTGGCCCTTATTAGGATTCCAGGAAGGATTTTTCTTTAAAAGAAGTTTCCAATTTCCTCTCGAAAATTAGCTGTAGTGGAAACATTCACACATCAGACATAATGGCTAACATAACCACCTAGCTTTACTGTTTTATTGTCATTGTACATTTTGCAATTACCTTTTCCTCTCCCCTGCTAGCTAAGCCAAGAGACTGACTGTTACATCAAACCATAATTTGTATGGTCATCGTTATAAATTTATGAAAACAAGCAATAGTTTGTCTTATGGAATAAAATAACACAGCATGAAATTAGAGTAGCTTATCTTCATATTCCTTGGACAGCACATTGTTGCTCCCTGATGGGTTGAAAGCTCTTTCTTTTGATAAACTCACTAGTATCTGCCTTTGTACTCTCCTAGTGAGATATTTTAGTGACAGAAACATCCAGAAACATTTTTCTCAGCATCACCCTATAAAGGACAAACCCAGCCCTTCTTGTCCCCAGCACTCACTGGGTTCCAGTTCTGTTTCAGGAAGGGAATACTGTGGTCATCAGAAAGCACAGCCTCCCCTAGTGCACAGTCACCTGGGGATTGCTGAGCAATATGTTATCCAGTTCTCTCTATTTTTCCCCATATTGCCTCCTGTTAATTTGTGTGTCAGCAGCAGTGAATCAAGTGGCATCTGAGCAGTTGTACTCCAGGGATTCAGCATGATCCAGGTCCAGCACAGGCCAAGGTGCACTTGCTCAACTCCTAGACACAGCTGCAGGCTCCTCACTGAACTGTTCCACTTCCAAGTCGACTGTAGTCCGTGTTATTCCTCTCTTCCACCTGCCACCCTCCTTCCCCAGTTACAAATGAATGTCTGTGTACAGCTGAAGGAGAAACATCTTTCACAGCTTCATAAAAATAAATGATGTCAGTCTCCCGCTGAGTTAGTCAGGAAGTTGTGCTGAGGACAAAAGCTGTTCTAAAGCTGCCATCATGCAGTATTTAGCAATCCCACCTGTGCTAGAGGGTGGACCTACTATCTCACAAACTGTGTGCACGGAACAGGTAATGACACCCATCTGCCTGAAACAGCCACAGGACTTTAAAAAAATGTTATGGCAAGAACCACTGTTTACACTGTTTACACTGGGTAGCTGAGCACTACTTCTGTTGAAAGAGGAATATTGCTCATCTCTCTCATTCTTGCTTGGTAAGGGTCGAAGTCCAGACCAAACAGGTGGTGTGACCTGTGCTGCTCTCAGACAAGTGAAAGGAGTGTTTTGGGTTGGATGCCAGACACTTGTGGTCTGAACACAACTCTTCCTCTGATTGTCTTACCATAACGTCATTAGTGACAAGGACTGAAAGTGACAGCCTCATCATTTGATTTGATTGCTTATTGTGTTAATTTGGTACAGAAGCACTTTGAAGCTATTAATCTATTGATTCATTTTTACTTGAGAACATAATTTGATTACTGTATTCTTGCATTTTTATTAGCTTTGTAAATAAACTAAGTAGCATGCTTGCTTTCAATTTATGTTTGCTCTATTATTCAGTTTGATAAATTATATAAAAAAGTCCACTGAGCTGGTTAGGTTAGAGCATTACAAAGACAAGTCTGCCTAACATGGCAAAGGCAAGTCTATCCATGTAGCTCTTCTTCCACATTATCCATATACAGCACATACAGCTTTACTCTGTCCAGCAGCACTACCCACTCCCCTATTCATCAAGCACAGCTGGCACCTCCAAATGCATCACAGTTCTATTTTCTGATGTGTGAGCCACATTTTTTGCAGCTGCACTAAGCAACCTTTGCCAATGTCCCTCTAAGCCAGTACCAGCCCAAAAACACACTCCAGTTTTTCTAGGTGGAGTTCTTCTCCCCATTCACCCACAGTAGCTGCTCATATATATGCACATACAGCCCTATAAATTAGGGCAAGCTGAATTCATAAAAGCAGGCAAGCTGTTGGTGTTTTGGGCTGTTTTTAGCACTGCTGCTCAGCTGAAGCAGGAAAAATGGATGCAGGCTAGGCATTTAATTTGCTGCTTTCCAAACACAAAGCACTTTTCACCCTTGCCAAGGTGTTCACTTCCAATCTCAGATTCTAAGAGAATCTGACACCTGTTGTAAGGCAACACCTCTTGGGATAAATTTGCTTTTTACGGGTCTCAAAAGAGGAGATGCCATGAAAGCTATAGTGTTGAGTGCTGCTTCATAAACTGGCCTAAATTTAAGTTTTGTTATTTACAGCTAGAGCAGCAATGCATTTCAAAGCACTGGTTGGATTGTAGCTAGAAAACTGAAGATGAGAGATCTGACCTTTGAAAAAGTGACCTCTTTGTCTAATGAAAGTATAGTCACCTCTTCTCCCTCCCTCCTGTGAAGGCAGATCTTCACCCCCCAGGCTTTGCAACATCATCACCATCAGTGTGGCCTGGGAGAATGAAATAAACTTCCCTCTAGAGACAGTGTTTCTTGGTCATGGACACTGACAGTGAGTCATCAATTAGATAATCAGTTAAGTATGAAGCTGGAAATTAGCTGGGAAAATGATGGAGAAAGATCCCATCAAATATTTGTGCCTAAGCAGACAGAGATCCTGCTCAGCCAGGCTTAAATCCCTTTGTGTTTAAGCAAACATTTGAATGGCCACTGTTTGTTCACAGGGAAATGTGGAGAGGAGCTGTTCATCAGTGCTTGTGTATGGACAAATCCACGCTGCAGGAATTGGTACCAACATGGTTTAACCCTCCCTGTGTGGGCAGGGGGTGTTTGGGAGAGTGTGGGGAAGCACAGAGAGATCAGGGAACAAAGCAGGCAACACTTTCAGTCCGGACCCACGTGACAGATGCCTGGTGGTGGTGAGGGAGAGGAGGAATCCTTGAGAAGTGGTGAAGTCCTTGACCAGAATCAAGGTGCTTGTGGTCCTGAGCAGGAGCACAGGATGAGATGCCTGAACAGGAGCTGGGCAGAAGGGTGCAGCGAAGTAAAACTCTTCATGTGCACTGCACCCCTCTAGCTTTGACCTTAAAAGATCACTGAGATGGCCTTGTGTGGCTGGGAGAGGGAGACACTGATAACTATTTAGTACATGGTTCAAAACCTGACTCCTGTCTGGATGAAATGGACAGCTACCAGCCCTGCTGTCCAGAGATAAGTGTGGAAAGAGAATTAGGTATCTTGGCAAGATTTCTGCTGGAGCTGAATTCAAACTGCAAACTAATACATCACTTGCAACTCTTCAATCCCTATTACTCTCTTTGCTATCTTGAATCAAAGTCCTCTGTCTTCTGGAGATCAGTTCTTATTTTAACTGAGACATTTTTCCTGAAGAGCAACTCTCCAATTTAGGGGCAGGTAATAAATTAATAAAAAGATAGGAATAAATCATCACTCGTGACTTGGAATAGCTCTGCAATTATTCAGGTCTATAAGGCTTAGCTAATGTTTCTAATGTAATATTCTGCCATAAGATTTAATTTGCCTCATACGAGTCATTTAGTAACCTAAGCGTAGATGTAGAACTGACAAATATCCATTAAACCAGTATGTCCAGATACAATGGGGTGGATTTATCCATCACTAGGTATTATGGCAACACTGAGCAGATGATTTTGGACAGATAGCCTCAGCTGTAAACTCTATTTAATTACATGTTTGTTATTCTCCTGTTGTTATCTGTCTTCCATTGAGCCGTGTGCATCAAAAGCTCTCTCACATGAGATTTCTGGGCACAACAACTAATTTACATTAAGTGGTTTTCTTAGTCATCTTCCTATTCTGTTCCCACCTGGATATAATTCCACACCATGGACTGTGCCTTTTTTTGTGGATTGGAAGGGGCTCATCATCACTCTGGGAGCTCATGACTGAGGTGTAAGATACCACTGAGGTCACAAAAACCGCAGAAGGTAATAGCAACAATGACCACACCTCCAGTTATTTTAATTGAATTGCCCATGGCATTCACAACACACCTCCATGCACTGTTGTTTGTGTGCACTAGAAATGATATTACACTTTTCATAAGCTAATAGCAATTAGCACAGCTGTGGTTGGTGGTTATTTTAGGCAGCATTGTCTCTGATGTTAGCCCTCAGTTTTCTTCTCAGCAGTTGTCATGGTGGACCTGAACGTGATATTCTTCTTGGTCACAGGGTCCTTGACTATAAAACTGGTTAAAACTGGCTTTAGTCCAAAGTAATTTGTCATAAAAAAGCTCTTTCAAGCAAAATCAATGGGAAAGCACCTACTGGCTAAAGAGAAAAATGTAAACAGAATTGAAAAGCAAAAGCTAAGAGGGGAGGGTATTCAGTCAAGACCTGACACTCTCTGTGCCTGATCTGTGCTCTTCTTCACCACCTTTCTCTAGATAGGAAAAAGTGATGCACTTCTTGCTGTACCACCTGCATGTTACCCAGGGAGATACAATTCCTCAATAAAAAATGAAGTGCAAGGCTGTATGCTTTCAGAGCTAAGGTTCATTTTTAAAATTCAAACTTCTCACATCTTCAGGCAAAATAGCATGCAGCTTTTAATCTATAGACTTCTTATTCTTGTGTTTGGAATTAATATTAACCATGAACAATTCTCTGAAAGAAAAGACTGAACACCAGTGTTGCAGAATACACTCCTGGATGTGTACAGGTTTCTGCAGAGACTATCAGCATTTCCTTTTCTTGTTTTCTTCTGCCTAACTAGAGGAAACTCCCAAAAAATCATATAAGCCTGGCACCATACACTCTTAAACTTCCCTTGCTATCTACCTTCCAGACTTAATTTCTCTCTGCCCTCTTTCTACTGCACTTTGGAATAAAACAGGGCTTTAACAAGTGTTGATTACGAAATGCCCTGATCCCATCCTGCTTAGATTGCATGAATGGCCTATTGCTAGACTGTTCTGAACTTGACCCTCATTCTGCATCCAAATTCAATGATACAGCCATTCATCAGCTTGATTTTGGCAGTGTTATACATGCCCTCTGAAACATTATTTTTGGCAGGCTCTCAAAGCACGAGTGACTTTCAGCATACAAATCTCATTTGCTGCATCATCTCCTTCATGATCCTTGATCAGCAGGAGCTCAGGACCTCGGCTGACTAGCACAAAGCCAAAAATAGTGTGTTTGTCAGTGCAAGTCTGAATAACCATTAATACGTAACCTCAGTGGCAACAGTTGGCGTGTGCATCTGTGCTGCTGGTTGCTGGTATGAGCTCTGTGACTGCTTTTCTCCACCTGTGTTCATGTGAGCTGGTCAGCAGGAGGAAGGTGCCCTAAAAGCACTTGCATCTGGTCCCTAAATTAAGCAAATGTTGCAGTAAGTTGATTTGTCCCAACAAGGACTGTCTGGAGATGGTAACTACAAAGAGCAGGCCCATAAATCAGGGCTTTTTTTTTGGTTAGAGAAGCAGTAGCAATGACTCTGTGTATTTTTTTTAAGCTTGGTAAAATTTTAGAAACATTTCTACTCTTTTTGACGCCCTGGAGTTGAATGTTAGTTACCCTTGTGCTACCAGTGGGGTAATGGCAGCACAGAACAAGCCTGGGGATCTCCCAGCCACTCAGATTTTCTTCTCGGAGGACTTGCTCTCAGGGTTTTTCTAAGATTGCTGGATCCCACCTCTTTAAGTTCTCAAAGCCTCCAGCAAAAAGCACAAGGTGCCTGTGTGCAAGGCATGTGTGTGTCCTTGCAGCACACACACCTTGCTGTCTTTGGGAAAGCAGCAGGAAGTATTTGATTGCTGCAGTGCCTTATATAACCCAGAAATACCCACACACAAAGGCACCTGATCCTCCTGTAATTGAAGAAATGTTGTGGGGATCTGCTCAAGTCCACTAAGGCACAAGAGACACCACTGCACCCCAAATACCCCTCTTCAGACACTCCTGCAGGGAAAAAAACTGCCTGGACACTGGCAGTGTCCTGTACTGCCTCAGAGGGAAGCCTCAGGACAAGAAGTGATTCAGCAGGAGACGATGCAGTGCGGGAGGGATTTGCTTGGCAGAGACCCCACTGCAGGTCTAAAGCTGCTGCTCTACAGCACCTCTTGCACTGAAAATGAGTAAAACCAAAACCTTTGCCTCTCACAGAAGGCAGACACCAAACATAAAGCCACCTAGCATTGTTTGCTCTTATATCCCAACCTAGCAATGAGGAGTCAGCCTTCATAGCAGTAACCCACAGCTTTGTTCTTTCAGCCAGGCTAACTGGAGCCCTTGTGCTTCTCAGTGCTCTGAGAGCTGAACCCAGCCCGTGCCAGAGCAGGTCTTCGTGCCCTTTTAATGACAGAAAAAACAAGCACTCAGACTGCAAGTGTGATTCTTCACTGAGTTGTGTATATTTCATGCCAGTAAATAACTGTAGTAAAATCTATGTTCTAAGCCAGTAAAATCTATTTTGTGATGTTGAGGGATCAGGCTCAGTAAAACTTATGCAGAAATTAAACAAGTAAAACAGAGCAAACAGCTCTGTCCCATCAGGGTAATTTATATCCTGTTAACCACAAGAAAAAAAAAAAAAAAAACAACCCAACATGCACAAGAGACATCTGGAAATGAAAATTAACTAAAACCAGATGAACGACATAAACAAGAGAGAAATACAGCCTCCAGATCTGTGTAGCTGAGCCTGATGTATATCACAAACTAGATTGCTTGGGGTTTTTGTTTTTAAAAGAGCACAAGAAATCAGGGAGGAAATTTTCCATTTAAAGCCATAACTTCTCAATTCAGACATTTGTGAGGGCATAAAAGACAGAAGCACGGAGGAAAAAAATCATCTGCCAAGAGCTCTACATGTGTGTTGGTCCCAGCACTAATTGAATAACAATAACCATTATTTCAGAATCATTTTGGTTGCCAAAATTCACAAATAATATTATTTACAATCTGCTGTATGACCACCTGCAGGTTTAACTGAATTAAAAAAATACTTACTAGCACATACACACATAAATTTGGAAAAAAATAGTTTTAATTTTAGTTTAAGTTAAGCAAGCATATTGTTTCCCTGTTGCAATATTGTTTTACACTAAGGGCATTTGCTCCTTGTTGTGAAAATATTCCGGTTTGGTGTATATCCTCTAAATATGTGACAAGGCTGTACATGTTCCTAGCTGAAGAAAATCTGGGCATGGTTTTCACCTCATCACTGATCTTGACTATTCTCTTGCCTATCTAGCAATGAAATCTTCATCCAAACTGCAGTGGGATCTGCCATCTGTTTGATTCCCCTGCAGATCTGGTCAGAGCAGCTTTATGATCTGTTTCCATGCCTATAATAGAATTTTTATAAAGGTGGCAAATGCTACTGCTTAAAAAACTGGGGGGGGTTGTTGGATTATTTTTTGTTTTCATTATTGGAAAAAATACCATTATGGAGCTTTCATTTGCTCATATTACCCTCAAGACCTCACCAAAACAAACATTTGCTAAAATAATGGTAAGCTCAGCAAAGTAGAAAGGTTCAGGTTTTGAATTATATACCATTAGATCTTAAACAATACTGCCTGCCAAATCCAGAGTCCACATCATTTTCAAGCATACGAGTAATTTTCAAATACCAGGCTAGTCTTGCAGTGCTGACAGACTAAAATGATCTCCTGCTTTACTTAGAAGTTGACCCAGTTTGACAGAAAAATCTTCAGGAGAAAGAAAATGTAGAACTTTGTATTTTATTTAATACTACTTTACTGACTACAGCTAAGCTCCGAAGGTCAGTAATGTTATCCAGGCACTAAACACCAAATCCTGCAGCAAAACACATGCCAGAAAGGTGTGCCTGGTTCTTTTATTCCTGCATGGAAATGGGGAAGTCCTTCCTTATGGTACCCCTTTCAAGGTGCAGCCTGCCTGTGTCTTTATTGTCCTGCTCCTGCACAGAAATAATATCATGTCAGAGGCCCTTCCTGTGCTGGTGAAGTCACCAGAACCCAGTAAAGGCAGCCTACAATCTAATTTGGTTTGGTGTGACTTGTGCAGTCCTCATGTACATCATGGAACTGCCACATGACAGCCTCCCTAAGGGTAGTCTGCAGGACAAAAAATCCTGTGCAGGTCTGCAGGCTGAGCTGGGGCTTGGAGAGGGCTGTAAAAGGCAAGGTGGAAGGAAAACACCGAAATGGAAAAAGGGGAGAGTCAGAAAGACTTCATTTTCTAAAGCCTGTAGGTTCTCAGGCACCAAAGTGATGAGTAAGAGACTTGCTGAGTTCTTCTTCCCCACGGGGGACATTCCACACAGGTGTCACTGGGACGTCTGCAGTGACCCCAGGGACTGAGGGCACACTTTCTATCCCTCATCCATGAGGCCAGCATGACAGCAAGCAGATATGGGATGTGCTGGCACTGACCTGCGACTCTTGGGTCAGAAGCTCCAGGAAGAGCCGGACAGCATAGGGGGTTCTTCAGAGATTGTTTCCACAGTGTGTTGTTGTGGTGAGGTTTATGCTGCCCCTTTCTTTTGCTATAAGAAATTGAGTATTGAATACAAGTGGCATCATTCAAAATATTTCAAATGAGTCAATAAACTATTTATCTCAGTTCCTAATACAGGTATATTTCTGGGGGTTGTCCAGGAAAAGAAGAAATTTTAACAAATACATAGAATTTAGGACAAATGTGGACATCACACATTTCAAAGGCAATAAATAAATAAAACTTTTATCAGCCTCTACTATGCATCCTTAAAAAAGAAAGCCCGAGTTGATTTCCTGTTAATTAAAAATCTATGTATCTCCAGTCTGAGACTGGATGCAGCAGGCCCAGTGTGACAGACCAGCAATGCAGGCACCCTTTGTGCCTTACATGTCAGTGACAGTGGCACCAGGGCTTGCTCTGTGCTGGGGACAATGGCACAGGGACTGGATGTCCTCTCCTTGCCCAGGCTGCTCATCCTGTCATGGCTTTCACCTGCAGTGAAGACAGCAGGGGAGACTGTAAGGCAAAGAGGACAGGGGTGATGGTGTCCAAAAGCAGTAAAAAGAGGAAGATGCCTATAGAGTAGCCACCTTCCAGGCAGGATATCAGAAAATGAAGTGGGGGAGAGGAGAGGAGAGG
>VXBQ01002612.1:421630-488266 GCA_013400175.1 Phainopepla nitens | reverse complement strand
CCCCTATTATTTTCTGGGTGATTTTTGCACTCTTAGAAGCTGCTGGCTTCACAGTCAGTGTAACTCAACTTGAGTCCTTGTGAATTCTCGAAGCTGAAAATATGGGAAGGATTCTATTGGAGGAACTATTTTAAAAATTTATTTCTTGGACTGAACTAAATACCAGAAGGAGACCATGCCAGCGCCACAAATGGCTGGTTTGTAAATTTTTATTCTGACGGCTTTCCCACATTTTTTGGAGTGGTTGTAAGCTGGTTTCTGAAGGAGAAAGCTCTGTGTTGCTTAGCTGCAGTTTGTATGGTTTTTTTTTCTAGCTGTGGGAATGGAGCTGCGATACAACACAGGGCAGAAACATCCTGTGATAGGGTGGTATGTGGTGGCAACCCTTTGCCTGTTGGGTCAGGTGGTTACAGCTGGGAGGGAGTGGGGAGAAGGTGCTTCTTGGCATCCAGTGAGCTGTTCTGAGCCAACATGAAGGACTTCTCTGTGTTTCACATTGTTTATAAAATAAGAAAATCTGTGTACGCAGCATGTCCCCCAACAAGTGATTTTTTTGTCAGAGTTAAATATGAATTCCATTTGTATCTGTGAGACAGATGTGTATAGGTGAAGGCTTTTAATATAAGCATTAAAAGAGGCTGCATGGATTTGATGGGAGCTGTAGGACCATAATGGGAAGACACAGTTCATTCAAATTTCATACTGCGTAGCTTGTTCCTTTCCAAATAGGTTTTGTTTAATGTAACTTGTTGTTTTGATAGTTTCCTCTCCTCCTCCTCACCATACTTCCCAGCTTCTTTCCGTAAATGTATCAACGTGGTAAAAAAATTCCATAAACAGAGATAACAAGCTTTTTATGTGCTCATATGTATTGTTATTCATAGAACACATTAAATGCCTAAGGTTACCGCTTTTGGTCCTTAAGGGATGTAGTAATAAAAATTCAACAGCCATTTTTTTTCTAATCAGAATTCTGTACTGAATGCATCTGGTTTGGAACTAGTAGATTAAAAAAAAGGTGATAAAGCTCTGCCTGGCTGTTAGCTATTTTTATTTTTTCCTTTTGGGTATCATAAATTGCTTGCATAGAAATCTGAGATACAGCCTGTCTTGTTTTTAAGAGAAGATGAATTTTGGATTAGAATTCTAAGTGAATTTTTTATAGGAGAGAGAAACCTTGAAGCACCCCTCAGTACCTTGTATTTATCTAGTACTCAAGTAACCTTTGGTCTTAAAACATGTGTATAATTAATATTTCACTGTAGCCTTCTCAATATATTTTGTTACCAAATTAACTGCCTGCCTCAATGTGTTTGGGGAGGGAGCTTTAAGGGTGCATGCACTTGTCCTTAAATTTATATGGCTAAGGAAAATGGGTTTTATCTTCCATGCAAAGCTTGTTGTTGCTCCAAACAGGCACCTTAGCAAAGTGCTTACTTGCTGATCCTAGGCCCTGTGAGACACTCAGCACTCAAATGAGTGCTTTGTGTGTGCTGTCCCTGCTGGAATTGGGTTTTCCTGCTGTCAGTCAATGTAATGAAAGCTTGTAAGTGGAGTTTCCATTTAGATAATGTTCCAAGGTGGGTCACTGATCTGAAGAGCATCTCCCGAAGTTTTTGGAGACTACATTAGGTTCTTAGAACTTAGTGTGTCTTTGGCTATGTGACAAAATCAGAACTAAGGTAGCTGCTCATAGTTAGTGGTAGTTTGGTTTTCCAAGTTTTATTGCTTTGGAAATAGACCTGTGCATACTGGTGAGACCCCTTGGAACTTAGCAGGGGGCAGAGAGTGGTGGGGCAGGTAAGTGTTGCTTGGCTGTGAGGCCACACCAGGGCTGTGATTTTAAAAAAGGTTGAAATTGCATGTTTTCATGTGGTTCCTCTTATTTTAACCAGTTCCTCTGGGAATGTGGTGTGGAGGTCAGGGGTCTGGAGATGGCCCCATGAAGGGTGATGGGCTCAGTGCCCCTCTGGCGTGGGAGGTGTGGAAAGTCTTGCTGAGTGCTTTGAAGCGCCACCCCCCCGTGCCATTTCCATCTGCTCAGAAGTGCCCCAAAAGGAGGTCACCTGTGGGTGCTGGGAGTGGCTGTGCTGCTGGGACAGGCAGCTCCTGCTGTGGCAGGAGGGTGGAGGGGACATTCCCCCACCATTCCGGGGGCTCACAGCGCTGTTCTCCGGGACATGACCGAGAAAGAGCGAGTGTGGTGGCCTGCTTGGGAACACAGATTTATGGCTCAGCTCCTGACCCATCCTCAAATGCAGCCCTCTGGGCTGTGCATTATAATGTGGGATTAAATCTGTGTGTCCCTTTGAGTTACTAGTGGCATTAGTCATCTCCCCTATAAGTGTCCAGTTGGGCTGCTGCTGGTTTTCTCCCCACATCTTCTTTCCTGTACTTCTGCATTGGTTCCTGCATGTTTCTGGTCATTTTAATACCTCTTACCATGCCTGTATTCCTTTTCTTTTAATTCTTTTTAAATATATGGTAGCAGATGGTTTTAAAGGAAATATTTTGGGAAATTTTTAGCTTTCCCATGTGGCTTAGATTGCTCAATCTCTTGGTGGTTCCATTTGATTGCAAAGTCAACATTGCTATACTTCTAGAAAGAAGTCTTATTACTCATATGTAGTTATACCTGAAATCCAGAAAAACTCCAAGCTCTCAAAAATGCACAGTATCCCCCCATCATGACAGGCTTGAAGTGCTCCATTGTTCAGGCAGAAACCTCATGCAGCTGCCTCCTTAAGTCAGTGGATTCCTGTTCTGTTCTCATAATGGTATACAAGATTAAAGATAATGGTGTTTTCTAGTGAGCATAGCCCAAGGTGAATTCTGTTGGCTAAATAAATAACTGGATTTTAAAAAACAACCAAAAAAAAAAAGGCTAGATGGTGTTTGAAACCATAGCTCCAGAGTCAGCTTTCTAAGTTCCTTCTTGGGATGTGTACCCAGCTTGGCTTAGTTTAGTGGGGCTTTGATTGGGATTTTTCACATTCTGAAAATTGTGTGGTTTTGGTACAAACCAGGATTTCACACCTCATTTAATGGAATAATTGACTTTGCCATTGACTAAATGCTTCTTCTTTTCTGTTTGTGGAGCTGTGCTTGCATCTCCGGGAGTGCAACCCCTTGACCTTGGAGTTTGTGTCAGGAGAGTTCTGTAGTTTGAGGAGGGTGACACTTTCACATTAACAGGTCACTTTGGAGTGGTGAATGGGGATAGTGGGAGACTTGGAAGTTGTTTCAGTTCTGTTTGGGATGGCATAGGATGCATTCATAACCAAGCAGTGGCAGGAGCCCTTGTTTTTTCGAGGGAAGGGGATGAGACTGTAGGGGAGTGCCCTGTATGTGTAGTAAACATTTGGCTGTTTAGCATTCCCTCATGCTTTGAGCAACCTGTTGTGTGGCTAAACAGGGTAAATATAAATTCTAGGGGAAGGTGCTGGGGAGGCCTTGTTAGCACTTTTCTGTGAAAACAGCAGTAGAATCCTTGGATGCTGGTTCATTCCAGCCTTGCTTGTCAAGGAAACAGAGGCAATTATCGTAGGTAAACCAAGGGAATTTAAAATGGATCCAATAATCTGATTATATCTCTGATTCTGTGACTATTTATCAATTCCCCGTGCTGTCAAGGAGGGAAATTAGTTTACCTGGTACCATTAGTTGTCTCCATCTCTGGATTTTTATCATCATTTCTTCTGTTGTTGCAACTGTCCTACAAATTTACGTGCCAGTGCGTTAATAGATGAATATCTAGAAAAGCTCTTTGTGCATGTGAGCTTGCAGAAACATCTCCTTCAATCTTTCACATGCTATTTAAGCCCAGTGACGCTTGTTATAGGGATGCTGGCTTTGCTGTAGTGCTGAGTCTGTTCTGCAGCCACCAAATTTGCATTTTACAGCCCTGCTGATCTCAGTGCCTCACAAACCTCGGCCACTGAATCTTTAGAATAAAATGCAGGACTCCAGAAATGACTGTGAGGAGCAGATGACAGATATTGTATGGCCATTTTTATTTGCATAATGTTACTTCTTTAGGCTGAATTCTATTAATTAGCATTTAATCATCTCTCAGAGTAGAGACCCTTCACACGGGCAGAGCAGGCTTCTTTACATCTTAGCTCTCTCTCACAGTGGTGGGCAGATGGTTGAAATGTTCTGTCTCTATTACAATTCTGGGTTAGGAGAGGGAAGCATTTGAATTTCCCTTGCACTGAAGGGACTCTGAAGCATGGCACACTTGTGTCTTACTGGATTATCATTACTTCATAGCTGAGCTGGTTCTTTGAGCTCTGGGAGGAGGATGCAGGATTTTTAGGAGCTGTAATGAAAGAGTGGAAGTTAATGTTGTTAATTCTGATTTTGCTGTAATTTCCACACAGTGTTTTGCAAGATGTTTTCCAGATGTGCTTTTTTCATCTTTGTGTTTCTGGGGACAGTACTAAAATCTTTAAAAGAAGCAAGCAGCCCCCCTTCCCTCTTTGTTTCTTGCTTTTCCCATCTCCCTGAATTGCTGTGCTGAGTTCAGTTGGTGGCTGGGCACTGTGTGATGCTGGCAGTGACCCTCTCCCAAAAGCCAGGCAAGATTCACCACATGCATCAACAGCCTGGGCTGAGCAGAAGGTTGAAATTTTGTCTTGCCATCATTTATTATTGGGAGATATTTGCTGAGAGCTTTGAGGAAAGGTTGGGTTTGGTCTTGGCTGAACGTGGATTTAGATGGATCAAACTGAAATGTATTTTTTCTGTTATTATATTCAAAAAGGGTCTTTTTAAGAGTTTAATTGCTAGGAGAATGTGATGGGGTGAATAATGATGTGATGGACTTAATCTGCAGAAGCCTCTGGATCTTGGGAGCAGACCTAAGGAAAGGGTTGGCATGCTTATAAGGTGCTGCAGAGAAGTAGGAGAGGTGTAAAGAGAGTGAAACCCTGTAAATATCATGGGAGGAGGAGCACTTATATTTCCCTAAAACTGGGAAGAGAAGGAAGCCCCTGCTATCTGACCCATATAACCACTCAGTGCCTTAATGCCTCTGAACAGAAACGATCAGCTCAGACCTACTGCTGCCACAGGATTGAAGCTACCAGTGGAGCTGACGAGTTTCTCAGGATCTTGTTCCTGTCCATATTGCAGGCACTGCTTCAGAGAATGCAGTACACAGGAACACCAAATTGCACTGAATGCCGCCAGCAAAGCATGTCTGCAACTCAGCACACGAGCAACTCTTACTGTAAGCACCTGAGTCCATGTCCTGCAACTGAAGATTCAGCTAGACCATGCTGATTTAGTCATTTGATACGTTTTAAAAACATTTGTCATTTGGACGGAGTTTCTCATGGGTTGGCCTCCATCTGGAAGCAACTTTGAAGTGTTTGGAGAACTCCCTTCAGCATTTTTTTGGCAAAAGAATATGAAAAATTGCTCATTTTGTATGTTTCTGGAAGTAAATAGGAGCTATATCAAACCTGACATTTTTGATGGAGGTAGTCTTCTCAGTGATAAAAAAATTAGTGTTTTGGGAAATTCTAAAAAAATTACATTTTCAAAGAAATGAGAATTTCCTGAATATGCCAGGTAGCACTGAAATTCTTTTTTTTTTTTTTTTTTTTATTTTTGGCTCTGGAGTTGAAACTGAGGCCAGTTTATGGCATCACAGGTTGTGTCATGGCACGTGTTGCATCCATCCAGCTGGGCAATACCAAGGCTTCGAAGTTGTGTCTGGGGCTTGGAGCCCAACCACAGTGAAAGTCTGTGGCAGAGGTGGGGAGTCTGGAGTCTGCAGGCCCATGTAGCCTGCAAGGATATACACCTGGACTGGGACTTTTGTCCATGCTTGAAGATAATACAAAGGTGCATGGCAGTGTGCAGCTTGCTTGGACTGTCCAGATACTCTGCTGTGACCTCAACCAAAGAAAAGGTGGAAGACATAAACAGATTATGGAAGCACATCCAAGTTAATTCCAAAAGCTATTTTAGATGCCAGGTTGCTGCAGATTTCCTGCAATGGAGAACCCATGATTTTTATTGTCTTCCCTAATAGTCTCCTGCCCAAAGAATTTTTATTACAACTTGCTGTGGCCACCACTGCATCAAAAGACAGTCAACACATCAGAAATGTGTCACACAAGTTGTGCCTTTCACTCTTGGGAGAATAGGTTAAGGTAGAAGAGAAGACACTTTCCAGATATGCATTAACAGAAGAACAGATAGTTCTCAGAAGAACTCAGACCTCCTGTTTCACTTCAATAGTACTTAACATCTAACTGGCTCTAATTAGGCTTGGAATGGGAACATAATTAAGTGCATGTCTGTTTCCCTTTGAAAACAAAGAAAGGAAACAAATACACATAGGTTACCCTCAGTACCTTGATGCTCTCCCTGATGGCTGCATTTTATGGCTGGGTTCATTTTCACTGGTGCAACTGCCCTGTGCTGGATGTAGCATTTATTGCTCTGTGGAGTGCACTGATTGCAGACAAAGCATGATTCAATTTACCTGCAAAATAATGTCTTAAAGGAAACCAGCAGCTGAAACCATTATTGCATGTTTTTGAGATTTTTTTTTCAAACTTCCTCTGTTTTCAGGTCATTGATGCTATGCTAGAGCTCCTTTTTTGTATAGCTGAATCTTTGAGTCAGTTAAAGCTGA
Source organism: Phainopepla nitens (assembly GCA_013400175.1). NCBI lineage: Eukaryota > Metazoa > Chordata > Aves > Passeriformes > Bombycillidae > Phainopepla > Phainopepla nitens. The sequence goes on along the minus strand of VXBQ01002612.1, from coordinate 481,614 downwards.
TCCAGTGTGCAGTTGCTTGTAAATGTTGTGGTCAGCTTGAGTGTTGCCTGAAACTGAGCATGTCTTTACTGTATACTTCAGGAAAACTGCTGAGTTAAATTGTTTGGGTCAAATAATCTAGAGGCTTAAATTGATCTCTCTTGTCCCAAAATAACCTATAGGCCATCTGTGCATCACCTGCAGTCTTCAGGGTTTTGGTTTTTTTCTATGCCAGTGTGATCTAAAACCCCCTGAAGAAAGAACCAGGACCTCAAGATGGAAAGCTGACTTTCTGGAATGTCTCCCTATTATTTCCTGGAACATACAAGCCAACCCTCAGTATATTCCTTGCTTCCTGTTCTCACAAAACAGGAGCTGATGTAAATAGATTGAATCAGGATTTTCCAACAGAAGGTCACACCATTTAAAAAGAAAAAAAAAATGTGCTTCACAAAAACGACCTTACAGGTTTATTTCTGTCATAGCAGGTAGGACTGGGGACACATAGCAGCCCTTCCAGGAGGCAGCGTGACCTTGCTGCCTTTACTGAGTATGTGCAGGATGTCTGTGCAGCTTCCAGAGCTCTCGTGCAAAACTCTCACTGGCAGGACAGGGCAGCTGCTGTTTTTGCACATGGCCTTGCAGATAAATAGTTCCTTATAGGAAAAAACCACTCCTTTTTAAAGCTTTCCCTGTTGGTCTTCAGCTTCAAAAGGATGCTTTCACTGGGCATCCTCCCAGCATGGAAAAGGCAGCTCAATGCCCTCTGTGCCCTGCTCAGCACTGACTTCACCCACCCTCAGCTGTGTTTGCTGGCATTCTCACCACAGAGATGTGCAGGACAGAGCCATTGGTCCTTGTCCCATGCAAGGAGGTCCCTGCCACAGCCAGGGGACAGCCAGCAGCCTCCTGGCCAGCCCGAGAGGACTGCCAGGCAGGTGTGGGGTGGGCTCTCCCTCTGTGCTCACCAGCCCGTGAAATTACAAACTGCAGGAGATGTGCTGGACAAGCCAATGTGGTAATAAACAGTATTTCATCCAGCACTTGTGTAATTTTCGACCGAAACCAGCAACAAAAATAAAACCTCCCACTCCCAGGACTTTTGTGTTTTGTAAGCAACAGCTAGTTGCTTTGTGACAAGATGGTTGTACTCAAAATAGGTATGTCTGTGGCAGAGAGAATTTTCAGCTCATGGAATTGATCAGAATGATATGGAAAAGTTGTCTCACTTTCTGTGAGCTGGCATAATATGTGTGTAATACTCTTTAACACAGAACAAACCTGGTCCCTGCTGTACAGAAACCTGAGCATGCTGCACCATAGCTATTTTTTAACAGAAGTATCAGATTTAATGTGTTCCCTTCTCTCCTGCTCACTGACCTCAGATTGCTGGTGGACCAGACAGGATTAATCCCTGTGCCATGAAGAATATCCTTAAAGCAAGGAGCTTGGTTGTTTCCTAGAGGAATGCAGTCCCCAAATGATAAAGAATATAACCGAACAAGAACCTCAACCACTTAGTTGATTTCTTCTCTTAATTTCACCTAATTTCCAGTGTCAAACCAGGTGTTAGACCAAAATGAATTACTGTTTTTTTCCAGCACTATTGAATATGAAAAATATTTAAGATTGCAGACCTCTAAATCTGAAGGATATGGAGAAGAATTTCATGCTAAGTCTTAGCTCTTAGGCAATCAATCAAGCTATTAATGATATAAGAATAAGAGCCACCTTATGAGTGAGGACCAGACAATTACTCAGTTTTTCTTCTAGTATCATTAACCAGCTTATCAGTTGTACCCCAAGCCCAAGTCTGTGTGGCATTAAAATTTTCCTTTTGAAAATATATTTGCTCTACATCATATGTTAGTGCAATACTGGTAAGCAAAAGAATATGAAGTATACAAGACATTTCAAGAGGAATTACATCAGCTCTGGTTGATGGGCACATGTGGGTGGACGCAGCTTGGTCCATATGAAAGGTGTAAAATCTCTTACAGCATCATCTTGCTCTGCTTAAATTCTGTGGAAAACAAACATGGCCAAACTGTCTTATGCAGTCAGGCAATGGTTTTTGAAATTCACCTGTTAATATTCATGTTCAGTGAAACAGACAGTTACTCTGGCTTGGATTCCACAGAATTCCCACAGACATGTGGTTGGGAGGGTTTATCATTCATTCATGTGCTGGATATCTCAGCAGAATAAACTTTCTTCCCCTTCCTCTGTCAAGTTAAATTCTGCCTCTGGTCTCTAGACTTGCTTTGGTTGCCCCGTGATTTTGCAGCAGAACATCATTTTACAGGAAGATATGTGATCCTCTGGTGTGGTGGGCCCACTGAAGCTTAAATGGACCCTAAAAGAGGTAAATGTGTTTATAATTTTGCAGCTTCTATGAAAACAAAGCCTAAATTAGAAGAATTCAAGATCAAAAGACTTATCTCTGTGTTGATGAGATGGTGTAGTGCGAGACCACACGAGTCAGCTGGTGGATGAATAAATGCTGAGTATTATGGCTGGCATCAGAGGGCATGGCAGAGTGCATGTTGTTTGGATTAAATTCAGAAAAAACTGGACCCTGGCTGCACCCTGTATGTTGATAAGATGGGAATTTTTTTTACAACATTGATAGCTGTATGTTATATTTTCTCTGTTCTTAAGAAGCATTGTGTGATTACTTATGGCAACACTAAACCTTTGGATTTATTTATCAGTGGTAGTCCTTAATAAATAATAGTTGGCATGTCCATTTGATAAGACAGACCCACTGATGCAAGTCAGGCAATATGTCTAAGATGAGGCACAGCTGTGAGTTAGTTATTTTAAGTCCCTAACTGTAATAATTATTATGTTGTAGCATTCACTTTGACATCTTACTTCAATTGCAGAAGGAGCCAGCTGAAATAAAAATTAGAGTTACCTGATGTTGCTTGTAGAGTATGGGAATGCTTCTGAGATGTCTAATGAGTACTACTTGTGAAGAGAGATTATGATGGAGCAGCTGGCTCTATCTGAGCTGTGAAATTGGTACATCATGATGCTGCTTTCTTCTGAAGTTGCATAGACAATGCTCTGAAAAAACCTTTCAGGCTGCCCAGCATGCTGGGAGGGGAAGCAGAGCTGCTGGTGCATGAGAGCAAGCTCCAAGGTGAGTGGGCTTCCACAGCTGGGAATGATCCATGCAACTTTCCTGATTTCACAGACCAGGAAAGCACTTTTGTGGGGAAAAAAAAAATCCTGTAAGGCAGGGCATGTGGGGGAGAGTTTTTCTTCAGGGAAAGAGCTGCACATTTCTGTAGATGGATATCCACCTTTATTTTGGAAGATCATTTGACTGGGGCACAAGCATGTTGACACACTTCCCCATGGAGAGACTTGGTGTACCTGCTGAAGAATGTCCTCATCCTCTTTGTGCTGAGTGCCAGCGATCTCTTATCTCCACGGTATGTTCCAGGGGTGGCAAGCAGGATCAGGTTTAAGTGGTGACCTCCAGAACAAGGTGGTTTGCTTACTTGTACCCTGCTGTGGACATGAAGAAACAGAGGAAGATTTTGCTAATGTGGAGTTCTGGTTAAAGAACAGTATGCAGAATTTTGTCATTTTGTGGATTCTGCCAGGTTTTGTGAGTGGGATTGTCAAGTGCTTCTAGGAACTGGACTAACTTCTTAGCTCAAGAAGAGTTTCTCTCTAGTTTACTTGTGCAGTGGATATTATGACAGCTGCAAAGAGTTATTAGCAGCTTTGTTTGATAAATTGTTTGATAAAAGGCAGCTAAAAAGAACACTGTGTGGGGATGCAGCTCTCAGGGTTCTGCTTTAGCACAGGAAGAGAGCACCAGCACCTGCTGGGGCCATAGGCTGTGCTGGGAAGGACAGTGGGGGCTTCCCAAGCTGTTATTTAAGGCTAGAACGTGTTATAAGGAAAAGGATATCGGGGAACTCAGTGCTTGGAGGAAACTTCTAATTTGGGGATTTCTTCAAGTCGAAGGGAGTTTGATTATGCTAAGAGCCTATGCTGTAGCTTGTGCTTTCTCCCACACCCCAGTGAGACCTTTCTGGAAGAAATTAATGCTGCTGTTGGTTTTGTGTCAGAGTTAAATTAAGGCTTTTCACTAACCTGGATTAAGGTGTATTTTGGTGTTTGGTGGGTGTAGGCGGTGACAGCTCATGGAAAGATGTGATCATTCATTCTAGCGTGCATCTTGAATCTGAGTGGGTGAATGACAAGCTGGTTTTCTTCTGCTGGCCCTGTGCAGTTCTATCTCAAATCCCTTGTAATGGCTATTGCCCAGCTGGTCAGGCTGGGAGCAGAGCAGAATGGCTTAGAGCAGTCACTGTTTTGTTCTCATCCTCTCCTATGGCTTGGTGAACAAGAGGGCAAAGGGCTCAGCAGGGACTCAGCAGAAGGTAATTAATTTCTCAGGCACTCCTAGACCATGCTGCTTTTAGGCAGAGAGAATTTTCAGGTTAGCCACAGGATGATTTCTGCTTCCCACTTCTCCTTCCCCCTGAGTGGGTATCATGTAGGGACAGAGATTGCTCTGTGGCTTAGCTCATGCTTTATTTTCTTTTATCACCTTATGTGGTGCAGTTTAAATTACACTTTTCAAATGGTAAATTGCTTAGGAAAGACTTCTTAATGCCTTTTTTCCTGGCAGTTTATTTCATACTTTTCGTGCAAGTCGTACCAATCAAGTGTCTGGTGGGGCTGCCTGCTAAGCAGTAACAGATGGCCCATGCTAGCAAGGACAGGAAGGATCACAGGGGTAGGAGCCAGTGTTATCTACATATGTGTTTTGGATTGCATCATGAATGCTTCCCAGGAGGAAGCACAGCTGGCACTGGAATTGCAGATATGTGATTTTTGGTACTCTCTATTCCAAGTCTTGGCATATGTGAAAATCAAGTTCATATTGGGATAGATCAATAATATTGATATTCTTCTTGAATAAAATTACTGTGCTTGCTAGGTTTTTTTTTTTTCCTGCTTATCCTATAATCAAAAGTACTGTGTGAGAAAATACACAGAAGAGAGCAGCCAAGTCCGTGACATAATCTTGCTTCCATGTGTGTTCTACCACAGGATGGCCTGAAAATGGAGCAACTAACGCAAAACTGAAGGAAGAAAACCAGAATAAATCATAGATAGTTTGACCAGTATTTCCCCCTCTAGCTTGCTCTGGCACTAAAACACTTGGGTACTATGATAGGCAAAAGACCAAAGAGGAAAGGGGGATGTGTCAGAAAGTGGCTGCCTTGCAGAGCTCATGTTCTGGGAAAGCTTCTTCCTAACGCTGGGCTGGCAGGATCCCTTGTTCTTCAACCTGGTTTTCCTCTGTAGCTGTGGGCACATCTCCAAGGGGGCAGGGAAAAAGCATGAATGAAGAAAGCTGTGATCTTAAACACAGCCTGTGGAGGCCAAACTTTGATTCCACTAAGGTGGCCAAGGCTTAGCCACAGCTACCTTTGCTTTGTGCGCTGTATTATATTGGATGTTTGTCCAAGTGCCAGCAGGAAAAGGCCAGGAGAGCCTAGACATGGCCATGTGATTAAGATTTGGCACATCAGGCCTTTCAGAGGACTCTTGGAGTATATGTTGGTACCTGTCTTCTCTTGACACTGAGACATAACACAAAAGGTGAGAAACTTCTTACTGAAAAATTCTCTATCAGACAGTCATGGGAAATCCATGAAATTCATTACTTTGTAGGGTAGGGTTTTTGGTTTGGTTTGGTTTGTTGGATTTTTTTTTTTATTTGTTTAGCTGGGTTTTTTGGGTTTTGTTTGGTTTTGTTTGGTTGTTTTTGNGGTTGTTTTTGGGATTTTTTTTTTTGCTTTTTGTTGTTGTTGCTGTCCTAGAAGCTTTCAGTTTAGAAGATAACATTTAATTTGGTTCTGACATTTAAATTCTTTTCCTTCCCCTGTATGGACTGAAGCTAAACAGTCCTTGCTTTGTATAAGGCAACTAGAGTTTGTGTCAGTCCTGGGAGGATGCAATCATAGAATCACAGAATGGTTTGGGTTGGAGGGAACCTGAAAGATCCTCTGGTTCCAATGCCCTGCCAAGGGCAGGGATGCCACCTGCTAGACCAGGCTGCTCAAAACTCCCCCCAGCCTGGCCTTGAACTCTTCCAGGACTGGGGTAGCCACAGTTTTCTCTGGGCAAACTCTTCCAGTGCTTCACCACCCTCTGACTTCTATTCTCATCAGCAGGATAATAACCTGTAGTAGATAAAACACTTTACAACTGCCCAGAGAATGATGTGGAAGATCTTAGGAAGATAACCTAAGGCAATCCTGTCAAGGTATCCTCTTATCCTTGGGCAGCTGAGCAAGGGGAAGACCCTTCTTGTCAGCCTGGCCTGGAAGGATTTGTCTCACAAATCTCTTTGTCTCTTGCCTTATGAATTTTGCACTTTCCTAGTGCTACATCACTGTATTGACCATGGTTCCTGCTGTCTTGATGTGTGTCTTCTGAGCATAAGAGAAAATGTTGGCAATGTGTCAGGAAAAAATCCATGAGGAATGCCTCTAAAATGCTCTGGGAGAGAAGAGGAAACCAAGCAAGGCAGTGGAAATTCCTCCTCTCCCCCTGGCCCACGTACACAAATTTGCTTGGGTCTAGAGTAAAGCCAGATTCTATATTCACTTAAAAGCTTTTTCACCAACAACCTTGTGTGTGGAGACAGGACTAGAAACATGTTGCTGGTCATTCAAGGGAAGGGAAGATAAGTTTATCCCCACTTCCTCCAGGAGACATGGAATACAGGGCTGTGCAGAATGGTGAAATGCATTTACCCCTGATGGAAGTGGCAGCTGGGTATTCTCCGGTTCTCCTGATCCCTGTTAGCTCTGGAGTGGAGTCCCATGGCATTCCTTCTGGAGAACAGCATAGGAGGGAGCACCTGCTTTTGTACCTAAGCTGCTGAAGGGATCAAAGTATTTAATGATAACTCTCCCTTGCACTTCCCTCCCTTAAGCTCTGCTCTTGAGAAATAGCTCGTTAATTTGTTAGTGGCTTGATGAGAAAGGAGGGGGTGGAAAGCCACTAACAAATGGCTTTGGTCCAGGTGAGGTCTCTGTATAGCAGGAGGAACCTGCTCTTTTCCCCCTTGTTCCAGGGAGAGATCAGGAGCTGGATGGTGAGGAAGTTGCTTCCTCTAATATTCCATAGACTAGTTTGGCTGCTGCTCATACATGGGCTGCTACATATAAAATTTCTTCTTGATGGACATGACAAGTTACCTGAGAAATGATGTAAGGGCTGTAGAACTTACACAGATTCCAAAGTTAGCTGCCACCTTCCTCCCAAAACTTCACACCAGTTTAAATGTGGAACCTTTCTCTCCTGTTCTAAGATCCGTGTGTATATCACAAGTTAACAGGCAAAAAAATCTTTATCATAATACTTTGACCCCATAAATCAGTCTTGCAGACAGATAGAAATTGGCAGGTTCCTTTTGTATGGGTTTGGCAGGCACTGCTAGGGGAAAAGGCAGTTCATTACCTCCTTAGAAAGGAGGTATATTCTTGTCATAACACTATCCACTGCTGGCCCTGTCTCTGGCTCACTGTTACAATGAACCATAAATTTTTTACCTGGCTTTGAAACTGGCAAGAAAACCACAGAATGACTGTAAAATGTGTTTGTACTTGGTTCCTGTTGCAGGAAGATGTGGATTTTCGCATTACATATTTCAGACTGGTCAGAGAAGGTGAGGAGGCCTGGAGAGACAGAAGATTTTAATAACCTTTCTGTTACAGCAAACAATATGTGAAAGATGGTTTATATAGAAAAGTTGGAAGAATTTAGGTAACTTAATCTGATGATGTAGGTATTTGAATGAAGAAAAGCTCTAGCATTGTTTGTTTTGAAACTCCCTTTATGAAGGGACATAGTTTCTCACAAATATCACACTACTGAAGTTTTATGTGGTTTTGCTCCTGACATACCTGCCAGTGTTTGTACAGCACACCTGGGTTGCACTTTTGAGGCTCTCGGATTTAGGAGTAGAACACAAATGGTGAACAGTTTGTCTTGAAACACTTAATGGTAAAATGGTATTTGTGTATACATCTAGCCTAAATACTAACAACAGGAATAATATTGACCATCCTGGATGGAATCCCAAAGTTTTCAGAGTTCACTCTGCTTCTGATGCAGAAACAGTGCAGAAACAGTTATCCCATCTTTAATCCTTCTCTTTGGCTAACCAGCAGGTTCCCTCTGATTTTACAACCTGCTCCACAGGGAATGCCTCATCCTAAACACCATGTGCTCTTGCACCTCCCCTTTTCCTTTTTTTAAAAAAAACTGATGAAATCATCTCTCTCTCTTTTTGTTATTCCGCCCTCCACCCCCCAGTTTAAAGGTTTACCACATGTTTTTGTGTTGGTTTAGAAAAACTGCCTTCCCCTTTGAGGGCTCCCTCTATTTGAAACTCTGCCCAGAAGAAGCTCTGCTCCCTCTATTTGAAACTCTGCTCAGAAGCCCAGATGCTGGGACTTTTAGGCTGTGGTAAGTCTGGGGATCCAAGCCCTCACTTGCAGGCTGTTTTCCCTGTGCTTTTGTCCTGGTTCAGCGTTTTGGGAGGGTTCTGCCTCTTGGGAGCTGCTAAAACAAGAGAGGGGGCAGCTGCGCTGCAGCGGCAGGGAATACAGCTTCGGGGCATGGAGGGTTTAAACCAGTGCTGAGTAGCACAACCACACTAAATCCATCCTGTGCCAGCTGTATCTGGGATTTGTAATGCTCTCCCAATGAGGCTGCAGTTATTTACTGTGTGTGCTCGATGTGGCTGACTGCCCTGCCCTCAGCAGCAGCTGCGCCCTGAGCAGCATTGCACACCCTGCACGCCCTCCTGCTCTGCCCTTCAGGTGTGTTGGTTTGAGTTTTTCCTACATTCAGCAATGTGCAGGGGAAAGAAGAAAAAAAAAAGGAAGAAAAGGCTGCATTGCATTTAAAAAAGAGAGGGGAAGGAGTGTGGAGAGGTGAAAAAATGGAAAATAAAAGCATGAAGTGAGGTGCAAAAGCATACACCTTGGTGCACTCTGTGCTGGCACGGGGGGGGATGGCATCAGATGAGGCACCAGCAGACACAGAGATGTCAGGAGTGCAAACTGGGCTGCAGTCCTGACATCTCTGCATGCTGGTGCCTCTCCTGCCATCTCATTCACAACTAACTCCCCCGGACAGCAAGGTCGCCCTGTGCACAGGTGAACTCTCACTCGCTGTGTGATTATTGGCAGCACCACCAGGTACTCCCCAGAGGTGGTGGTGTGGGCAGGCTGCCTGTGGTGTAGCTCACCCTGTGGAGTTAGTGGTGTCCAAGTGGCTCCCCCTGTGCCCAGGGAAGGCAAAGCTCATTTTGAAAACAAACAAGTCGAGCCCAGGGCTGCCTCGTGTGCTCCTGTGTCATCCTGCAGCAGCAGGCAGTGAGTGCTGCTGCTCTCAGGGTGCCAGGTGGCTCTGGTGGGGCAGCAGCCCTTTGCTTACCCCCAGTGCAGGGTGGGAGCAAGGCTGCATTGGGGATCCCTGCCCCTCAGCCCCTAATGCCATTTTCAGGGTTTCCCTAAGGCCATAATAGCATGTAATGCCTTTAGGGTAGGAATTCCTCCTGTCTTTCCTTTGGGCTTTTCTTCCTTCAGGCAGCTTCACCGGCCAGGAGTGAGTGTGGGTGTTGGTGCTGATGGCTGCCTGTTTCTAGCTGTGTGAAATGTGGACACCAACAAGTGACTAAATTTGGTTGTGCAGGCAAAGATGCCAAAGCAGAAAGAGTTGGCTAACAGAAAGAGAGAAGGGGGATGTATGGAGAAGGAAGGCAGAAGTTAATGGAGAAGGGCAGAGGGAAACAGGTAATTGAGGCAACCAACCAGTTGGTTGTTGGCCAGTAAAATAAGTAATTGTCTAGGCAGAAAAAGTCAGGAAGGTGAAAGAGGAGATAATGCTGGCAGGGCATTCTGTTTTATGGCTCTGCTCACTTGCTTTCTGAGACATTTCACTTCTCTATCACTGGGTTTGGTGTTTCCCTGTGGGGTCTATTCATGCTGCCCCTTTGCCTCCCTGTGCCTCAGGGTAAGGAGCTGCTGCCCCATTGACCCCACTCTTTGGTGGGGGGAGGCAAAGGGGGAAATGGTGTGGGAGCAGGATAGTTTGTGAGATGGGTGTGTCTCAGGACTTCTGTTGGGATAGAAGAACCCCAGGAAATGGGTAGAGGAAGACATCCCTGTGCTTCTTTTCAGCTTTCCATCGTGGCATAAAACCCCTTTATCTGCAGGTTAGTCTCTGCAGCAGAACCAGAGGGGCTGGTGGGAGGGGAGGCAGCGTGGCACTGAGGGCAGGGAGGGAGATTTCCAGTTGTGTGGATGCAAAACTCCTATCAGTCCCTTTCCCAAACAGCTTTGTCATGTTGTCTCTCTTGGTGGCATCAAGATTCACAGTGTTTTCCCCAACAAATCAATGGTGCCAATGGTATTGGCCATAAACACTGTCACTACAAGGGCACCTGTGCCTTAAATCCATCCCCACACCTTTGGATATCCCTGTGTGGCTGTATTTTAAAGCTTTCTGTGCAGGAAATGGGAGTACATATCAAGGATACTTAGGAAACATCTCTGGCTGGAAGAACTTACGTCCCCTTATGGGGGACTTGTCACAAAGCCAGCTACAGCAACATCTTTGTCCATCAGTCACATTGCTGTTAATGAGTGTGAACCCCCACAACAAGCCAAGCACTTCACTGGCTGCTCCCCATGTATCTATTCCATGTGCTGAAGGTCTTTGTGCAGTGGGACTGGGGCCTTCAGTGCAATCCCAAAGCCAAGGGGTTCCACATGTCCAGTGCTGTGCAGGACAGCAAGCTTCAAGGGTCTTACTTTCCATTCCTATCAAAACTCCATTTTCTCCAACTTCCTTTTCTTCTACTGAATTAAAAAGCCAGTATCACTAATAATCATGTTTTTAAATATAAGTTTCAGAAATTCATGAGCTGCCTGGATGGGACAAAGCACCTCTTTTGTTTACAAGTGCAAATCATTAGATCTTTTCCAGACCAGCTGTTGTGGAGTATCTTAAAGACACTTTTCTGGTGACATTAAGGGACAGAATACGTTGAGACACCCTGCAATAGTGAAGTTGAGCTTATGGTGGGCGAGTCTGTGCTGAGAGGACTGCTTCAGAGCATTTGTACAGATGAACTTTCTTTGTGCTCTGCTTGTTTGTCTGCTTTGTTCTCTTAAACGATGGTGCATTTCTGGATAATTTCCTCTGCTGGTGAACTACCCCCCTCAAGTTTAAAGTTGTCTATTTTTAAAATGCCAGCTGCCTCTCGGATAAAAAAACCAGTGCTGATGTACCGTTGCTAGCAATGCATTATTCAAAGTCCTTTTTAGACTCTCTCCAATAAAGAGCTTCATTAATATTTCAGTGGTCGCTGTGATTCTCTCCAAGGGGGCTTCATCCCTTTTTCTCACTTGACACCCCTGTATTTCTCTGTGTAGTGAAGATGATTGGATTTCGAGTTACCTTTGGCAGAGCAAACTCATCGTTTTCTGCAGGAAGTGGATCTTAAAAGAAAATTTGACCTTGAGATTGGTGCTAAGCAGATACCTGGCATACCCAGGATCTTGTCACAGCCCTCAGGAATGGGAATGGTTTGGGAGTGGAGGGGATATTTTGTGCACCAAACACCAACTGTTGTGCACCATCAATCTGATCATTCTAGCTGGCTTTGCTAGATTAGAGGGGAGGTAGGGAGGGGGATTGGAAAAGGAGAATCACAACAGGATGGACTTCTAGACTTAAAGATTTACTTAATGAGGTTTTCTTACTTAAATATTAACTGCATTTGCACTGATTTCAAAACCACACTAAGGGTTATTTTCTCTTTTCTTGCTGTCAGGTACAGAACCTGTGATAAAGCTGAGCTTTTGAGAAAGAATAGAGTGATTTCCTCACTACAGGCACTGCTGGGAAATTGGTAGCAGGCAAGTCCGCAAAAAGTGGGTTTAACTCTAAAGAAGAAAGGCTAAGACAAAAGCATGAACCATTCCGAACTCACTGCAATATGAGTCGTTTTTTTTTTTAGTTTATAGGGTTCTTACTTCTTTCCTTGTGATGCCACAAATAAAGATCCCTTTGGCTTGATTGTGCACAATGGGAGATGGAGATCTAGTGATACAGAGCTGCGTAATAATGTTGAGAGGTAGTTTCCCAATACGTCAACAATTAAGTGTCTGAAGGGAAGACAAGCATTCAGAGCTGCTGCTCACCCGTGAAACAAGAGCAGGAGATGGAGAATGGTTACTAAAAATCAACACTGCATCCCCTGAGTGCACGAGAGCTGCTCCCTTGCGAGTGGAGGCCGTGGAGAAAGGGAGGATGAAGAGGTTAATGTAAGCAGGGTGGGGACCATCAGCTATCAAAGAAATAAAGCAACCACAAGCATAGGGGGGATTCCCACTGTGGATACCTGGACACTGTGTTGGTTGCCTGCAGCATGCCTGGTTTTCATGTCAGGCAGCTCTTGCACTGTCAGGCCACTTGTCAGGACTCTGTGCAAGGGGAATCCTGTGGCTGAGCTTGCAAAATACTAGAAGTGCTGTGAGCTGCAATTGCTGAGCATCCAGAAACTTAAATTCTGCTTTGCTGTTGAAGAAAATGGCTGTGACCAGGCTGGTTAAGAATAGCTTGATGTTTCTGTCCTGAGTCAGCAGTAAAGTGATATTCTGGACAAGAAATAAGTCTTTGGTTTGGGGGTTTTGTGTTTGATGTTCTTTCTGTGGTTGCTCTAAAATATGGTCTGTGTTCAGCTACCTTATTCAGCATAGAATTAAATTTCCTTTAGTTTCATGAAGTAAATGATAGTATCTAAAAGCTGTGATTCTGCTTTTCCAAAAGGTGCAGAAGGGTTGCTTGTTCCTTTAGGAGGCAAATAACAGCTGCTGTTCTCAGAAAATAAAGATTTCCCCCCACAAACACTCTTCAATGGAATCATTAATGACTTTTCTGATGTAATTTGCTTAACATTTAAAAAAAAGATCTTGGCTTACAAGCTGTTCAGAAGGTACAGGAGACCATATTACAGGGTGCTGGGGAGACGGAGGGGACGCCGAAGCAACGCTGGTATATTTTGACCGAAATATTGCTGGGAAAGGGCTGAGCACGGAGGGGCTCGCAGCGAAGTCCAGCGCCCCGCGGAGGTCGCGCAGAGCCCGGGGGCGTGTGCTGCGTGGTCGGGCATCCCAGCGCAGGGCTCTGGCTGGGGGTTCGGCACCGGGGGGCTCTCTCAGCGGGGCTCTGCTGCGGTCCGGCCCGGCGGCAGCACCGAGGGCGAGCGGAGGCAGCGGGGCCGCGGCGTGCGGGCCCGGGCAGCGCTTGTGCCGTGTCCCTGTCGCCGCGCCCGCGGCAGATTATCCCCTCACGCGCTCGCAGGCTGACCTTAATCTTCCTAATACGGGATCGCCCTCCCTGAGAGGGACGATAAACAACCCAGATTTTCCTGCTGATGGTGAGGCGGTAAGCAAGCCCATCAGTAGCTCCGGGGAGGAAGCGTTCGCAAGGCGCTGAGACGCGGAGGATGCAAAGAGTGCCCTGGGGAAAACGGAGGAGAGGGGGGATTGTTTCCTATTCTCCCTACTGTGGGTCCATCAGGGCTTTTGGAATTAGCACTGGCTGCTGGGAAGTTATTCCTTCTAAGGTTGCTTTTCCTGGCCGAGACACCTTTTCCCCACGACAACAGGGCTCCCCGAGGTACTTGGACTGGCGGCTGTTTGCTCTTTTAAATCACTGGAGATCTCTGCTTCTTGCTCCCTGTCCCAGGAAGAAGGGAAGGTATCTCTTTCCTTTGTGTCCTGGCCCTGCTGCTGCTGCCTTTCCTTAAGCAAACTGTTAATTACAATTAAATAAATGCCTGTTACCAGTCCCTGTATAAGTAATAGGTGACTTGCTCCTGCAAGGGCTGCAGAAGGGTCCCAGCCCAAGGGACCTGTCTGGATGGTGTTTGGAGCTGATGCACCCATCTGGTTGTCAAACACCGACACTCATTATTTTACCCAAATGGAGGCTGCTGGAGAAATTTGGGCCATTGTGTTCGAGGTCTGGCTGATGTGAGAGCAGATGCTCAAAGAGAAAAATGGGTGCGTGGGCCTGCCTGACCTTGCAAATGGCTTATCTTGGGAAACAGGAGCCAAATCTCTTCCAAAAGCCCTTAACATTTGCTAATGGTACATTTTTTCCAGCATGTGAAGCAAGGGCTGTGTGCAGGAGCGGGGAAAGGACAGGGACCAGAAAGGAGAACAGGAGTCCAAATCATCTGGGCAGATTTTTAATCTTAATCTAGGGGATCAGGCTAGCACATAAAAAAGCCTTTTTGTAGCTTTAGCCACTTATTTTAGTTGTGTGCTTTCTAGAAATGTGCCACAACAGTCAGTATCAGCTCTGATTAACACCACGCACCACCCAAATTTGGAAGGTTGAGATTTTCACAAAGGGACTAAGGTTTTTAAGTCTCTTATGGTGACATACGTGGTTCTATCTTTTTCCTGTCCATTTTCCTTTCCTTCTTCCAAGCCAGTTCGTAAAAAGGTCTCTGGGAATTTTTTTGCTGAGTCCCCCTCCCAATAGGAAGAAGACTTTCTGCAAGCCTCCTGAGCGCTATTTGCTCAGAGAGAGACCAGGAGATTTAGTCAGAAAAGCTGGTGTGCTTGGAGGGCAGCCAGGCAAACAGACACTCACACAAATCGGTGCTGCTGATAGAGTGAGACTCTGCTAGAAGTGACTCAGAGGAATTGGCTAATACGTCCTGCAGGTACAAAGAAGTGCTCAGAGCAAAGTGTTGTTGTCAGCAGAACGTCTGATGATGCAGTAGGTAAACTTGTTTTTAATGGAAACTGGGAAGTAAGGCTTGGAAAAATGTCAGGGGCAGCCTTGTAGGTAGAAATTGAATGCTGTATTCTTGGATGTTTGCAAGACTGTAATGATTATTTAAGAGAGTAGAAAGTTAATTTGTTAATTAAATGTTCTGTCATCCTGCTCCTCAGTGCCAGCTTGTCTGAGTCACCACTTATCAGTCCAGCCTTTCTTCCTACAAGTGTCACAAGCTTAAATTTTTACCACAGCTTGATCTGCATGTACTGGAAGCTGTACTCTGCTCTTTTAAACCTGTGCAAATAAAAATGTTGCTTGCAGCGTACCCAGTGTGGTTAAAATTACCTCTTTTGTGGGAGACACGTCAAAATTGGCTTGAATTTTCTTCTGGGAACAACTGCTGATGGCACTGCAGAAACACTGTTGGGTTGAAGCAGTGGAGAAGCAGAAAAGGAGAATGTTGGCAGGGTTTAGTGGGTCTTTGGGAGCACCAGGGAGCCCAACTGCTGCAATGTGAAGCAGAGAAATGGCACATCACAAGTGCCTGTAGTACAGTATCTACATTTCCTTCTGGTTTTTGCATCCTTGCCCTGGAGTTGGGGGTTTTGCCAGGCATCAGTGCAGTCCCACGCAGCTGCAGCCTCTTCACAGCCAAGTCTGCAGTGGAGATCCCAGCAGGGAAAGCTTATGGGAGGCTCAGAAATGTAACTCGGAGCAATGAGAAAATCCATGAAGCATCTGTCATGCCGCCTCTTGCCTGGACAAATGTCTGGTTTTTAAATCTCTTTGGAGGGGGATGCCTGTTTGGAGCTGAGCTCTCCCAGCTCTGGGGTGTTTTCAGGAGGGATCTCTGGCTCAAAGTTGCTCCTTGCTCATGCAGCAGACCAGAAAGGAGGGGTTTTGCTTCTGAAGCTGCACGAGCCATGATGCTTTTGCAGAAGGATGCTGAGGAGAGCCTCCCCTTCCGCTGGCTGTCACAGTGGGAGCTGGGCACCTCGCTGCCCTCCAAAGATGCCATCACCACTGTCAGAATGCTCTTGCTTTGCTGCTCTCAGCAGCTTGTGGCCTCTTGCAAAAGCAAAATCCTGCTTGTTTGCCTCTCTGGCATTAGGTGAGGTGTTAGTTAAGTGTGTGCACTGCTGATTTACAGCCCCTCCAAGAGCATCAGCAAAAGAGGGCACATGATTTTGCCATGTTTGTGCATAGCTGCCTCAGTCAAAGGCTCACAGGCTGAAAGTTTTTCCCAGACAAAAAAGTGAGCCTCCTGTCCTGCAGGCTTTTCAGTAATGCCTCCAAGGGCACATTTCACTGGGACAAAATGGCTCTTTGTGATAAGTACAGTGACAGTGCTATTTCTACACAGTAAATTAGGTCTTGGGTCTGAAATGAAGCTATTTGGACTTTTTAACATTATTAATAGGAGAGATTCAAAGGCTCTTTCCCTCTTTTCTTTTTCTGCTATTTTCCCCCTTACTTTCCCATCTTTGATTTTACATCTGAAATGATTTAAAATTGCCACAGATGGACCTTCTGGGCAGAATTATCCAGATCTGGGCAGCATAAAGAATACTTCCTTGTTCTTGTGCCCATTAGTCTAATGGGAGTGAGGAGTGAAAATCTTTGCCAGGCTTTGCAAATGTACCTCTGTGCCTATTTATTTTGTGTCCTGTAGTCTTTGCTTTCTATGGGTGTTTTCTGCTTATGCAGGGGCAGCTCTGTGGCCCAGCTGAGGTCCTGGGTGTCCAGACCTGGACTGGGGAAGCCACTCTGCCCTGCAGAGCCGCTGAACCAAGTGTGCAGCAAAGAGCTCCTGAAGGAGCCGAGTTGCAATTTCTTCTCTGCCCACGGTGCCCAGCGTGAGCCAGCTGGGATGCAGTGCAGGGGAGGGCTGGTTTTCCATGCATGAATCAGAGGCTGGCTTTTATGGTCATTTCTTTGCTCCCACCCTCCTCTGGATGCGTGACTGCTGCTGATTCCCAGTGTGCACAGGCCATTCTCTGGAATTACCCTCAGTTTATGGAAATGCTGGTTGAAATGTGGATCTTGACGAGATCTGCTTAAATACCAGTACCCGAAGCACTAAAATATTAGATTATTCTTAAAATAATGTTTGAATCATTAAAATAAAAGCAGAAAAGAACTTCTCTAGAAGACCTATAGGTTATACAGGTGAGAAATCCAATAGTGCAGCTAAGGAGGAGGGAAAAATTAGTTGTTCTGGTTTTCCATCTTTTGTAAGAAATTGCTTCATTTTGCGAAAGGTGAATTGCTTACTAGCAATTCCTGTTGACCTAGAGAGCCTCAGACAGTGATTGTGCAACTGCTGATGTCTTTGTGTTTTGCTGATTTTCGGGAGAACCCCTGAATGCAGCAGGTGATTGTCTCAAGGCATTGAGCTCCTCTGTGGAGAGGACATAGCAGTGCCCCTGCATGGGCTCCTGCCCTCAGCATTAAGTGTTTTTTGGAAAATGTAGCTCCTTGACTGTGGTGAGAGGAGGACTGACTGCCTTAGGAAGCTGCATAAATGACCAGCTGGAAAGTACAATTTACTGTCAGTGCAAAACCATAGTCCCTGGCATAATTTGTCCTTAAATGACTAGTGCCATTAACTTTAATGGCTTGCATAATCAAGTTCTCACACTATCCTACTCCACACTGTATTTGAGTTTGCTTCTCATTCTCCTGCAAGCCTGTGAAGAATGGTGTGTGCTGGATGACACAGATATAAGTGCACAGGCTCCACTTCTCTTGGCCATTTGGACACCTAAGAAGCAAGGATGGTGAGCTTATTAATTTACCCTAGACAACCTCTGGAAGCATGTTTTACACTAGAAGTAATGTCAGGGTTCACATTTCTGTTCTCAGGCCCTGTCAGCATCAGTAAGAAACAAGGGTTGAGACCAGTGAAGGATTTGTGCAGTGTGCACCCAGCACTGGGGAGTAATGGGAGCACTGGCCTTAGTCCAGGAGAAATGTGACCCAGTAAACTTCTTAAAAGACCATTCAATCACTCTCTTCATTATACTGGAGCATACAGGCTGTGTACAGGATGAATGGCATTTTCATAACTGCTGCCAAAGGAAACATTTTCTGTGCTGGGTATAGTAATTTTCTCTACTTTGGAGTCTGGGCTGGCAGCAAAAGAGGGCTGCTCCTCACCTCCTCGCAGGGGTGGGCAGTAATGGTGCACCTGGAACTGAACTCTTCACCAGTGAGTTAATTCCATCAAGCCCAAGCACAGCTTCATTGGTCTGTATCTTTGCAGAGGAATCCACTGCCTTTCTGTAGTCATATAGATCAGGAGTGAAATAATAGGGGGAAAAAAAGTTCTATTTGAAGAAAAACAGCACAAACCAATATATCGGGATGGGAACAGCAGTGTGGTTGCTTGGCTGGAGGTGCAGTGAGATGTCCAGGCACCTCAGAACTGTGGGCTGCTCCTGTAGGAGGGCTGGAGCATACAGCTCCTGCAGGCTTCTTCCCAAAAAAATCCTCAATAACATCAGAAATGGCACAGTGTCTCCAGGTGGGTTTTTTATGCCTCTAGCCTTTTCTCTAGCCTTTGCCCTTCCCTGTGGTTTATTGCTTTCCCAAAATAGGTTTCCTGGGAAAAAAATTTTCCACTAGATTCGCTCTGAAGCCAGAGTGACAAGCTGTTTATTTATTTAATTGGTTTTATGTTCCAACCAATAAATTAATATTCTCTGTGTTTGATTTTTGAGCAAGCAAAGCTAAAAGAAGGGGGAGTGCATACCAGAGATGTGGGGTTCTCTTTTTCATGTTTTATCAGCTCTTTCTTTAAATAAAAAGCTTAATTAAGCCCGCGTTTCTCATTACAGTCTGTGTAAATGTGGCACCTAGAGAATGTGAACTGGGCTTGTGAACAGTTTGCTGTTCCTGTGCAGCCCATCATTTTCTTTATAAGAACAATTCCTGCCTATAATAATTTTGTTATCCTAGTGTATTTATCTTTTGCTTCTTCATACAGAACTCTTGGAGGTTTTCCTGGCATTCTGACAGCCTGAGCTTCCCCAGCACTGAGATTGTAATTTTCTCACAAGCTTCTGAAACTGCATTAGATTTGATTTTTTTCTTAGTTTCTGAATCTACATTTGTTTTTTATGCATCATAAGCCACTGTGCTCACAGTTGTGTGTACAACCCATCTGCATACAAAACAAGAATGAAATATGCAGGGTTCATTAGTCAGATGTGGTGAATGGCTTGAAATGTTTAATTAAAGAAAAAACACAAAAGGCCCAGTGAATCATATGTTCACAGAATAATAGAGGTGGGGAAAAAAACTTTGTGAATAATCTGCTGTTTATTTGTAGGCTCCCTTATTTGCCCACAGTTAATTCCCACTCATATATTTTTTTGCAAGGATGATCAATCACTAAAAATATATGACATCCTCAACTTTTTATTTCTTAGGGAAATTCTGCTATGCTAATTCTTTTGTCCTCAATCTATTTTAAAGCTAAGCCTTGCTGGATTCTACAGTGTACCTTTGTTTAAGAATGTAATGCCCAGATATTTCCTAGCAATGGCATGGTCCTTTTGTCTTAGAACTGAAGCTTTGGAAAAGTTGCTTCCCACTTAGGACGAGTCTATTCCCACTTAATTCTTATGAACTAGCTTGCAAAACCAAGCTGCTGACATCCTTGCTAATCAGCCCTTGCAAGATTAAAAAAAAAAAAATCAAAAAAAACACACACGCACACACACAAAAAAAAAAACCACAAAGAAAAAGCATGTGCTTTATGTCTCTTGTCATTGCTGTTAAAATCTGGGTGTATTTTTAAACCTTTCCTGACGATTCATGCTTCTTGTGAGCTTCTCATCAGTGGCAAAGCTGCACAGAATAGAGGTTATTTCAGCTAATTACAGGGTGACGTTATAGCTTGAAATGGAGGATGAGGAATGAACAAGCACTTGGAGTGCTCTGCCCATACTCTGTTCTGTGCAGGCATGTTAATAGCCGTATCTGTTAGTATATTTTTAAGGCTGTGTTCAGTCTCAATAGGGTGATGTTTGTCTGTGGGCCTCCCTCTCAGTCTGTTTGTGCCAGTGTATTTGTGACAATGCCTGCACTGTCTCTGTGCCCTGAGCCGAATGCGTGGCTTGTGGAGGGGACTGAGATGTTAGACTGGGCTGTCAGTGATGCTCTTCATTTGTATTCTGCTCAGGGGGCCAAGCCAACGAGGAGGAGATGTGCCAGAGTGCTTTCCTTACGAGAGCCCCTGCCCTCTTTAATTTTCCTTTGCACTTCTTTACCCCAGTGAACCTTTCTCTTTCAAGGTGTCAATATTTCTGCAGCACGGAGCTTGGCTCTAGATGATGAAACAGATAGGATGTGCAGTACCTACAAACCAGTGAGTTGTTTTGGGCTGGTTTATTTTTGGCTGTGAAATGTTGCATTAGGAAACAGAGAGCTGCATTGAGAGCATCTGGTGCCTGCCCTCTTCCAGGCTGAGAGGGGGGTTTTGTGTGGGCAGAGAAATGTGAAGTACACTGTGGCAGTATGGCCTGTGCAGAGCTGTGAAGAAATAGCCAGCTCAGTTTTTTAGGGAATGGTACATGTTCTTGGAAACCCATGAATGAGAAACTCCCAAAGTGCTGTTGTTTTAAACCAGAAATGCTGGGTTTGCCCTAAACCTAAAAGGCTGCCTGTTTGAGACCTGACATGCTAATGCAGTGTGTATGTCCTGAAATGGTGCAGTGGTGCATCCTCAGTGCTGAGGGGATGTGCAGATGAGTGCAGTGTCCTCACCTGCTCCATTGGTGAGACAGCAGCAGCCTTCGGGGAGAAGGAAGGATGTTTTAACAACATGAGGTAATTTTGTTACTGGAGTCATTAGTACCTTCCTGTTCAAGATCTCCTGAGTTTGCTCCGTGGTTTTCTGGGAAGAGAAGGGTGCTGGTTTTACATCCTGTCATTTTACATCCTTCCTTGCTTTAACTGCAGCAGTTTCCAAGTCTGTTGTGCCATGGTCCTGTTTTTGGGGCTGCTGATGCAGCACATCCCCATGGCAGGAGAAACTAGCACCCTTGAGCGATTCCTTGTGCTCCACACTGACAGAGCCAGGCTACTCCAGCTCCTCTCTTGGCTGCCAGTGATTAATGTAAAGTTCAACAGCACCAGCTTTCATCTTCTGTCATGTGAGTTGTCCCCACCAGAGAGAGAAAGGTCTGACTGTTCTGCTGTGGGCTGCAGTCTGTGTTGCTGTCCACATGCTTGTGTGACTTTTCTCTCCTCCATCCTTCCTGCAGCCCCCTTTTGCCCTCTGCCCTTGGAGACTCCTGTGTGAAGGTGAGATCAAACAGTCACCCTGAAAGGAAAACACAGAACAGAGAAAAGGCAGTTTTGGTGAGGATTGCAGGTCATATGTCAGGTTGAATCAGTCCCTGATGGAGACAGCACAGAAAATGTAACATTGCAGGAGCAAATGTGGTTTTGCTGAGGAAAGGTTCGTGGCTGGTTTTGATTGCTTCAGGGTCATCTGCATGGCTGCTACAAACCCTCTCTGCTCTTAAACTCATGTGGTGCCAAACTCTTTCAAGTGAGGAAAATGAAGATCAGGAGGAGGTTGCTGGACACTAGCCAGGGTGAGTGCCTGACCATTTGTATGAGCCAAGTCAGGAACAGGACAAAGCAGCTCCTACCTTGATATCCCAGGGAGCACCATGACATGAATGAAGATGCCCATTTCTTGTACTGTACTATTATTTTCCTCTGAGCCTCCCATTGTCTGTCCTCTTGCCCTGGAAGACAAAGATCTAATTCTAGATTTAGACAGTCACAGGTAGAATCACAGTCAGTTGCAAATGCCTGGGTATATTCCTAAAGAAAACAGTTTCCTCCATCCCACTTCCCTGTTTTGGTTTTTTGGTTGTTTTTTGTTTGTTTGTTTGGTTTTTTTTTAATATGTTGGAAGCAAAATCTTGGTTTCTTCTTGAGTTTCACCAGCTTTTGTGTTGGTGGGCACTGCAGGGGACGGCCTATGTTGCAGCCAGTATTAGGAAAAGGGGAAATTCTTCTACTTGGAGAACATTTTGGATGAAGGCCTGGTAACCAAAGGAAAGTTCAAACAAATTCAGCAAAACCTGTACCCTGAAGCCATGCTAAACCAACACACCTGATGGCTGAGCAAGCCCTTGTCTTCCTGGCCTATGAATGAGTAAAAGTGACTTCTGATTTCAAAACGAAGAGAAAAGTAACAGAAAACCAGTTATTTTTTGTATTCTAGTGGGAATGTGGATCTTGTACACAGAGCTAGAACAGCCATGCAGTAAATCCTGTTATTCTTTTCCTTCATCACTGATGGATGCAGGGAAGCAAACTGAAAGGAAGCCACATCACAGCAAGTGAAGCAAGGCAGAAATAGCAGCTGGGCCTGTTTGGTGCCTAATGTATTTGGAACTGAGTATCAGAAAGAGAGGTCCCAGCCTCCTCTGAATGGAGTGGGGTGATCTGCTGAAGTCCCAAAGCACTGTTGTTCCCATGCATTACACATTTGTTCTTGTCGCAGCAATCACCATGTCAGAGGAATTTTCTTACATAGTTAAGAGGAATGTGATCACCTTCAACCCTGAGAGCAAATGAGCTTCTGCAGCAGCAATTCCCATTCATGTGTGCACTGCATACCAAGGGGAAGAGGAATACAATGGATTTTATGTGTCTAAGCAGAATGCAGACTGCAACTGGAAATGCCACTTCTTGTGAAGCAATCTTATGTGCTGGTGACTGGATATTTTTCATTTGAAATTAAATTCCTCTTGGCCCTGCTGCATATTGGGGTTTGGATTGATGAGTAATTTTTCAGAAATCTGTGCATCATCTCTGTTTTGCATCTTCCCTTTCTGCTGTTCCCAACACTGCAAATTGATGGCAAGAAGAGAGCATGACTCAAATTGTTATTTGTTAAGCCTCTGGTTTTCTCTCATATAGGAATTTTGTTATTTGAAAGTTAATCTTTCAACCATAACTAGACCTGTGCAAAATTGATAAACAGGTGAAGGAGCCACTCTGTCCCAGCAACAGGACAACAAATATAGTCTATGGTACTGCCTGAGCAAAGCCTGTGAATTAACTACATTTTAATCAAGTGAAGTGGGTAGCTTGGGTTTGCTCTGGGACAAGTGTTTGAGTAAAGGACCAGCTTTCTGTTTCCCAGTATTTTCAGCAAGCTTAGGAAAACATTCTGGAATTAAACAGGCAACTTTCCCCAAAATGCTGTCCTGACTGCAAGCTTTCTAGATCCTTAAGCATGATCTCACTGCCTCTTTCTCATACTTTGACTTCTGACCAGACTGAGCTTCTGATGCAGATGTCAGCATGTTCCCAATTATTATGGCAATGTCCTTGAGTGGAGCCATCTCTAGTCAGAAAAATCCGTAAAGATGAATACAGCAAAGTGCTATTTCAACTCAAGTTTGGCTTTCTTCCAGCTGACATAGCATTTGTTCTCAAAGTCAATTTCAGGACAATTTCTTTTTCCTCTTTTCTCTTTTTTCTCCTTTCTCTGTTCCTTCCCCCCAAAGCCTTTTCAAGGAAGAGAAGTCACATAAGATGTATTGACATCTGAAAGATGCAACTGAATATGAATTCGTGGTTATTTTCCAGTTGATGTTCTGTGCCATTTTTATCAGAAATCTTTTTCACAGGCTCATCTGTGAGAGGAGGGGGAATATCTGAATGCAATTCATTTGGAATTTTCATATTTAGAAGTTTGCCCTTCTTCCCCCTAAGAGATAGCTGAGTTGTCTGACTAGCTGTAATGTATCTGTTGGCATTACTGCACTGAAAAACAGAAAATGTCTCTGTTCTTGCCTGATAATGCTCTTTTGCTATGAAGAATTTTTGCCAGAATCAACCCGTCTTGTATTGCCATGTGAAGTTTCCAGAATAATAATGGATGCTGACTTCCAAATATTTAGAGTTCTCTAATTAGAAGAAATTATCTCTGTTCTCCACAGTAGGGGAATTGTGTATGCCTTCCTCACCCTCCCAGCCCCAAGGGGGCTGGAATGAATGCTGGCGTGTAAGAAAGCAACTCCTGTACCCTGCACAAGGCCCATGAGCTGTGGGACAGCACTTGCTCTGGCTTTGTAATGTTTTCCAGAGAGGTCGTGCCCCATCAGGAGAAAGCCCAGTGCAAATGAGCAGACCCCAAACCTGAAATGTAGTCTGAAGGGTTCTGCTTTTCTTACTTGCAAGAAGCTAAGCCTGATGCTCCAGTGAGGATATTACATGAGCTATTCCTGTCTGGTAGCTCCCCAAGTTGTGTCTTGAATTTAAAAAAAAAAATAAAAATAAAAAAAAGGTTCTGGGTCTAGGGCTAATGGTGCATCTTTCAAATAAGTGTTTTTTTAAAAATATGCTGACATCCCATATGGAATAACATCAGCGAGAACCCTGAAGCATTTTGGGATGCTCTGCTCCCTTGTGTAGTAAAGGTTATAGCCAAAATCTTTTTAGAAGAGAAATGTAAAATCCATCTGAGACGTCATGTGCCAGTGCTGTGCAGCATCTTCTCTGGGTGCACTGATCAGAAGTTTCTGGAAGTGTCAGCATGGGTTTCTGACTGGGAGGCTGGGTACATAGTTTGGTACTTCGTTTCAGTGCACACAGAGAAATCATCCTATATTACCTGCACAAGAAATCTCACAATTCCAGCCAAGCCCTGAGCTAGCCCTGAGGGTGCCTGCCCGGCCAGCACAGAGCACACCCCTGACCCAGCCTTTTTCCCAAAGCTGGTGTTGACCATGGGTATTTGTCCCTGTTGGCTCTGCCAGGGGCTGAGTGATATGTGGCTGAAATTTCTCTTCCTCTGCTAATCCTGTGTCAGCTGAATCATGCCCTAAGTAAAAGGCATTTCCCTGCCATCACATCGACCAGACAGCACAAACCATTTGTGATTTAATGGTTGGTATTAACGAGGTACTCAATGCACGCAAACTTCACTGAGGTTTGTGGTAGCTCTTACGGTTAAAATATTGTTGTAGCTCTTAGTGCTTACAGTTGTGCTGCTTGAGATTCGTGGAAAACTGGGAAAACATGGAGTGGAGGGAGAATGCCATGAGATTGCCAAGGTCCTCTTCCTGCTCCTGGATATGATCAGCAGTGCTTCAGTAATGCAGCACTGCTATTAATTTACCCTGTGTTTGGAGAACTCTGGATAAGATCTATTCCTGTGCTTTGTTATCATTATATGTTGTTTTTATAATGTTTGATCTGAGTCATTCTTGCTCCAATCTCAGCCCATTACTCCTTATCTGCTGTGGTTATGGAGAACAGATCGTTCTGTTGACTTTTGTAGCATGTTTCTATGTACATAGCAGTCCATTATCACCCTGCTCATAGCATTCTCCTCACTAGATAAAAACAATGCTATTTTCTGTAACGCCTCCTGACAAGTCCTGTTTTCTAGATGTCTTTCCTGTTTTTTGTACTCTCTTCCTTTGGTCCCCTTTTATTTACTTAAAGTACTCAGTATGGGAGATAATACTTCATCTAAGGACTTAGGAAGCTGAACAGAGCAGAAGAATGACATATTGTAGGTGATGTGGGCTCCTGTATTTATTAAACCCAGCTTGTTCAGCTTTCTTAACAGCATGACTTCACCAAGGCATGTCCCCCTTATAGTCTGCCACACTCCAAATCTTCCTCTGAAGAGCTGTTGTCTGAACAGTCTGAACAATTTTCCCCAACCTCTCTTTGTTGGTTGCTCCTGAGTGCCTGTAGTAACTATACTTCTGGCCATGTTGAATTTCAAAGCATGTCTTCAAATGATGAAATAATCTCATATAATCTTGTCCTTTGGTGCAATTGCATTCCCTCCAGACTTGTGTGCTGCAAATTTTAATAAGCATGTCCTCTACTTCATCCTCTCCTTCACTAATGTTAGTGGGGAATAGAACCAAGAGCAGGAAAAAAAAAAAAAAAAAGGGAGGAAACCTACTTGACATCTCTTTTTGCTTTTACAGTGTCCCGTTAATGACACCTGTGTGGGTCCTCCATTTGTTGCTGGTTTCATCAAGACTCTGCTTCCTTGGTTGCTTATTGGAATATCTGTGAATGCAGCAAAGGAGGAAGTGTGGCTATACATGAAGGAAAAACTATAAAAATACTTTTGTATTTTTTTTTGTACAGATGTATCTAGAGCTTTCCTGCAGAAGTGAAAACTCATGGGCTACTAGTATACTGTATTCCTCTTCAGTTTGGTTGTAGTCAAGTTGCAACAGCAAGTGATTGTCCAAAACAATGGGGGTGTAAGTGCAGGTTCCTTGCATGAAAATCTTCATATGAGATAAAAATCATGCAGAGAAGTGTAAATCAGTCATAAACATAAGGATTTTGGAAGCTGGGAAGTAGCAGACATTGGAATAGCCATACTCATGGCTTTAAATGTTCAAAAACAGATAACTAGGTGCTGGCATTCAGGAAGATTGGCATTGAAAGCTCCCATGTTAAAAGGCCTCACAGACTTGAAAACTAAATTATTTCACAGGCTGAAGGCAAATGTAGGTTCAAGTGCTATGTAGGTCCCCAAATCCCTTGCCAGTGTGTGGGTTTTGCAGTAGGTTCTTTTCATAGTACTTTTGCACTTCTCCATGTGTGACAGCTGGGGAGAATGGAGATGGGGTGTGTGGCACCGACAAGTGCTCAAACTGAAATAATCCTGAGAAGAGAGTCTTCGTGCCACTTTCTCTTTGAGTTTCTGATGAGCACAGCAGATGTCTGCAGGGAGGGGAGATGCAGACTCCTGCTGTGAAAGACTGTAATAATGAGAAGCATTTGATGAGCTGTGTTTCATTCTTACTGATGAGTTGATACTTTAAGTATACAAATTATTACAGCAACTTTGATCAGATTTAGTTTAGGTGCAACTAGAATTGATTCCAAGAGAGGCAGCTTGCGTGGATAGAAAAGTAACTAAGATGTGCTATCTTGCTGGCTTTATTTTTCATTCCTTCTTCATTCCTCTTTCCCCATCTACTTAGCACTGATTTTATGTTAAGTATCTCTTTAGAATTGTCTTGTTCTGCAGTCTTTAATGTTTAAGGTTGTGTGGCATCGTTTTAGTTGCCTGGTTATCAAAAGAATAGGGAGAACAGTCTTCTTCTTAAATATGAGTCTTACAGAGATACTCTGACAGAGTCAAATTGCAAATCCATGTGTGCCTTGTTGCCTGGCTCTGTGTGGAAAGGAGCCAGGGAGACCTGTACAGGGTGAGAATTGCAGAGGCTGAGGCTGATGCTGCCCTTCAGAGCAGTCATTGGGGCTGGTGGACTGGAACACTTCCAGGAAAAGGGTACTGATACCAAAGTATCTTCACACATCGCTGCTAATACTGGGAAGGAAAGTGCCTGAGGGAAGGACAAAACTCTGTAAACAACTCTGAGATGGAAATACGTGCAGCAGCCCTTTCGGTTGCTTTGACCAAGGGCAGGCCAGCAGGAAGTCTGTAGCAAGCTGTTCCTTTCTCCAGGTCAAGGAAAACATTTGAGGAATAACCTCCCTGTTTTATTTTGCTTTGAAACAGTGGGGGTTGGAGAATAAATGTGCAGCAGTTACTGTTTCGTTCCCAGGGGAGTGGGTGCAGCCTGGCAGCCCTGCTGCTCTCCGCTCACCTGCCTTCCTGTGGAAACTGCTGCAGGCAGCAGGTGCCCTGCCAGCTCCGGCTCCGCTTCCTCCAAAACATTCCCCGCATCTGGAGTGACTTGGCATATATATCCCCTTTCCAGTGCCACAAGGCCTTGCCCTGAGCTTTCCCACATGCCCAAAGGCCGGGCGCTCCCTGTGAGTGCCCCGCAGCTGTGGGGACGCGGGGCTGGCGGAGCTGCCGTGGGCCAACCCTCCCGGAGCCCCCGGTGCTCCCGCGCCGCTGCCGGCAATTGAACGGCGGCTGTGAGGAGCAGGCGGGCGGGAGCGGGTCTCCAAAAGGAGAGCTGCTGGTGAACGTGTCACGGAGCTGCTGCCTTCGCGCCGCCCCTGCCGTGAGCCCAGCGCTATCATTAGCTGGTGGCAATCAGCAGCGCTCGCTGCTGTCACAGGGGCTGGGGCTGGCTGGAGCGGCAAACGCGCCCGGCTTCGGCGCTTGTGCTTTGGTGACTGTATTCTCCCCGTGCCAAAGCCAGCGGACTTCTCAGCCTGGATTTCGGACTGATTTGCGGCTTTGTTTTTGTAATTCGCGAGTGGATTGGTCTTTGCTTTCCCCAAGTAAATTCTTAGGGGATCTGCTGAAGCATTAATAGGCCTTGCTGACATTTCTGTGCAGTCCCTTGAATTTACAGGAAGCTTTCAGCAATTAAAACACCACAGTGATTGGAATATGTGCAGATCCCTTTCTGGAGACGGCCTCAGTACATTCCTTTCACCCATGCCCTTACCATGTTAGCTCACTCTGCTTGAACCACTTGGGAAGGAACCCTTCTGGGGTTGGAAGTTCTGTTTTCTGAAGGCATTTCTTTATGTCAGAAGGTCATGGGTCTTTTTTAGCTAAGATTGCTGTCAGCACTGATCGATTGGCAAAATTACGTATCCCCCTGACCTTCTGACTTGCATAATCTACCTGAGAAGGAGGATGGAGAAGAGATTGTGACAGTGCACATCACCAAATGTTTCTGTGGGAGCCAAAGCTAGGAAAGGAGGATACCACATTCTGTTCACTCTATTTTTATTTACAACATGATAAGCCAGTACATCAAGATTTGTGCTGGCTTTTAATAGATTCAGGGAGTGCAGTTAACTTCGGTTGTTAAGGTACCTGCCTGCTCTGGCACACTATCCATTTCCATTATTTTGTTCTGTGGTGCTAGGAAATGTGCTTCCCCTCTCCGAAAATGATCTCTGTACCTAGGGTTTGGGGTTTTTTGCTGGTATGTCAATCTACAGCACAAGCACTTCTCTGGCAGTCTTTAAGAGCTTGACTGTGGGAAGGGAGAATGAGGTCTCACATCTTGGTGAGCAGGGTAGGATCCAGAAGTCTGCATTACGTCAGACTGAGCAAGACTGATTTTGACCTGATTCTATCAAAGTCAAATGCTGGCAGTAGGAGCTGGAAGCATGAACTCTTTTTGGTGCCTGCAGTTAGTTGTAGGGTACGATCAGCCTGCCCTGCATTTGGCTAGAGAGCTGGACAAACAGTGTCTGGAAGTAAACTGGGCACTAACAAACTTGGGGGCTTCTTTTTTAAGGGTTGATTTTTTTTCCTCAGTCTATTAAGTAAGTTCAAGTTTGCTTATTGAAGGATTTGGGGTGTGCCCTGATAACCCTCCTTTGCAGCTGTGATCAGCCCTCGGAGCACAGCTCTCCAGGCTTCACCTTCAATTTAAGTTACTGGTTTGCATGGAGTCTCCTCTAATGCCTTCGTGCAGCCTCCTGCTCTCCTATGCAAGGATAAAGCCATTTATGTGAAAAAGCCCACAGCAAACTCAGCAGGTCTGTGCCTGGATCTCTGTGGTGAGGCTCAGAACCACTAATCTCTCCTGTGGTTGCTGATGTGCATTTGGAAGAGTGAAATGACATCATAAGGCTTTCAGATGACTGTGCAGTCTTACCTTTCAAAGTCAGAAGTTTTTTCTTCAAATCCATGCATATGTTAGAATCCTGGGCACCTTGTTTGTACCCATCTCTTCCCTTTGTCTGCCCTCTTCCATGAATTACTCACTGATTTATAAATAAATAAGGATGCAAGTACATTTTGGGAGATTTTTCAAATGTCATTTGTAGAATAAATTTTTTTTTGGTGCAAAACATAGCTCTAAAATTAGCATTTGGCATCAGATAACAAGACCGTAATCCTAAGGACCTGCTTCACGCCCAAGCTGCTATAACCTGAAGGAATTTTTAGGAGGCAGTACTGCTTGCAGTGTGTGCTACTAGAAGTGTCTGCTCCTGACGTACTGTGGAACTAATGCACAGCTTTAGTGGCTGTATTTATAGCATGCAACAGCCAGATCTACCATAGCAAGCAGATCTGCTTCAGTGTCGTGGAATTTCCTCAGTGTTCTGGCTTAGCAGAAGGATGGGGACATCTCCTCACTGAGACATTTGGAACTCGAGTCCCTCGGAAGCAATTTTCATTAGGCCCTGCCATGTGCTGTGTGTACCGAGCGTTTTGTGCCGAGGCTGGCACAAGCCAATTTGTTGACGCTCTGTTTACCTTGTGCTCCGTGCTGTGCCGTGCTCCAGAGAGGAGGGGAAAGCATTGGGTGTGCTGCTCTCATCACCTGGGAGAGGGATTATGATGGGAAGCAGAGCATCCACTGCAGCTGGAGCTGTTGCCCATATATCTGCTGCTCACATAACCGATAATCTCCTGCGTTCAGCACGAAGCATCCGGAACAAAGTGCTGCCCACGCCGCTCCCCTGCTGACATCCAGTGTTCCAGCTCCCATCTGCTCCCAGGTTTCCAGGGCATCAGCTGTGTTCCCAGCTGCTGGTCCTCTTCACGTACCACCCAGCTCCCTGAGGAGCTGCCCACTAACCCAAGCCTAGAGGCTGGCAGATTACCCCTTCAGAACACAGCTCCTTCGGTTTTTTGGACTTGGATGTCGATGTGTATGTATATTCATTGAATGCAATGTATAAAATCATACATGCAGAGCTCCTACAAAAAATAATTAATTTGCTATATGCTATTGGCTGCTTTGCCAATACTCTCTTCACCTGATGATTTTCAGCCCTGTTTCAGCCTTGAGTGTCTTAAAGCCTTTTCAGTCACTCAATCTGCCATAGAAATGTTTTTCTCCTCTGGACCTCCAAGTTTCTCTGCTTGAAGCAAATCAAAAGTGTAATTTAAGCAGCTGTAGCTTTGAGCGTGTTCTTGGACTGCTCCTCAACAGGATGTGCACTGCAAGAGAAGTAGGAATTTTCCCCTTCCCTTGGGACTTGTAGCACTTCCATCTTACTTTGGAAAGGACCCAAGATACCAATTTTTAGAATTCTTACTCTCTTTACAGGGAAGTGTTAGTGTTCTACATCATGTAACAGACTTCAGCATGCTCCAAGCTTTGTATCCATCATATTGAAGGGATACAAAAAAATAGCTGTGGTAGGATTCCAAACGCCATCTGATGCCTTTCTGGAAGGGTGACATTTGGGTGAAACAGAGTAGCTCTTTTTTAACATTTCTATCTTGCCATCCAAGCCCAATTGTGGCTCCACCACCTGTGAACAATCCACGGTTTCAAACTCATGCTGCAGTCACCTTGTGTGCCCTTCCTCCCCATCACATATTCCAATTCCTGCTCTCAGACTCTGCTACAGAGAGACTTGAAGGGACTCCTAAATTTTGGCAGGAACAGTGTGGCTGCTATAGAGCCACCTTCTGCATTTTATTCATCACTGAAACAGGATTTGGAGAGGGTGGGGATTCTGAATAAAGTGTGTAAAATTTTGCTGCCAACAGCATGATAATTAAAGGGAGAAGATAGCAGTACATGTAAAAATATTGTTACATGTGCACAAAGCAGGGCTGATCTTAGTGCTGGAAGCCGGGTATTTCTGAGCCGTGTGCCTTTAAGACCTACATAATGCTGTTACATTACCTTAGGGTTTTTTCTTTTGAATTTCCAGCTTCAGAAAACCAAGCTTGATTTTCCTTTTTTGCTTCCATCCCCTGACGCTCTCAGAACCTGGGGGTGTTTATTTGAAAGAAGACTCCCTGCATGTAAGATATTACGGTGTGATAAGACACGCTGCAGTAAATAGGGGTAGAATCGTACGGACATCCCTGTCAGAGCTGCCACGGCCGGGTGACTGGTACCTCCCCTTCGCAACGCCAGCTCCGTGATTTAGGGCAGCCACAATTAATTTTTCTCTATTGCTCCCTGACATCTCGTGGCAGTACCGGGAAATGCAGTTAATTGCTTAAAATTTTGCCAAGAGAGTGGCTCCGACATGAGATTTTGAAGCTTCAGTAGTTTTGCTGGAAAATAAACTAACTTAGCTGTTGGTATTGGGTTTTGGAGTGATTTTTTTTCTCCCATGGGGAAGAACACTTCTCTAAGGATGGATTTTGAACAGGCCAGACCTTCCAATAAATTGTGGGTGTTTATATATATATTGTTTGTTTGTTTGTTTGTTTGTTTGTTTGTTTATAATGTTAGACATTAGATTAAAAGCTTGCACTAATGTGGTGCATTCTGTTTTAAAACGTTGCCAGTGAAATTTCACTAAGAACTGCTTTGATGCTTGGAGAGGAAGAGGTTGATGATAGCAAATACTGCACAAGAGCTGAATGCCGTTGGCTGGCTCTTTGATATTTTCTCGCTCTAACACTTAATTCCCCAAAAGACTTAGAGTTTGCTGGATAGCTCTGAGAAAATGGCCACGTGTGAGAACAAAAGTATTCTGCATTCTGAGCTAGAAAGAAACCATTTTGCTAGAAATAACTGAGTCTTTTCTATTTCTTTCCTTTCCTCTCTTTCTAAAGTGCTGAGTAAAGACAAAAATGAGGATAAAATAAGCAGAATGGACAGTAAATGCACATGTTTGTGTGGCAGGTGCAACAAAACTTAAAAGCAAGACCCA
Source organism: Phainopepla nitens (assembly GCA_013400175.1). Classification (NCBI taxonomy): domain Eukaryota; kingdom Metazoa; phylum Chordata; class Aves; order Passeriformes; family Bombycillidae; genus Phainopepla; species Phainopepla nitens. The sequence continues at coordinate 449,232 of VXBQ01002612.1, read as the reverse complement.
GTGATCCTTCTGAGTCCCTTCCAACTCAGACTATTCTGTGATTTCTGTGACTTCAATATATGAGCTCACTGCCGTTCCAGCTTAGGGGCTTGGGGTTTGCGTGTGGCTGCCAAGAAGGTGTCAGTGAACCTCCCCCTGGTACCCAGGTTCTGCATCACTTAGAAATAACAAGGTTTCTCTGGGAAGACCTGTAGCAGGAATGGATGGATAAAGCATTGCTAATAGGAAGGGTGGCTTGCTCTCTAATGGTTTGTTTTCTCTTCACAACTTCCCCTTGGAATATCTGGTTTTGCCTCCTCTCTGGGTAGGAGCAGTGAGACCTTGGTGGGAATGTAAACTAATAGTGATTAATTTTGTGTGGCACACTGAAGATTGGACTCCTGATCCAATTTTAGGTAGAGTGCCTGAAAATCTGTGTTTCTTTTTCTCTCCAATCTCCAGTCCCAAGATAAGAAACCAGTTAGCTAATACTGGGAAGTGCAATTCCCACAGGTTCTTACCTGTGCAGTGAGTAGTGCTGTATTCCAGAAGGGGCTTTTCCACCGTATCTCCTGGTTTTGCACTCTGTGCCATCTTGGCAGTTCTTTTATATAGATGGCATGGAATTATCAGCAGCTCCTCCCATCTTTCTCTGGCAATTTATTGAGGTAACAGCTACAAGTGTCTTCTTTTTATTCTCTTCCTTGTTTTTGGGGGTTTATTCTTTGCTTGTTCCAAAGCTCCTCCATCCTGGATTTCTAAGGGCTTTCCCACCTGTACCTCTCAGGCACAGTTTCCATTTGTTTATCTCCATGACTCCCTGAATAGATGGCCACACATCGCAGCTTTCAGTGTTTGAAGGGAGGGCAGAACAGGAGCAGCAGCTGCTGGCTGCACCCAAAGAAAACCTGAAGCAAGTGCCAAGATTTATGTCTATTGGCATTGCCGGGCTGAATTCTGCACAGAAGAGACTTCAGAAAACATTGGCTTTGTTCAGCACGTGGGACAGTTCTGTGGCAGCCTGAATTTCACCACAGACCCAGTGTCTCTGAAATACGTCCCATTGAAATGTCCCATTTTATGTCCCACTGAAATATCTGTGAAGTCCCAGCCTTCCAACATCACAGAGGATGTTTTGGAGAGAGCAGAAATGCTCCAGCAGAGTGGGAAATACAGTGCCTCTGAACCAAGCATCTTGTCTTGAAGGGCTCTGGCTGATGGAGCCAGCCTGTGACCAAAAGGAGTGAGAGCTCCAGGGAAAGGTGTCCGGGCAAGAAAAGAGAGCAACATGAGGATGCCTTGAGCTTATTATCCTCATTCTTTGCTTTGTAAAGTTTTAACAGAAGTCATGCCATAGGAAGGTGCCCAAGTTAATGTTTCCTTCCCCCTTTGTCCTGTCACTGGTCAGACCATGAGTTTAGTTCCTTATTGTGGAATTATTTTCCACAGGGACTTTGGTGGTAATACCAGAACCTTGTTCTAGCTGGACTGCCACAGAGCTGTTTCATCCTTGTTCATGGTGTCAGTGTGCCATCTCATGTAGAAAACAAAGCCCCTAAAAATTAAAACCTGCACTTTACAAGGATGTTTGTAGTCTGAATTATACCCAAGTCCATCATAGCTTATGGGGTAAAATATTTATCATAGGTGTTCTCCCACTGCTAGAATTGACAGCTAGAATGACAGCTAGGCTTGATTAGATGCTTAAATGCTCATATGTTTTGAATGAGGAATCAAGGGGAGGCTCTGGGTTGGTGGCAGAGGCAGCATTAAGGGACAATATCAGCCTGTGAACTGCCACAGCATCTCCCAAGCAATAAAACAGCACTCTGCAATCTTTTGTGTTCAAGATGACTGAATCTTAACCTACATAGCAATAGTTTCCTGCTCACCAGCAAGTGAGTGATCACATGAAAGTGTGCTCAGTCATTTTGTGGGGAAGGAGCGAGTGCAAAGATCTTGGGTTTGGAATGAACCCAGGGGACTCTACCTCCTGCCTTGGAGAATGGTGTCTCCTTATCAACTACTCTCCTCTGTGTGGCAAAGAGTAGTTTCTCCTTCCTGACAGCTGGCTTTTGTGTGAAAATGAAATAAACTCATTGTGCTGAGGGTTTCATGCAGTGCAACGGCTCCAAATCCTGCAGTGCAGCCCATGCCTCAGTTGAGGGGTTGTTTCATGGCACTTCAATATTGTGTAGCACCCCTGGGGTAGTTACACCAGGCACTTCTGCATGAAAGTACTAATTTTGTGTATTTTAGTTGCATTTGCTGCAATTTAGCAATTGGTTCTAAACAGCAGCAGGACAGCTCTGTGCTTGCTGTCACACACAAGAGGTATGACCTGGGAGCCAGTAGCTCAGCTAGTTTGTGAAAACATCCCAGCACTGCTGCCTTTCAGCATTGCTCCGGGGTGAATGAGCTCAGGACCTTGCCACCATCGAGCCAGTAGGGGTTTGCTGCTTCTTTCTGTACAGAAAATGCCTCTGCATTGGAATAGATGATTTTGATTTAAAACCTTCATTTAACATTTGAGAGAGATTTTTTTTTTTCCCTGTCTGGTTATAATTGTTAAAGTAGGTCAAGGTTGAGATCCAGATCATCGTAAATCACTCCCCTTTAAAGGCAAATGTTTTGCTTTGTGGCCTAAGGGACTGAAATTGAGTCTGACAAGGCGCACAGACCTGCATTTTATTCTTGGCTTTTCTGCACTGCCTCTGTCGTTTTTCCCTCCATCTGGAGAGCGGTGCTTACCTTGCTCTGCTGTTGTGGGGATTAATTAATCCCTCTATTTGCACAGTGCTTTGAGCGTGCCCAAACGGAACGCTGTTATTTTAATTGCCTCGTGGCTCTGTGCAGCCTCCTGTGACAGCAGAGGCTCAGGGACCAATGGACGGGCAGAGTGAGGCCCCTGGGCCGCCCCACGTGCTGATTTCTGAGCTCTGCCTGCCACCTCCCAGCCAGCCCAGATGGAGGGGACACCAGGTGTGACAGACCTCTAGGTTGGGCAGAAGCTTGTGCAGATCCCTGGACTGCTTTCTGTGCCCCGTGGCTGGTCCAGCTGGTGAGGAGTCTTCAGCGAGACTGGCTTGCAGGCTACAGGTTGCTGTGCATCTAGCAGTGACTGCTAGAAATTTGGACATACATTTAAGAGCTGAGTGGCTGCCTTAAGTTATCTGTTGGTGTTGGAACCCATGGGGGAATTTGACCTCTACTTAGAAAATGTCAAACCACTGCAGGATGACGGTGCAAGTATCATGTGCAAGTGTCTAAGGACAATATGGTCACTTAGCCATCGTAAATATATATTATCAGTTGTATGTGTAATATACTAGGCATTTCAGGCCATAAACCAGATTATTGTCTTTAGAGGGCCACAGGCTTTCTGTATTTTTTTGGCACAGGGTTCTTTAATACACTTGTGATCTCACCTCTAGAATTTTCTTTGTTTTACTGGTTCACAGTAAAACAGGGACAGGTTAAAGGTGTAACAAGGATATTACCCAGCTGTAGTTACAGCAGGAAGCATTTGCATACCAGAGATTGATTTTTCCTAGCATCTCCTTCTACAAAAGAGATGCACTAGTAAAGCATGTAGGGCTTCACAGATGGGCTGTAAAAGAACAATAGGAACACTGTAGCCATGTTTGCTGTGTCAGTTCCTTCCATCTTTTCATTTGCTGTCTTACTCCATCACTCTTCTTTTTTTTCTTTTTTTTTTCCTGTCATGTCAGTCCCTACTTACTTTGCTCCTTACTGGCAGAGTTATTTCGAGTGGAAGTGGATGGTTCACATCACGTGGTGATGCTCATGCAGTAGTGCCCTCACCAGCCCAGCCAGACTGGCTGTTTGAGAGCTGCAGAAAATGCAGTCCACAGCAAGGGATGGGATCCCAGAATTTACTTTGCTGTCATCATGACAGTGGATCCTTTTCCAGTGACGTATTCAGGACACTTGGGTGCCAGTGGGAGGAAACAGAGAATAAAAGAAAACACAGAGGGAAAGGCCTCCAGAAAAACATTTGAGTTACTAATGATATGCTTGGAAACAAATTTGGGATGACAATGCTGCATGGACAGGGTTGTCTCTGGTCACCCCTTGGTGACCTGCTAGAGCAGTGGTGTGGGCTTTTCCTTCCAAGGAAAAGGAGTATGGAAAGGACACTTCTTAAGGATGCTTTTCTTAATTTTTCTAAGCAGAAGAGATGCTGTATAGGTGTAACTATAAAATTCAGTTTAGGCATGAAGGAGGAGCTTGTGGAGAAAGCTTGAATTTCTCCACTCCACTGAAGAAGAAAAACAAAACTTGATCATAGCTACAAAAATCCGTGCCGGAAAACCACATTGTGTCACCCTGTTTCTGTGACAAAATGCAGATGCCATTCTGGCCATGAACATGCTTACTGCATTGTGTGAAAAGACACATTTTGATCCAGTAACAACTGGAATTCACCCAGCTTTATTTTGTCAAGTCATGCAGCATTACACATTCCTGCTAACTGGAAGTCTTGATGGCCATGGTGTGAGACCTGGATGTTTGCTGGGAAGTCAGAGCTTGGAGCTGACAGACTCAGCCCACTGAGTGAGCCCACTCCCTCACTTTGGAGTGATACAAGTGTGTTGAAAGGCATGGATTGCTGTCATTTCCATCTTTCTCCATGTGCTTTGCCACAATTTAAAGGACTTAACAATGGTGTCTGATATAAAGCAGCACCTGTAAGAGGGATAATTGCTTATCTGCACAGGTGATTGTCCATGTACGTGTCACTGCAACATGTACTGACCTGCCTTCTTCATTTAAAGCCCTGTGCCCTCTGCTTTCTTCCTGCTATGGCCTACATTCCACAGAATAACCCAAAGCCTTCTTGAGGGCACTCTCTTAGTCATCAATTTCCTGTTGGCCATCCCTGGAGCTGCTTTATACCTTCTTCCTTCTTGCCAGCATCCCTCATGCTAGCTGCTCTGATGTGAGCTCCATAAAAAAAGAAAAAAAAAGAAAAAAACCCCAAAATTAACCCAGTTGCCTTGGGTAATGTTCGTTCTACTAATGCGCGTTGCTACGATAAGAGGAATGACTGTCACTTGAGATAGCTGGAAAAGGAAATGAGGAATTTATTCAGCAGAGTGCAAATTGTATTGCTTTCTCTTTCAGGGAGCCAGCAGGTACCAGTGGCTGGTGTGAGGTGGAGAATTGCTTGGTATTGGATGCGCGACTGCTCCTCAGCATACACATGCTGGGCCTTCATCATTCATTACTTGTTTCTATCTCCTTTCCCCAAATAGTGAAAGGATGGAGGCCATTGTCTTTTATTCACTGGCTGATGGAAGAGCAGCCTTTACACTTCTCTTCCTATGCACAATGTCCTTGCTGTTAAAACCTCATGTGAGGGCCTTTCTGCTGCCCTTCCTGCTCAGCCCAGCAGGGGAGGAGGGCTTCTTTCCCTCATCCTTGCTTGGGATAGGAACCATGTCCTCACCACACCAGACCTTGTGCTCTGGGGGTGGGAGGCTGAGCCTGCATTTGAGTTCTGCCACCTCCATCTGGGGGAAACCAGTATTCCTGTGCAGGTGGAGCCCTTGAGGTGAGGAGATAAGGTTTACATCTTGGCTTTCAGCAGAAATGCTGAGCACTCCCACACAGCTTCAGCTGCTGGCTCAGTTTTCACTGCCCTGGGTTTGGTTTGGTTTGGTTTGGTTTGGTTTGGTTTGGTTTGGTTTGGTTTGGTTTGGTTTGGTTTGGTTTGGTTTGGTTTGGTTGGGAGGGGGGTAGGATGTTGGGGGAAGTGACCGCTGTGGCCTTCCTCAGGCTTTACTCCTCCACATGCTGCTTTTCCTTGGCTTTGTGAGCCTCACCTGCCCCTGCAGCTGGTGGTGTGGGAGCTGGGAGCAGTGCTTGGCCGAGTGGAGGTGTCACTGAAGCCTTGCCACGTTCTGCAGTTCCATCTGGGACTCAAGCAAGGCTGCACCATCAGTTTCTTACCTTCAGTCACCCAGGGCAGCTCTGTACCTGCCGGGTCTATCGTGCGCTCACTCGAGCTACCAAAGCCTGATTTTAGTCTCCTCTTTCCAGGATGAGAGGCCTTGGTCAGATCTGTTTGGACCAGGGACCATGCATGACCTGAAGAAGGCAATTCCTCCCAGCAGGGACAGCTCTGCAGGGCCTGGCTTGGTGTCCCTGGTTGTTCTGGCCCTCCCCTGGGTCTCGTCTCTCTGCTGCCCTGGGCAGCCCTGGGCTGTGGAATAGAAACATCCTCTTGTTTTTCAGACTGAGGTCCAGAACCAAAGCAGGACCTTAAGTCTTGAATAGACTGATGTGGAGTTTTGTGGGAGAAAGCCAGTTGAGCAAAGCACACCAGGTTTAGTTGTGAGGTTTTATGGGGTGAAAGGGGTGGCTTCATGCTTAGTTTTGATCGAAATATTTTTATTGCAGGTTAATTACACAGAGCATTCCTAAGCTTTAATTTCCCTGACAGTCATTAGAAATGTTGCATTTTTGTTGTCTTTCACCTCTAAATTGAAATAAAGGAAGTAAATTTTATTAGAATGCATTTATCGTGCTCTCTCTCTACCTCTTAAATACTTCAAGTTTGTTCAGAACCAAGTATTAATAATTGCATTGTATTCATTTATTTTTAACTTGTCGCTAAGCCTGATAGCAACCAAGCAGAAAAAGTATTTAATAACCAACAAACTTAGAGGAGCAGAACACATAGCCCAGTGCTGTAACATCCTTCAGCAAAAAAGATTAAGTACTGCTGTTGTCATTTAAGCTTTGGGGGATGGGAGGGAGAGGGGGGAAGGGAGAGAGGAGATGTCTGATCCACTTAGTGCAAAGTATAAATTGATGTCATTTTAATTTTCTTCTTATAAGATTTACCACTTTACATGTAAATACCAGGCAGGACTGTGGCTATGCTGGATTTCTGATTCATATGGAGAACGTGTTCATCTGCTGGAACTTAACTGATCACACTGAGTTAAGGGGAGGATAATAAAAAGCTATGGAGTGAATAATGGAAGGATTTAAAAATAAGGCATGGGGGGCAGAAGATAGGATACAGAGTAATTTTGGAGGTAAAACTACAGTTGAGATTAACAATATATTTCTGGACATCTGGCTGATCTAAAGTCTGTCTGATGATTGTCTTGTAATTGTTAAACCTGCTGCCTTTATGTGTGGGATTAGGCCTGTTTAAATATGCATGGAAATGACAGAATGGTTATTGATTCTGTGCAGCATAATTTGTGCAGATCTTAGTTTGGAGTCAAATGGAGTTTATTTCTACTTTGGTTCACACATACTCTGTTCTTGTTTAGCTTTTTTCTCAAATGCAATGTCAAAACAAGCATCTGTGAGAAGCTTAGTGATAGGGAAAGAGTTTAAAATAAAAGTTACCATTTTTAGAAGGATTGATTTATAAAGGAAAAACGAGCATCTTATTAGTTACTAAAAGTGTATCTTCTGAGCAATTGCATGAAAGTTAGCATCTAATAATCCTGCATCTGTATTTAATCCCTTTCACTGCCACAGATCTTTAATTAAAGACTCTTCTATCTTTATGCCAATTAGTTTGAGATCTTAACCTTTGTGCTTAACAGAAATGGTTGCAGGAGCTCTGCTGACATCCTCAGCGCTGTTTGTAAAGAAAGAAAACTCCAGGAAAAACACATCAATATCAGCCCCCATGGAAACACCCGAGCATTTCATTAGTGCCTGTAAGCTGCAGCGACAATAAGCTGGAGGGAAGGCTTTATTAGGCCAGAGGTGGTAAATGGAAAATTGGCAGCAGAAAAATCAAAGTTTGATCATGTACAGCCCCTCACAACTGCAAACAGCATCTTACTGTTCGTGATTTTGCATTTCCTTCGCGCCCTGATCACAACTGTGTCAGGCCACGTAATAGATAAATAACCCAGCCTTCACGAGCAAGGAAAAACAATGTGATGGCTCAGAGCCAGCAAAAGCTGCTCTGCAGCCATCTGCTCAGCATCAGCCCAGCACCAGCCTGCACGCTGTGAGCAGGGAGTACAGATCATTCCCCAAGGCCTGATGGTCAAAATGTCACTGATTTTATGTTCTTTGCAGAGTATATTTAATGTGATCTTTTCCTTACAGCAACCTTCTCTGCTGGTGTTCTAGCCACACGTCTATATTAGAAACCCACTGCAAATATGTTGTGTCTATATTAACAGGCTGAGGGTAGGGAGTTGAAATACTGAATACTTTGATTTGCTATTCTAAGATGGTTTAAATGGAAAAAATGAACCCAAGTCAAGGCATGTAAGAGAAGGGACAGATTAATGCTGGTCAGAAAAGGTGATGTTTATGTAGAGTCACATTTCCATTTAGGTACCTAAAAGAGCTGATGGGTCCAGGGGTTTTTAGATGGTCAGGCTGCTGGACCTCTGTGCAATGAAAGACAGCCTTTGGAAACTGGGTGCCTGTTTTCTGCTGCGTTATCTTTTCTGAGCTTCTTGGTGCTTTTGAAATATCCTTATTTACATGCTAGGCTTTTTACATCTCTGGCAATCTGGTTTAAGTAGGTATGGAAGCTGCCTCTCTATTTTATCCTCTGCCCTGTGATGCCCATTCTTCATGCAGTCTTAGTAGTGTTGACAACCAAAGTCAACACTGGGTTTGTGGACAAGAGGTGGAAGAAGGAAATAGAGGCCATGGGAGGTCACAACTCTGGTTTAGGATTTAGATACCTAAAATCTGTTAAAATAAGTGACCTGTAGTCTACGAAGTGGTTTTGTGGATGGAGGATTCTAAGCTTTTGTTTCAGTGTTTCTGCTGTCAGTTCAGGCAGTATTTTGTGGGTGTGGGTGCTCTTTGTCCTTGGGGGAGCTAAACACTCTTAGGCTTTGAAAAAGTAAAAGGGACACTGGAGAACTCTGTTCAGGTGATGCTGGGTGGATTTAGAGAGAGCCATGTGATTGATGCTTCAAAGATAGGGATTGAAAGTGTAGCAAAAATTGTCAAGTGTAGCAGGAATTGTCAATCTGGAAGGAACATAAAAGCTGTAAATGAGACTGAGATCTACCTTTTATCTTTTTTTCCCAGCCAGCTCTAATTTAAATTGTCTGTGTAACCAATTTTACATGTGATCCATAGAGTCACACAAGCCATGTGTGCATGCAAAAAGAAAAGAGTTAAAAGCATGACTGAAAATTGCCAATAAAACTGCCCTTAGACCTTGTACTTGCACTGTTGTGAGCATGACTGCTGCTGCTGCTGCTGCTGCTGAAGGAAGACAAGGAACCCCTGAGCACCTGGAAAACTGTGGTTTCTGCAGCACTCGTGGTGTCTTCCATACTCATCGTGTAATAATCTGAATGTGCACAGCTCGAATCATACTCTGCTCCAGAGGAGATTTCATCAGGGCTTTGTTCTGTAGTGTCCATATTTCCATGTGCTACTGGAAGTACATCATCTGCACAAGCATTTTTCATACCTGCTTTGCCCTAGCAGCTAATATTCACCTTTTGAGCAGCTGGTGCAGGTCTTTAATCTGCAATTCCTGAGCACTGAGACCAGGCTATGCCAGAGGTCTGTATACCTATGCTCAGGACATTACACAGTCGTTCAAGTTCCTTCTGTTTTGGTGTGAAATGCCTCCATTTCCTCCAGTGTCCTCTGTGTGACAGTGCTGGCCATTTTCATCCTCAATAAATGTTCCTTAGGATGTCCCTCGTTTTTTGTGACACTCATGAAGGCAAGTGAGCTCCAATGCTTGCAGAATTTCTCTCATAACTCCTTCTAGCACAGGTGATTGCAGCTTCCCCTGTGTTGCCAGCTCCTTTGTCATCAGGCTATTTCAGTACAGCTTTGTCGTGTTTTCCACGTGGTGCTCTGTCAGCAGGTTTCCTGCAGGGAACTCAGATGGTTCCAGCAGTATTTCTGTTGTATAAAAAAGTGAGTCAGCTTTTCAGAAAGAGTTATTTGGGTTAATTTGCAATAACCAAGCTTCAGTGAGCCTTGCTTTCTGCTTGGTTTTATCCCACTTCCTGCTTACCTCTGTGCTTTCATTTTATAAAGCAAGTAAGAAAAGCTAGAAAAAAAAGATTTTTTTATGTTAATTTTTTTTGTCAAAATAGGACATCTGTTTAAATTAATAAAACATTGGGTTTTTTGCTTCATTTAGCTGCAGTAATGCAGACAATGCTGCTAAAGATGTACATGGATCATCTAGATATGAAAATTGGTGCTAGTTTTAAGTTTTGAAAGGAATATTTTTGTAATATTGCTGCATTTTGATGGGACATTGAGTGTTTAAGGAAGAACAGTGAAGATAATATCTTGCCGATGACTCGCTTCCAGGTGCCACCCATTCCAAGAAGTGGAGTCAATGGCTCAAACCCAGTGGTATGACCATTCCTGATAGTAGATGTTGCAAGAATATTATTTTATTTTCAAAAACTGGGCCCTAGTTTCCCATTTACATTGACACTTTATTGCTTGTACAATGAAAACTATATCTACACCTACTTAACTTTTTTTCCCAATATTTCTAATATAATTTTTTTACTTTCTTCTTGTATTTGCATTCTTAAACAGTGCAGTTGCTGTAATGATGCATCAGGGGTGTATTTACTTGTGCTGACATTAAGATATCCATTTGAATGAGAAAAGATTTTCCTCAGCAGAAGTGTAAATATGTTTTAGAAGCCCTTACATTTCTGTATTGATCAGCAAATTTGACTAAAGTAAGTTCAGCTTACTTTGTCATGTTGGCATAAAGCATTTGGCTCTGTTTGAGCAATTCTGTTGGGGAAGAGGACAAAGTAAGAATGAAATATGAAAGAATATTTTTTCATTATAGTTTGAGCATGGCTTTGCTTTGAGGCATCTCTTGGGGTGCACTTGCATAAGCTTCGCTTTGTAAGGCAGCTTGATCTCACAGAGGCATCATTTATCCCATGTGGAGTATTCCTGGGATGTGCTCTTACCTGAACACCATTTATGCATTTGTGCCTTAGCATCCAGCCATAGTTTTTTACCTCTATGAATGATGCACCTGAATCTTTAAGTCCAGATTGCTCTGCCAGCCAAAGTGTCCAGCCCCACTCCCCGAGCCAGAGAGACCATCCAGACCTCCCAGTCCGCCCTCTCCTGTCTCTGGCAACACCACACTGCTCTTGGAAGAGATGCATCAAGTCCCTTTTCCATGTCTAGGACATAGATGTAGTTAGTTGGATGTTTCTCCTATAATTTCTCTAGAAAGATACAAAGTGGGAACCTGGAAGATGGATAGTAACAACTTGGTGGCCTGAGAGACAAAGGATTTTGCTTGATCTATTGTAATGGTGTAATGGTAGAAGGGGTTAGTTCTAAGCAACTTGCATTTTGCAAAGAACTTTTTAAGTCAGATTGTTTGTTTTTCTTGCTGTATTACAGAGTGGTACTTTTTCTTTAATTGACAAGGCATTCATCTGATGTTTCATTTATGGTGTTTGGGTGACTTCCAGGTCAGTGAGTTTCAGCCTTTCTGTGCTTAAGTCATAGTGTATCTGGATGTCTTCTGAAAATACCCTCCTATTAGCACAAACAGAAGAAGATTAATTTTTGTTAATTTCAGATATTCACATTTCTTGATGTGGCATGTTTCAGGATGCTTTCTACTGATCTTGATTCTGGGTTTCTACAGCTGCTGTGCAGCAAAATGCACTGCAAAATGCATCAAGACTTTGCAGTGTAGAAACTTGGAACTGAAGTACCAAGGTCAATGTAAGTGAAGTGTGAATTGAAATGCCCATGTGGGAAACTACCATAAGAAACAGCATAATCAGGGTTAAAGGAACAGCATGTTTTGGTGTAGAGGATCCTTTGTGTGAAGTTCAACCAAGGAACCAAACAGCAGGAAAATAAAGAATGATACTAGACTCTCACAGAGAAGTTCCTGTTACTTGTTGGGTTGTGTTTTCTCCAGAAATTGGTTTTGGAGCATTCTCTGTCAGTAAGACATAGATGGGAATAGCATGTTTTGTTTTTGAAGAAGCAGAACTTGCTGGGACTGTTTACAGGGCTGTCACAGCTGGAAGCAGCCTTTGATTTCTGCCTGTGAATCCTAGGAAAGTGCACGATTCCCAAGCTTTGACCTCTGCAACCTTCAGGCAGGAGAGCTGCCCAACAGCCTGGCATGCTTGGAAGCCATAGGGTTCCCTTATAACATAATCCATATCAAAATGCAGGTCTTTATAATTTTGTATGTTAATTCGGTAGGAGGATGTGGTCCTTCTGTATATGCCTGGAGTTTGGAAGAGAGCACTCTGCTGTGTGTTTAACAGTGTGCTTGGCAACATGACATGGAAAAGGTGTGTCTGGTCTTTTCCCATACTGTTTGGTGCCAAGGTTTTTAATTTATTCTTTAATTATTATTGTTATATAGGGGTGAATAGCAATTTTATTTTTGTTTCCTTCCTTGCTGGTACTGCTGCTGTGTCGTTCCTCCCAGGCTCTGATACCCTAAGCCTAGAGAAGCCCATTTGGTAAACCACCATGGTGCTGGTGTGTCACCCTGGATTAACAGTGTGCATCAGCTACAGCCAGCTAGGATGGCAAATCTGGGAGCTCCATCCCTGCCTGGAGCCATTCACAGTACAGTCCCAGTGACAGCTGCTGCCAGGGTGTAGTAAGAGCTGGTGAGGTAGAAGAGGAAAGCTTGGTGGAGTAATCAACCAGGAATTTTTCTGGCTCATGCTCAGCCTTTTAAAGTTTTCTATTTTCTGTCATTAGTAGGTGGTTCCCCAGATTGGCGCCTATAAAGAGCATAGAGGCAGCTTGAATAAGATTGACTGGCAACAGTGCAAACATGAATTTTACAACAACCAGTCAAATGAAATAAAACAGAATGATGTGTATAATGATGGTAACATTAGCTTGCCTTACTGCTTATATGAATGTTAGTAAGATAAATATTGAATATCTGTAAATAAACTAGCATTATACCAGCATGAAACCCCCCTTCAAATTGTAATTCTTCTTGAGAAAGATGCAGTGGTTTTCTTTAATCTTTTCAACAGGGGATCTACAGTGAATCATTTCCTTTAATTGCTGTTCTGAAACACATAACAGGTTTTTTAATGCCTACTTTTTATATTTGTCTTTTTTCTTTCCGTTAATTGCAGTACTTCCATTCAAGCTTGAAAATGAAATTGCTTCCTCAACATATTTCTTCCCTGCTTTATGTAAACATGGGGGGGTTTATTAGCCCAATTTCCAGGGAAGATGGAAGTGCACTAACATCAAGCACGCAGAGAGGCTTTTGCCAGTTGTCGTAGTTACAGGCACTTTAAAGGAAACTCAGAAGAGTTGCCAGGCAGAACAAACCTCATCTCCTTCTCTCACTCTGTGGAATTTATTTCGTGCCTGGGGGACTGAAGAGCAGCACCAAAATCCAGTGGGATGGTTGCACACCTCTGCCTTTCCAGTGCCTGCTCTGAGAGGCTCAGAAAGGCTTTGCAGGTTGCACTCTGGGACTGTGTGCACCAGAGCCAAGGATCAGATAAAGTCCACATCTTCCCTTCCTTTAAACAGCTCAGTTACTTAATTTATTTGCATAGATTGCACATTTGGTTACCATGTTAACTGTATATCAAAACATGATTAAAGCTGAAATGAACAGGAATAAAGAAGTCTGAAGGTATTTAAAAATGACTCATCTTTCATAGCAATAAGTTATGCAAAATACCATACAGTTTGGTCCATCTGTCATTTAGGACATCACTGCAGCTCTTTCAGGAAAAGAACACTTGAAGGATTAAGCAGCAAGTGAGCCTCAAGCACTATATGTAGAAATCTAAGAGTTTAATTTAAAACCCAGGAGTAATCCACCCCTTCTGCAAATCTTACAAGTAGCAGGAGCATTCCTGCTCAGATTTGGGGTATTTTGGTGGTTTTGACAAAGGACATTTTACAGGCCGGGGGGGGTTCATGGCAGGGGTGAGGGCTCTGTGGATGCAAGCAGCAGCCGTTGTCTCCCAAGTCTCCTCTGAAGGGGACTGGCAGCAGCTCAGCCACAAATGACACAGGTGTTTGTCCCTGTGCTCCCACAGGAGCTGTGACAAAGCTTCAGGGTGGGGTGAGGGAATCCTGCGTGATGGAATCCCACAGCTTCTGCACCCATGCCAAAGAATGAGTTTAAGTAGTGGGAGACCCGTGGTTAAAAGGCTTTCCTGGTGGCATCAGACAGTGGGGAATAGAGTTGCAGGTTATTTGTGTCTCAAAAGGGCATTAAACTCCCAGCAGTATAGTTACATGTGTGTTATCAGCAGTATGGTAGTGTCACTTTGGTATTGTAATTATCTGGTATTTTTTACTGGCTTTGCTGTTGTGGTGGTGTTGGTGGTGGGTTTTGGGGTTTTGTTATTGTCATTTTTGTTGCTCAGATTATTTTGTGTTGCTTTGGTTTGGTTTGATTTTTTTTTTTAGTTTGCTTTTGCTTGGATTTTTTGGGTTTTTTTTCTTGTAGTATTGTTTTGGGTTTTTTAATAATCAAACATCTGGGTTGAAATTTTTTAAGTTTTGTTTCTGCTCTGGCTGACCTTTTTTTGGTTTTGTTTCAGCTGGAATTTAGCAATTTGAGTGCAGACTACATAGAAACTGGTTTTTTCCCATGCAAGCACATAAATAGTCATACATACTCAAAGGTGTCAGTATTTGAATTAGGCAACTCTGACATGTAGCAAAACTCAAATATTATATGAGGAATATGCCTTTATTTTCAGACACATACTCAAGTGAATACCCACAAACAGGAACTCCAGTATCTTAACCCTTCAAGCACGAGTATATGTGTATGTATAGGAATATAAAACACAATTCAATTGTTTCTTTTAATTTCATCCAGAGAGTTTTGGTGAATGATTACAGGTCCTAAACTATTTTGAAATCATATTTATAAGCAATTGTGTAGAATTTTGATTTTGCAGTCGTGTTGGTGTTTGGGGCAGATATTTCATTCCTGTCTCTATAAAAGTATTGAAGTACTTCTGGCTTTGGCTCCTGTTGCAGGAGTGGCACATGAAAGCTAGAGCTGTACACAAATGAACAACAGAGCAGTATGAAAACTGTCATGTAGATGCAGAGCCAGAGTTCTGGACCTTGTCTGGGCGAAACTGGGTTGTTTTAGAGTAGAACAAACCTTACTTTTGGCATCCTTAGCCTTGTTTAGTTACCTTTTTCACTTCCTTGACTGCGTTGCTGCTTGTGTTTTGTTGGGCAGTAGCTGTGGTGCAGGTGAGAGCAAATGCAGATTGTCATGGAGAACACGGTTGGTTATGAAGGACTGACTTGGGTAAGCTGAACTGAGAACATTTTATTTCTCATATGAGCTGTTCAACAGCATAGTGGGGATCCATCCTATGTGCACTGCCTCCAAAAGCAGACCACCAGAAAACACTGGAGTATGGTGCTTGAAGAACACAAGAGGAAAACATGGCTCATGTGAAGGGAGAAAGGGCAAGAACCAGAAGTCTTAGTGATGAAAGAAATGTGTCCTTTCTGGGAAAAAAAAATAAAACAGCCCCACAGTAGGAATGGCAGTTCTCAGCTCATTCTGAGTATGATTAGGAGAATGTAAATAACCAGTGATTTTCCATAAAATGGGATCAGGACATGAGGGGCTTGGTTGCAATAATAAAATCCTTTTTAAACTTTAAACAAAACCTTATCATTACATGTGCCCCCAAGCTAATTTTTTGGATGGACTGAATTGAAATTAACGCTGCAGCTGACAACCTTCTTGCCAGCGGCAGCCTGGCTCTGCACGGATGGAGGCTGAGACCCCGCTGTCCCCCCTTCCCCTTCACAGGCTCCAGCCTTTTAGGCACTCAGTGGGACCCCCAGCTCTCCATCGGTGCAGCCCCCACCCCACGGTGAAGGGCTGAAAGCTGCCCAGCTGTCACCCTCTGCAGGCTCTGGTTGTGTTGCTGGCTTCACCTCCTTCCCTCCTCCAGAGGAGAAGGCTGCTCCCGCCCTCATTACCCTCACTGGCACCCTCAGTGCCTTCGTGGCCAGCGTGTGCTCACTTTGTTCCCAGCTGGGCTGTCCTGTGGCTTAACCAGCTCTCTCTTGTCCTTGGAGTGTAATCCCCTTACAGGCAGGTTTATATCCCCTCACCCCTTCTCCTCCTCCTCCTCCTCCTCCTGCTTCTCCTCCTCCTCCTCCTCCTCCTGCTTCCCACCCGGAGCCACCAGTCCCAGCTCTTGCTCCAGGGGCTCTCGGTGCCTCCTCCTGGGAGTCCTGCCATGGACCTGCTGCAGCCTCAGCTTTCTTCAAACAGCCTCCTCTGGAAATTCCTTGGCTTTGGAAATGCACCACTGAGTTGTGTGTGCCTTCTGTATGTGTGTGCCCCGAGTGCCTCCTCATAAACACCCTGGTCAGCTGCCGTTCAGAAGTCCTTCTCCTCCACTGTTATTTGTAAATTTAGGGTCTTGAAACTGCTGGAATTGGTCCCAGCACCATGACCTTGCATTTGGTACTACTGAATTTATCATCTCACACCTCAGTGCCATGTTCTGCTTTTCTGCATTTTCTGAAGGTTATTAGGACTGTAGCTGCTTGAATAAAAAATGGTTCTGAAAGAGTTTCATGCCACTGCTGTTGTGTGCAGTGACTAGTGAGCTTGTACCTCTCTTTTTAATTCTTTTCAAGTGTTCTTACTCCTAAATCTGAACTTTGTAAGACTGTTACATGTGCAGAAAGGGATTTATGTGCTGCTTGATCCACTGAAATTACCAAAACTCCTTGACTGGGGGCTCTCTCAAAATCTTCTCTGCCCTGGTCAGTCCTGAGGAACAAGGGAGACTTTCCACTGAAGTCTGACTCAGCCTGGGCTTCAGACACGGTGCTAGTCTCAAAATGGCACTAGAGGCTATTTTTCAGAGTGTTTAATTTTATTCCTTTACTTTGTTCACATAGGGATTATAGAAGTTTAGATTTTGCATTGATTTATTAGGAGGCAAGCAAACAACAAGAGCATTTAAGAAACAATAAAGTATTGAAATAGAGCATAGTCCTGTTTCAAAACATTTTATTGTCTTGCATTTTTTCTCATTTGAAGTCTTATATCTCAGTAAAATAGGTGAACTGTTTTAAAATTTGAGGCCAAGCTATGTCATGCTGTGTAAACAAGGTTTCTGTCACCTCTATGTATTGCTACTGAAGGGATTTGAAAGTGTGACTGTGAGGGACAGCTGCTGCATTTAAGCTTCCAAAAACTTTCAGGCCCCACAGGTAGATATTCTCTGGCTGTATCATTTTGCTGATGATCAGTTAGTTCCTTCTGTTCTGTGTACTACTAGACCTTCAAAACAGCCACAGTTCCTCCGGCTAGGAGTGTGCCTTAGCCTTGCAGAGTGGGATGCTGCTTTTGAAGTCTCCACTCTCTTAAGTTCTTTTCTCTGGAATGTTCAGTCATAAATATTTAAAGCTACATTTCAAGAAATTAGGTCTGAAAATTCCCAGCAGAAATGTATTTTTGCGTTTCATTTTTATCCAGAGATGACCACATTTTTGTCTGCAAGCTGGCTTAAAAGATACATCAATTAATAGAGCCACTGGTGATTAAACTGTAAAGCAGAATATCTTCTCTCATTTAATGAAGTGTCTTACATAAAAATAAGTATAATTCTTGTGATAAAGAACATAGTTTTACTGAGATTTCCAACTTCTTTTCTGAAAGTGCAAGGTGTAATAAAGCTGCATCTTCAGCATGAGAATATGGCTGTTTATTGTAACTATTCATCACGGGCATGATATTAGTATAGAGATCAGGTCCCAAATGTCCTTGTTCTTCCTGAATCTTCCTACAGGTGGCATGTAATCAATTGTTTCCTTATAGGAAAAATCTCTAAGAATAGGTATTTGCATTGAATTAGCAAGAAATCCTTAGTTTTGAGCAATGCTGCAAGGTTGTTTTCAAGTTCCTGTCTCCCCACTGCAGTCCTTGTTAGTGCTCCTAGGACTTCTTGGGCCATGTCCAATTTTTTATCCTGCAGCAAACAAAATTACTGTGATGTTTTCTTCCCTGCTGTTCATTAAATGATCATTGGCCTCTTCTGGTTGCAAGGAGAAGGTTGCACTCACCTCTACATGATTTTTGATCTGTTTTCCACACAGAGTAAGTGATACAGTCCTGATTGTCATTTCTGCCCCAGCCTGCAAGGAAAGCACTACTAGACCTTGGTGTGTGGTTGGTGTATGGGTGGGAGAGGGTTCTGGGAAACACCTGGGCTGTTTATGGAATGTTCACTTCCTTTCAGAAGTCATTTAACTCTATAGTTGATAAGGGCACTATTAAGGTTAGGGATTAGTACACACTCTGTTTCCTACAGAGTTGGTGGTGAGTAGCCAAATCAGCTCCATGATAATTTGGTATTCACTTTTTCATCTGTGTGAGAGCAAATATTTTTATTTCTTTTCATTTTTTTTATTTTTATTTTTTTTTACCAGCACTGCAGTTTGACCTCTGAGGACCTTAATCTGATGTCAGCTCACTTGGGACAACTATTCATGTACTTGTAATAGTGTCCCAGCTGGGATAAACACTGAAAATTAAAAAATATTTTTGAAAAAGAAATAAGATAGTAGTCCACTTACGGAAAGGTGCTGTGTGGGAATGTGTTGTTAATCTTTATATCAGTGTGTTTAATCCAAATCTCCTGCACTGTATTTCAGGGCAGATTCAGTGGCTGTCCCCTGACTTGAGTACACTGGATACTCAGCTGTGACCCGGTGGTGGCATGAGAGCAGAGGCAGCATCCCCAATGCTGTGGTTTGCATGTGCTGGTATCCCTGGTGATGGTTTCCACAGGGAGGATGTGGACCAGTAATTTTAATACACAGGAATCTCAGTTTTGCACAGAAACAGCAAGGGCTGTGCTAGATTATCAGTTTTGTGACAGCAGCTAGCTCTAGATGGATGCTGAGCGGCAGGGATCGTAACTCAAACAGATTCCTGAGGTGGAAGGATGAAGCAGAATTCATTATGCTGGACATTCCACACATGCAACAGGGAGAGAAAACCCTGAGCCCAAAGTGTGGCAGCCTGCCCAGGTGAGACAGGCAAGGGTTCTCAGAGAGGAATGTAAATTAATCTTAGGGCATTTTTCCTTTAAATCTTTTTGGTTGTGTCTCTTTAGGACAGAGTTATTTACATGGAAAACTGTAAGGAATGAAGAAGAGGGACAGTCCTGAGTTACAAGAGCAGAGGGACAAAATAATCATATTAGGTACTGGGGAGATGTATTAAGAAATGGTGAAGTCAGGAACTAGAAGATGCTACAACAGTTACATACAACAATGGCCACTGCAGGTGTTTTCTCCTAACATAGTGACCTTTTCAGCTGTCTGTCTGTTTGCAAAGGGACCAGAAATGGTTATTTGTTGGATTGCAACTTGTTGCCTTCCTCCAGTACAGCTCATGGCATCCTAATTTCCTGTTCACTCCAGCAGAGATCAGTCCTGTGCAAAGGTGACCCAAGCTGGGTTTGCAGGTGTAGTTCAGATCAGCAGATGTGAGGACAGAGAATTCAGGTGTGTTGCTGGCTAACATGCATTTCCGTGTTCTGTTGTATCTTGGCTTAATGCTTTGCCCCTGCCTGTGAAGAGCTGACATTGAAGGCCAAAGGAGGATTTATATTAGTTTTAGTTGCCTGCCAGCCGGATGAGGGCCCAGGGGCCGAGGGAGGAGAAGACTCAAAGCCAGCCACTCCCAGTGCTTGACAAGCTGTAAAGCAAGAACATTTTGAATGTGATCCACTGCCTATTCTGGGAAAGTTATAAAATTTTCAGAGGTAGGCCAGTTATTTTTAAGTCTCTCTG
The DNA here is from genome assembly GCA_013400175.1 of Phainopepla nitens. Lineage (NCBI taxonomy): Eukaryota > Metazoa > Chordata > Aves > Passeriformes > Bombycillidae > Phainopepla > Phainopepla nitens. The sequence goes on along the minus strand of VXBQ01002612.1, from coordinate 429,432 downwards.
GACATGCTTTTAATGCAGGATTTGTTCTGGATGTTGTCAAGGTCGGACGTTTTCTTTGTGAAAAAGTTTCCCTCCTTTGGGGAAATGTCTGGAAGAGCTAATTAGCTGTGTGTCTCGGTCCTCACTCATTTCCTCACAGCCTGCTAAACCTATTGCTAGACCTTTCAGCTTCAGCCAAGATGGATTGAGATAGTTCTTGTCTGCCTTCCCCTGGCTTCATCCATTTTATGTGCAGCCTTTCTCTGGCCTGTTTGAGGAGAAGGTTGTAGGAGAGCTGTGCAGAGACAGCATGCCTCTACCAAAATGCAGGGAGGCTGGTGTTTGGAGAAGGAAGTATTTGGAATTGAGAAACTGAAAATACCAACAACATGGTTATTTTCTGTATTTATTGTATCTGATTCTTTGCTGCTGCTTTGAATTTCTGTTTAATTTGCCCACATTCTACATTCATTTAGTGAGGTTGAAAATATGAAATTAAATAGAAAGTTATATCTACAGTGAGATCCTCATTGATGAGGTTGTCCTGCTGCATCTCAGCTCTGTAGATAAAGAGTTGGTCCAGAGAAGTGCTGAGCTCCTCCTGCTGCTTTTGGGAGTAGAAGGGATTTGCTGTGTGCTCTGCAGAAATCAGGATTGGCTTCCAAGCTTTATTTTGACAGACCTTAGGAATCAAAATAGCTCACATCAGTAATGAGCAGGAGAACATGCAATTCCTGCTGCACATTTATCTTCACCTCTGTAATTGACAAACTTTAAATATTTCATATGGCAGTCCTGAGTATAAATAAGGGTTTGAATTAGGGTCCTGAATTTCTGAGGATGCAAGGTGTAGAACCTTTCATGCCTCCTGTATCAGCAGCAGCAACCTTCATATCATGCCACCACTGCTCTGTGGGTTTTGGGGTATGAAGACAACAGACTCTTTTAGGAGTCATGTGCATCCAGTTGAAAGGAGTACATGGTGTTTTCCTGCCTAATTCTGACAGAATTAAAGACAGTAAAGACACTTTCAGAAGTTGTTTTCTGAATACTCCTCTCTGCATTCTTTGCTGCTGTTACCTTGAAGAAGGGGGTTGATAGTTTAACCTCTGTTTCGGCATTATTAAAAGAAGCAATTCTCAGACATTTTTCTGTTATCTTTTATTGAGAAACTGCACGTGTTTAGTATTAGTTCTGATTTCAGCAATGCCCAGTGTTACCAGGACATCACTCTTCCTGTGTCCTGTAGAGCTGCCCTTGTGTCAGTGCTGTTGGCCATATCTTTGTCTGTGTGTCTCTAAAAAGCAGTTTTGGTTTATTGGCCACGTGAAGTTAGAGCTGACAGTCAGTTCTGTTGTATTTCTGCCTGCCTGTTGCATGGTAACTTTTCCACCACATCCAGAACTGGGAGCAGTATTGCAGGTGACATCAGGGATTGGTGGGACGTGCCTGTGATACCATGCTTGAGGAGAGGCAAGAGGTAGAGTTGGGGGGAGTTGATTCACAGATTTATTTTTTTTTTTAAGCCAGAACAATGCAATTCATATAGATTAAAACCTTCTGTGGGAACATCTTGATTTCAGTGGAGTTTTTCTTAGAAAATATCCAGGTGGCCCACCTGCTTCATTTCCTGCCATCTCATCAGTCAAGGGCTTCTGGGGTGTGTTTGCTGAGCCTGAGCTCCGAGGCACTGAAATGTGAGACCTGCTAGGGCTAAACAATGTGATTTCTACTTGTGTGTAGCCTTTACAATCCTTGCCCTACTTGGATATCTCCTGTGTTGGTTTTTTTTTTTTTTTTNNCCTGTGTTGTTTTTTTTTTTTTTTTCTTTTAACCTTTAAAATTTTGACCTAAATGAAGGGCAGGACTAATAATGTTTTAAGGAATGCTCCATCTCCGGTTTCCTGGCTGAGGAAACATGAGTCCAGGGGTTTCCACTGCAGTGAACTTTTGTAAGGAAGAGATCATCTACCTCTGATGAAATCCAGGATGAAATAGCTTTCTAATAATGCTGCAAGCTAGAGAAAGAACACAGAAAAGAAACAGAAGGTGCAAGAAAAATCCATCAAAACACTGTAGGGGGCGAGACAGGGTGCAAACATGAAAAAGAGACAACCAAAACCAGCACAAGCCATTTGCAAACCCATTTGTGGACACAAAACCTGTCTGAGTTTCTGGGGCTTGTTATGGTCATAGGAACTGGTCCTAAGCATGGATAAACCAGGCCAGCCCTGGCTGCTGGCAGGGATCTCTCTAGTGACGTTGTCTGGTTGGGTGTGGATATGAGCTTTGCCTGTGTTATCCAGGGTGGGCTAAACCAAGGCTTGTATAAAGTCCAAGGAAAACTCCAGAGATTTTTTCAGAATCAAAAGCAAGGTAAGTTTGTGACAGGCCTTGAAACCCAGTATTTGGGGTAGTTTTTCTCTTTTGCTTTCCCTTTAGAAAACCAAACGACAAGATCCTACATGTCTTTACACTCAGGTAGGATGTCCCTGGAAATTAGTTGCTTTTTAGAAGCAAACTTTTTTTTTTTTTCCCTTGCAAATGCCTGTTTTTCTGTACCACTCCAGATGCCTCATTTGGGGCATCGTGGGCTATGCAGCTGCCAGTTCATTTCTTCTGTGTCTGCTGAGGATCTGGAGTGGGGTTGTGACACTCTTTCCTCACAGGCTGTAGCTGTCGTAGCATTTCCAGGACAAATCTTAAAATTCTTGCTGGGCCATATGAAGACCAGGTTTTGCTGTAGAAGTCCACTGGTGGAATTTTACTGGTGCTCTCGTGCTCCATGTGTGCTGGCTCTTCCAGGTGTTTGTAAATAAAGTTCCTTTGGATGCTGAATGCTCAGAGGGGCTCTAAAGGTCCAAGGGCTAGTAATCACTCTCCTCTGACTGCCAGGATATCTGAAATACTTTGTACATCTCCTGTATGATCATTGTCTGAATTGAAACTTTACAGTGAAAAGGGAATAGGGAAGACGGGGGTGGGATTTTGCATTGGAGAAGGTGCTCTGAGTTTCCTTTTAGACTTTTCAGGTGTAAATGGACCCCCACCACCCTGCTTTTGCAGCTATTGAGCCTGACCCACAGATCACAGAATTAGGCTGTTGGAGAGATTTTGGGTCAAAGGAAGGAGATAGAGGTAAAGAGAGGATGTGTGTACTGCTGGTGAGTGTCAGGAGCAGTGTCTGTTCCTCCTGCCTTCTCAGGCCAGCCCTGTCCTGGTCTTCTGTCGGCCCATGTCTCTCCTGCTTTTAAAGAAAAATCTCAAAACCAAACCAGAAATCAGTACATTCATTGTTCCCTAGACTGTGTGATGGCACACAGAGATAGTGATAAAAAGTGTGTCCTGGAAATAAGGAAATGAGGCTTGCCTTGGGGTGGAGGTAGGCATTAGTCATACCACTGCTTGTGCTCTGCTAAATAAAGGTCGTGAGAAGGTTTGTAGGGAAGTCTTTTCAATTTCATAAGCAAAATTCCAGCCAGCACTGCTGCATCCCCAGGTGCATCTTCAGCGTGTCTTTGTGGAAACATCCCATCCCCTCTGCACTGTGCCAAGCCTGCTAGGGGCTTAGACCTCCCAGCAAACTCAGGGATTTAAGGAAATCAGAGCTCTGTTCAGAAGCAGAAGGGGAATAAACCACCAAGAGGCTTTCCTCCTTTTTGTCTAAGTCTGTGTGTGCCATAAGTTGAATAGGCCCCCCTGAGACCTGAGGAAACCAAACTCTTAAAACGCATAGTAAAGGGTTAGTAATTGTTTCAAACAGCCAACTAAAAATGCTTTTTATTATGAGGCTTGAGCTCTCTTTCATATGTAGAGCTGCTTATTCATTTTGGCAGTGAAGGCTGCCTTGATGCCTCCCTGGGGACAGTGGTAAAACTTTCAGTAGCTTAGGCACAGAAACCAGCCCTTTGTGGAACTGGAGGTGAGAAACCAGAAGTTCTGTTGGAGATTTCCCAGTCCCCTGCAGCTTGCTTACAGATTTTGCTGATTAATCCACTTTTGTTTGGGACAAGGAGAGGTGAAGACGGTGCTGTGCAGGGATGGGACCAGACTTGGCAAGGGCATTTGATGTCTGTGGGTTGGTGAGCTGCTCAGTGATTTTTTCTGACATTCAGCTGTTGTGTGCAATAGCAAGGAATCAGCACTTTTCACACCGCTGCGCTGAAAGGTGGACAAGAGCTCGATTTATTCTTACTGCCACTGAGCAGGAGAGCAGAAGTCCCTGCTAATCCTGTCCCAAAGTGAAAGTAGCAGAAATGCCAGTGCCTGCCAGGCTGATCAAGGGGAGCAGGGATGCTCAGACAGAGGGACATATGGGGTTGGCCATGTCTCTCTGTGGACTGCAGGAGCAGAGAGCTGTTCCTGCAGGTGGTACACTGCATCCTCCCTTGGCAGTGATTAGTCTTGGATGTTTGTCCTTCAGTGGCAGCTTTAATGTAACAGATGCTGGAGTTTAGTTTTGTCTGTCTGTCCCTCTGGAGTTCGTAGAAGTCTTGAGGCTTCCTTCTGCCAGCAGCACGGCCCCAGCGCATCCCTTCAGGATCAGGGTGTGCCGACTTTGGATCAGGGTGTGCTGAGTTTGGATCAGGGTGTGCCCTCCCCCGAGGCTCCTGACAGGTTTCTCCCCTTGCTTTGCAGATCACCGGCGTTATCCTTCTCGCGGTCGGCGTCTGGGGCAAGCTCACCCTCGGCACCTACATCTCCCTCATTGCTGAGAACTCCACCAATGCCCCCTACGTGCTCATCGGGACGGGCACCACCATCATCGTCTTCGGGCTCTTCGGCTGCTTCGCCACTTGTCGGGGCAGCCCATGGATGCTGAAGCTGGTGAGCAAACCCAAGTGCCTGAGGAGGGGAGGAGGGTTTCTTGATCAATTGGGATTCCCCCCCACCCCCTGACAGATGTCAATGAAGCTTTTTAGGCACATAAGCTAGACTTTATTAATCTTTATGTTCAACCTGCGTGCCTTTTGGATGAAGGGGGGAAAAAGAAACCCTTCGCCAAAACCAGTTGTTGATTGACTGTGACTGAATTTTGCTACACATGGCACATAGGCTCAAGTGTTTAGAGCAGAATGTTCCTGAATTGCTCTGTAAGTTATTCTGCAATCATTCTGGTTTCCTGTGAGCCAGATGGATAAATGTATTTACCATCTTAAAGGTGCCCAAAGCATTGTGAATGTGAAATTCTTCTGAACTGTATTTTAAGGGGTCAGTTTAATGTGAAATTATGGAAAGAATAGTCGGTCCCTCATAAAAGCACACCAGCCCTTCTTTTTCTCCTGACATTCACTAGGATAGAGCAATTCAACCCAAAAGGTAGAGCATTGTATAGTATGTTTGGCCTCATCTCAGAAGCAGCAGAGGCTTGAGGTGCCCTGAGCAGAGGGGAAGCCCTTGTCCCTCAGTCCACTTTAACCTCTTTCTATATGAGTTTCTCTGTTCTGAGTTTTCTAGCCTACCTTAAAATTCAAAATAACTACAGGTTAAACAAACTTACATGATAAACTGTGTTTCTAGGCATATTTAGGAGCAAAATCCTGCATGTGAAATGATTTGAAGGGTGGAATTAGCACTTGTGAAGCACTGAACTAGTGAGAAAGGGCTTGACAGTACAATGCATGTCCTGCTACAGTATTCTGGGACTGGTTTTCTAAGGAGATGGGATGATTTTTATCCAGTTTAAACTGTATTTTAAAAAAGAAAGGGCATTGAAGGGAGTTAAAGGGAGTTAATTTCCTCAAATGATGGCAGAGAGGAGAAGGGGAGAGGTAGCAGCTGCAATTCCATCAGCTGATAGCCAGCTGGCAAGCACCTCACTGCTGTCTCTTGCTGGTGATGTGCTGTCAGGGCATGTGCAGAGGCTTGCTGGAGTCACTGCAGTCCAGATGGGAAAGGGATAAAGGTGAATGATGATATAAATCCATAGGAAATCAGGCTCTGCTAGCTGCTCATGTAACTTTCTTAAGGCTATGCCTCTGACAGTAGCATGTGCTGTTCCAAGCACATGGGTTTATTTTCATTTTACGTATGAGAAATATTTCTAAACTTCTTTTCTCTCCTGAACAGACAGTGATTTGACAGCTGCATTAATTGGACATATTTTTTTTCTAGTTCTGCCTTCACTGCTGTGCTCCTTTCCCCAATAAACTTCCATTAAAGCAAAGTTTCCCTTTCTCCACCAAATCCTGCTAGGAATGAATTTAATTTAAAACGTTTCCTTTCTTAATTAACTGTTACTTAGCAGGTGGAGTAAAAAGGTAATTTTTCCTCCAGAAGATTAAGCCCCAACTTCAAATTTGACTATCCCACTTCACATTTTTTCTTTATCCTCTTTATTTCTGCTTAAATATATTTTCAGAACTTGGTGAGTGCCTACACTGAAAGCACTATTTTCAAGGTTTATTTATCTCCTGATCCAAAAGCTGCACCTAAAGCCAAATATGGACCTTGGCTCAGCAAAGTGTTTGGAGCATATGTCTAGTGTTACTGTGAGAGTATTTCCAGTGACGGCAATGTTTCAGTTCATTCATTGGAGAAACTTCAGGAACCAGGCAGCAAATCCCAATCTGGCAGTGAGATAGGTAAACACAAACCAAAACACCTGGGGAGGCCTACTGACCTTAGCAGAGCACCATGCAAACAGGAAGGGTCTGTTTGTGTTCCTTATGGCAAGATCAAAACCTGAGTGACTTGGATTCACCCCTGGCATGTGAGTGTGTTTTAATTTATATAAGAACAGAAATGTCAGAAAAGCCAGTAATTAAGCAATATATATCAGTTGTGAGTTGTATAAACACATGTATTACATTCAGGTCATGACCTGTGCATCTCCTCCAAAAGACCTTTGGTTTCTTAACATCTTTGAAGGGTGCCTAGAGGGGAAAGTTAAATTTTATGTGATATTATCTGTGCTGAGACAAAAGCCTATCATGCTCTGACTTCTCTTGCCTCCTGCCTTTTCAGTATGCCATGTTCTTGTCCCTGGTGTTCCTGGCTGAGCTCGTGGCTGGCATTTCAGGGTTTGTCTTTCGCCACGAGGTAGGTGGAAATGTGCTGAGTCTGCACCTGGCAGCGCCTCCCTGGGCAGGAGCTGCTGGGGAGTTCCCTGGAGCCTGGAGAATGTGTGGGGCTGAGCTCAGCGGCTCCAGCACATCTCCAGGGCCGTGGCTGATGTGCAGCAATAACTTGTACAGCTCTTAAAAACCATGCCATTCCAAATGAAGGGATTCAGCCAAAGCTCTTGCCCTCAGCTGCCTGATGGTTTACTCTGGAGCTATCAGGTTTTGTGTGTCCACCATGTAAGATCTTCTTTACTCTTTTACATATGCTGAGGGCTGCAAAACAAATTAAATGCTTTTCTTAAACACAGCTTTTTCATCCAGGCAAATGCTGGTTTATGTAAGGCAGAGACAACTTCTGCATCACACCAGACTTGCTGTTTTGTAAATTTTTTTTTTGTGGGGGGGGAGGGGTGGAGAAGGGGATAGGGAGGGATGGGGGTAGGGAGTGAGTGGGATGGGATTTCATTTCTATCTTGAGAATAAGGAGAGATTAGAAGTAGAGTGAGGTAGGAAACTGGGACAGGGAGAAGCTTTAAAAAAGCGTGATGGTCTAGATTTGTAATAACACTTCTGCTTTATCCACTGTAACCAGGTCTATCTTTGGCTGTAAGTCCATGGACCTACATGCCTCTGGTGCTGAACCAGAACAGCCTCAGAGACCCTCCTTGTCTCTTCTCTTTGTATTGGCTGGTTTTCAGGTCTCCTCTTCTGACATGACATTTCCATTGCTATAGAGTTTTCTGCTGTTGACCCTTGCAA
>VXBQ01002612.1:406001-421610 GCA_013400175.1 Phainopepla nitens | reverse complement strand
AGTGGATTGTTTTTAATGTGGTCCTGAGGTGCCTGTCCACCTGCTGAGGATTCCCATCTCATCCCATCTAACCTGCAGCAGCCCCAGTGTCAGACTGCTCCCTCTTAGGAGAGGCAGTCTCTTGTGAAGGCCACAGCCATGTGGGTTGCTCACATCATCTGCTTCCTTTCCCATACAGTCCAAGTGCCATTCCTGATGATGTGCCTGACATTTTCCAGCTGAGGGACCTCTTGTTCCTTTGATGCTGGGGATGCCTGGTCAGGAGATTCATGTCTTGCTTTGGTGCCACTGGCTTGTGTCCCCAGAGTGTTTGCACAAGCTTTGGCTCCCACCTGGCATCCATGAGCAGGGAGAAGCATGCAGTCTCCTTCAGACTTACAGCTGGGACAAAGTGTCTGGGGAAAAAAGCATAAAACAATATTTTTTTGATAGGTTAAGTCATTTTACAGTATTTTTTTAAAACATATTAGTTTGCTAGAGTAGTCTTGTTTCTGTGTCTGATATCCCACTGGAAAAATGGCATGAATGATTCCTGACAGTTAAGAGAGAGCTCTGCCAGCTCTAAAAAAAAACCCTTAAAAACAACTGGGAAGGGCTAGTTTGGGTGTCTTGTTAGGAAATTTGGAAATATATTTGCTTCCTACAAAAAACTGCTTCAGATGTTGTGCTTCTTGTTGCTCACGTGGGCTGATTTTTTTTTTCCCTAACCTTCACAGATTAAGGATACTTTCCTTAGGACATACACTGAAGCAATCCAGAATTACAACAAGAACGATGAGCGGAGCCATGCAGTGGATAATGTTCAGGAAAGTGTAAGTGTGAAAAATTAGTCAATAGAGAAAGCATAGATTTGATCCCAGAACGTGAATTTTGATGGCTCAATCTGCAAGCTGTAATTTGCAAGCAAAACTAGAGGCTGGCAAAACTGATCTAAAGGAAAAATATTTCAGCTGAAATGCTTGCCCAGGATGCCCGAATTTTAGTGAAAAAGCTGTCTGATAAAGGCAAGGCCTGTCCCACTGGCTCGTTGTTAGTCCCAGATCTTGAGTTAGGTTTAGGGGGCAGTTCTATTCCTAGAGAACACACCTTGTTCTTAAGGGAATTTGCCAATAAGATTATAAATTGTTTTAAATTTGAGCTGGATGAGACAGGGTTTTATAATCTTGTCATCACTGACAAACTGCACCAGTTTTCTTCACAAGTACAACGAGAGGCTGGCAAAGGAGACCTAGTGAGTTAAGGAGGAAAACTGGGTATATTTTCCCCAGAGGGAAATGGAGGGGAAAACTGCTGAGGTTGGCAGTGAAAGCTGTGCTGGAGGGAGTAGAAGCTTGGTGGAGAGGAGCCTTTCTGACCCTCAAGGATGGTAGCAGGGCACTGGGGGGCTGCCTTGCCTTCCAGCAGGGCACAAGGCAGGAGCAAATGCCACAGCACAGCCAAACCAGTGGGAGATGCCACCCACAAGAGACCAAGTCCACCAACTACAACATAGAGTGATGAAATTAGCATTTAAATTCCCATTGGAAGCCCTACCATAGCAAGAAGCTGTTCCTTCAGTTTGCAATGCATTCTATGAGCCAGTTTCCTTTCCATAGGATTGTAACTCAATGAATGGCTGAAATGTCAGTGTAATTGTATCGATGACTTCTAGACCTTTAAAAATTACAGCTGTTATGTTGGACCCTTCAGCACAGTTGAAACTGAACTCTAACCTGGCTTCTCCTTACTGCAGTGCTCCAATCTGAGTATACTCTGCTGTCAAATTGTCTGTTTGCATAATGTTAGCTTGTATTTAAAATTTTTGATTCCTTGGAGTTGACCAAACAAAATAGTTCTGAGTAGTTTTTCAGTGTGTCTGTTGTAGCAAAATGTTCATTTCATTCACAGTTCTCTTTTTACATGAACTTCATTTATAAGCCCTTTCCATGCAGAAAATTCAGCACATACTCTATACTTTTGAGTCTCTGTCTTCTAGCTTAGGATCTAAATCAGAACATCCATCACAATTTAGGGTTTTCTCACTGACTTCCTAGATACATCCTGTGAACATATGGTCTCTTTCTATTCACAGCTCAGTGAATTGTCCTAGAAATTATTTTGGCAAGTCTGAGAGGCTTCACCTTATTGATTTGTACCAGTTTGAACCTGTATGTGTTACATGTAATTCTGTGTAATGCTTTGAGGTCTTGGATTTACAGGGTCATCTTTAATCAAATAAAAAAGTAAAGAAAACAAACAAAAAACCCAAACCCAACAGACCATCAACTAAAAAAGATGGGTTTGTGGCTGGACCTTTGTCAAATATTACAAATAATAGTTCTGCTCATAAAATACCTTTTTTTTAGTAGGTCATCTGCTCCCATGTTCAGTAAATTACATCCCTGCTACTTTTGTAATTGATGAGGCAGGGGTGGTATCTGCCTTTCAAAGCTTGAGATGCCCTGTCTTTATTTTGATTATGAGCTTATGAGGTGGGCCGAGATGATTCTGTTCTAGTTTTAATTCTGTTTTGTTTGTCTGTATGTTTTAAACCTGGCTCTTATCCCTCCTAGCTGAGCTGCTGTGGCATTCAGAGCTACACCAACTGGAGCACCAGCCCTTACTTCTTCAAGCACGGCATCCCTACGAGCTGTTGCATGAACTCCAGTGACTGTAACACTCAGGATCTGCGCAACATGACCGTGGCTGCCACTAAAGTAAACCAGAAGGTACCAGTAACCTAGTGCCAGAGGCAGCTGGGACATCCTCCAGCACCCCACTGGAGTGTGTGGCTGCTTGCAGCTGCATTTTGTTTCAAGTGGTTGGTTGATAATATGCCAATAAGGCTGGAGTGATGGTAAGGATGGGCTTGGTCCTGCAATTGCTTCATATTCTTTGAGCTGGCCTTTCTCAAGTCCAAACCCAGATGCAGCAGTTCTGAGGGAACACAGGTGATTGACAGGAAATGTTGTGGTTGGTGGCTACATCTGTTGTGAGTTAAAATCTTTGAACATGTAGGGCTGCAAGCACAGCACAGCCAAAGTGACCCTTTCCCTGGGGTCACCTGAAGGAGAGGATTGGGAAGACAGAAATAGGGCTGAGAAGGCAAGTGGAGAGAACAGGAAGAAAATGAATAATAAGAGAATAAAAATACAGAAAACACTATGAAAAGAAAGAACAAAGAGAAAATAATGCAGCATCTCTGCATTAGATACTGTGCTGAAAAAGTGCAATTCAAGTTATTTCTTCAAGTGCTAGTGTATCATCAATTCTTTCTCACTTGAGATTTGCAAGAGAGGGAACAGTTTGTTAGCAAGAGGAATGATATTGTAGCTAAATCACCATTCTAAGTTGCAGCACAGCTTAGTCAGACTTAAGGATTATTTTCTTTTCTGTTTTTATTTTCAGAGATCTATTTAAAAAATAAATAGAAGTCCTGAGCAGACAACAGGGGAAATATGGAAATGCCTCTGTCTCTTCTGTTTCTGTCCTTTTCTCAGTCACCTGTGACTCAGAAGGTTGGACTGGTGGCTGAGCACAGCCTGAAACATCTTTGAAAACCAGTCAAGTAGACAACATCTTCTGGCATGTATTGTAAAAGGAATACTAGAGGATTGTTTTCCACTAAGCCTTTCTCTTTTTTGCAGTGGTTTAATGAGAGCCATTTGTTGCAGATGTGTGGAATGCTGGTGGTGTCCGTTGGTTGAGTAACTCACTGTCACCACCAGCAGAGTAATCTTGCACAAGTAAAGAGGGTGAGCCACTCTGTTCAGCTGCTCTTTGTGAATTTGCACTGACTTGATGTTTTTGTAGAAGTGGAAGGAAGGTGAGAGGCCAGGGCAGGGTGGATCTAGGGCATGTCCAGGACAGCCAGCACCCACAGCAGGCACGGTGCCTGCTGGGCAGCCCACCCTGAGCTGCTGCTTCTGCTCCTCTTCCCAGCAGGAAAAGCAGGAAAGTTTTGTGGTGTGACTGGTGTTCCACCAGCACTGCAGCTCAGGACACCCATGCACTCTGAACCTTTCCTGGCTGCATAACCATTTAGGTACCCTTTGCACCCCCAGCACTGATCTGCTGTTTCCCCCAAGTGCCAGGCTTGCTCTGCCTGCACAGGGAAATCCCTGCCCATATTCAAGTTCCTCGTGGCCCTGGATGCCTGCTGAATCGTAGGAAGCCACTGAGGGATCAGTGTGTGCTAGTCCAGGGCTAGTAACACATTTCCAGCCATTCTTGTTCCTTGTTCTCCTGTCAAATGCACACAGTCACCTGACAGAAAAGGACTGCAAATTCCTCAGGAAATAGTTGAAGTAATTACTTGATTTAATTACCTAGAGAAAATTTGCATGTTTGGAAGTCCACGTGGTTTTGTCTCATTTTCTGACACAGCCATTGAAAATCAAAAGTTGCAGATTTCTGTTCAGCAGTTTTGAGATCTTGGAGTTGTCCCAGACATTTGAGCTAAGTGGGATGCTTCTGAAAGGCACATGGGAATAAAAAGCAAGAAGGAGAAAATGTTGTTTGGCCCTATCCTTTCACTTCAGATAGGTAGCAAACACCATTGCCTCTGATCCAAGCCCCTTGCTCATCTTAGAAACAGGCCCTTTGCTCTCTGTGTGTTGGAGAAAAAGGAAAATATTTACTGCCTGTGTTGTGGAAGACCCTTCTCACCATGGCTGTGGACAAGTATATTTGGATTACATCTTTTGGTGGATCTTGCAAAACTATCAGTAAGATGAGTTCTCTATGAGCTAATCAAATTACTAGCCGTTTCTGAGGACTAATAATGAATTAACCAAAGAGGATTAAACTAATTATATAATTACAGGAGTAAAAGACAGCATTCCTGGATTTTCTTTGCCAATTCTGACCCTAACTTGCTTAGTGACCTTGGGTTAATTATTTAGGCTCTCGGTTTCTTCATCTCAGATGGCACTAATACCTAATTTTGAGAGCTGTCATTTGGATTAGCTAATTAATGTTCATCTAGTGCTTTTAATCACAGTTCTTTTCCAAGAAACCTCAGGAACCATTTCTCTTTAAAATCTTAAGAAAGGAACAGATGCATGGAGTCAAGAAAGATCAGATCCTTTGTAAACTGTCCCTTCTGTGCTCTGGATCTCTGGATGAGCACACAGAGGTGCTCACACAGTGCTTCACACACTTCTGCCCTGTCATGCAGCTCGTGGGTGCTGCTTGCACTCTCAGTCCATGCACTGTAAAGACTGAGCAAATAAGCCATATGTAAACAATGTACTTCAGTAAACAGATTATTGTGGCTTGGGAAAACAGTCTTCAAGTGAGGAGGGTGAGCAAAACTCTGCCACTGCACGTTTTGTTGACAAGAGCTTCTGTCTCCCTCAAATTACCACCGTGCTCTGGTGTTGCGTCTCTTGAAGGCTGTTCAACAGAGTAGATTTCTGAAGAACTGGGACATTAAGTCATGTCAGACAGATAGAAAATACTGCTTGAGAAATCTAATCTCATTGCATAACATGTAAGACACGCAAACTATGGTTGCTTGATGGGTTAAATAAGCCAGCTTGAATCAGACTTACTGTATGTACTCTGTGGTAAAACATAGTTAATATGTACACATAAACATTTCAGAAATTAATCAGTACCAGCTGTGCTGGTCCTCAGCTACTATTAGGTTCAGCACTTCATTACTCTCAGGATTGTTTTTTGATGTTATAAAAGAAGTTAAAGAAATGGTACAATTTATTTAGTGAATGGCCTGTCTGTAATAAGGACGTTGTTTGTCCTTCTCATTGTTATTTTTTACAAGCACTGATACTCTGAGGTCATAAAGAGTTCCTACAGTGCTTGCAGAATGAGGGGTGTGTGGATGTAGATGAAATGTGGAGACATGTCTCTCTTATGGAACAGGAGTCCAAACTGGGAAAGGCAACTCACTGTTACTTCTGAGTTTTCCAGTTTCTGATAAAGTGGATAAAGTTATAATGTATAAAACTCCTCACTCCTTAAGCCAGAGTGTTGGTCATTTGAGGAATGGGCAAAAGGGGCTAAGCAGTGACTTTGGATTGTGGGGACAGATTGGTTAATAATGAAAGAAAAAAAAGATGCCATCTTCCCTTTTTTCTTCACATATCAAGTCACTTGCTTAGATTAGTTTAGGCACCACAAACTAGGAGATAATTTCAAATGCTTTTTTGACGGGTCATATAGGTGAAGGGAGAAACTTGGCAGACATTATTGTACCAAGGGAGAAAATCTCAAAATAGTCTATCCAAGAGAAGGGCAGATACTGTACATGAATCCTCTGGCCCCAGTCTGAGCTGTGAATTGAGGCCTGAGAAAGCAAATCAGCAGAGAGAAAATTCAGTCTGGGGAGCAGGACAGGGAATTTTATGTCCAAGGGCAAATGAACCTAGAAAATTCATACAAAACCCTTGATAACTTTGTTACATAGTTTTAAGTTACATGCTGTTCAGTGCCTTGTCTGGTGTCCTTTGATGGGTAAAGGCAAGCAGAATGCCTCAAGGGACACTTTATTAAATATCTAGAGTATTAGGAAATCAGCATCATTTATTCATTTTTGACATCTGTATTGTATTATAACATTGGTGTATTGTTACTGGTTTGGTTTCAGGTCAAAGCTATATTGTTTTTTAACTGACTTACTTTAAAAAGACCCATAAAAATGATTGAAACATCACATTTAGATTTTAAAAGTATTGAAATGCATTTGTTTCTAAAAGGAACTGATTTTGCCACAACTCCACATCATTCACTCAGAACTGCTATTTTTAAAAGAGGTGACACTGTTGGAAATTACAGCAGAAATATTGTCTAGCCAGAGTTCATTCTAAATGAGAAATTTGTATGTATGCATTGATGGCAGGGAAGGTCAGTACAGGAATGATGATGTTTGTTTTCCAGGGCTGTTATGACTTGGTGACCAGTTTTATGGAGACAAATATGGGAATCATAGCTGGAGTGGCTTTTGGGATTGCATTCTCACAGGTAAGTGCATAAACACTCCCCTTCCCCCCTTTTCTTTTCCTCTCTTTTTCTTTACCTGGACTTCAAGGAAAGAAGGATTATGAAAAGGACTGAACTCAGCATGCTCATTAGTCCTGAGGTCATCTGTTCATTGATTTTCTTTTTTTCAACTTAAATGAAGTTTCTCCTTGGGAATATCAGTTACAGTTGAGCTAATGACTAGCTCAAGGAAAACAACTTGTCCCTCTACTGGGTCAAATAGAGGTTAACCCAATAAAACATTGGCTTAAATGGAGCATAAACAGCTAAGAAGACAAATAGCTTATCCATTGTTTGGGTAGGCTTCTATCTTCTAAGTACTCTTATTTGTTCTTAAAGGACTCAAGAATTCAAACCAGTGCACCCTCAGGCCTCCCCATCCTGGACCTGGAGACTGGAGGGGACACTTTGTGACCAATTTTATTTATTTTCCCTTTAACACTGAACACTGAGAAACGTTAAGTCTACCAAAATCAGATTGTTAACCCAGCTCCTTGTCTGCACCAAAAGGAGTGTGGCACGAGAGTGACAAGAGGAGAACTAAGAAGGGGATTTCTGCTCCATGATATTCAAGCTGCATTTATGTGGACAGGAACTGGGGAAAGTATAGATCTGGTCAGATTGTTCTGATCAAGAAGGGGCAGGAAAACTCTTGCATCTTTCAGCAAGATGCTCCTTTATACCAGTCACTTCATGCGTGACAGCACGGACTCTACCAGAAACATGCAAAAGAGAGAGAGGGAAATATGCACAATTCAAAACTGTCCCCAAGCTGTGTGGAAAATGGTCCCCACATCCTCTCCATCAGCATACACACAGCCTGAGGGAACCCTAAAGCTGTCTGGGCTCAGACTGGCTGACTGCCCTGCCTTGGGCATATCTGGAAGCCTGATGCCCTGTAGCCAAGGTGTTGGATGTCAGGAGCTCATGGTTTGATGTGGGTGGAAGTTTTGGTTCATCACAACAGCAGCTGCCCAGAGCATGTGCCTGCATGTCAGATCCAGATTTTGGGATCCAAAAAAGGTGAACAGTCTGGAACTGTTTGTGCATGGACAAGGGGAGGTCAGTTGTTGGGTTTTTTTGTAATAGGCTATTCTAATTCTAGTTGAATGGTGACAGCATTGATACTCTTCTCCAGCCTTGATTATGGCTGGATTACTGCTATAGGACTGCAAGCTCAGGTTTCAGTTTGGGTTCTAGATAGCCAGAAGGCTGTAAAGGCCTTGTGTAAAGCTATCCAAAAGAAAAATGAGACTAGTAGAATTGTAAAATATGCTGCTGGGGGAAAAAATCAGGACCAATACTGCCTTAAAGCCTGTCATGGGTGCTTCATGGCAGGCTGCAGGCAGCACGGGCTGCCTGTGACTGTGACTGAGGGGAAAAACGAGGTGTGTTTGTCCCTGTGACTGAGGGGAAAAATGAGGTGTGTTTTGCTGTGGTGTTGGCTCCTCATGCTGCTGGTGGCACCATGAGCCCTGCTGCCAGGTGGGGATGTCACTGCCCAGCCCAGGCACTGGACTCTGGGGCTGCAAGGACATACCCAGCTGCTTGGGGTGTTAGCAGACATGTAAAATAGGGAAGAGAGAGGCTGCAGAGGAGGAAAATGCAGCTCTCCCAGGCTGTGAAGAATAGAAGGCGGCCAGTTGTGATTCACTGCCTAATTTGTTTTGCTGGGCCCAGTCAGGGACAGGGTTTACAAATTGATTTCAGGTTAACGTGGCTGGCAGTAATGCCAGGCAGGGCTCCAGCTGTAGGCGAGGTTTCACTGCTCCTATTGAGAATAGGTTTAATCTAAATAAAAGACAAATTAAATCATGTTGCCCCTCTACAGTAAAGCATGCTCAAAAGCCTTTCTTTCATGTGATTTGTTAGGTGCTGACTGGCATGAGCAATGTGCTGATGCCCAGAAATAGGGAAAGTTGATGCAACAGCATTAAAAATCTTACAGGCCTGGGACAGACCTCCCCATCAGAGTCAAGAGTTTTTATAAAAAACACTGTGTTGCTGACCTTGTCTGCTCTGCTCCTCGGGTTTTTAATAATAACAATGAAATAAAATTTGATTGTTTTTGGACTTGGATGCTAATGTTGACTTCCAGCTGGAATAATTTCCACTTAGCAGGTGCTCTTCAGAGCAGAAAAATTATTGCTGTGTTGTGTCCAACAGGGAATAAAATTATGTGAACTGCAGAGATGATGGAGAGCTGTGCCTAGATAAAACTACAGTGCAGGCATTGGCTCAAGGAATGCAAGAGACACTGTCTGGAGGGTTTTATAGATTGTGAGTAGAGGAGACTCAGTGCAATATTTAGGCCACATTATTCCCTTTGTGCTGAAGGACTGACAATCAGGTGCTTTCCACATGCTCCAAACCAGTTGTTGGGCATATACATATGTTTGGCTTGCCTGATGTAAGCCAAAATGATGAATTCCCAGTTAGTTCAACACATTTCTATTTATAGAATTTTTCCCAAAGAATGAAAAATGGTGACAATACCAAGACCCAAAATAAAATGGAAATTCAAATGGCAATTCAGTTTCTTTCTCTTCAGTATAATAAGGTGTAATAAATATGTCATGCAGAACAGCTCACAGTCAGTGATAACTCCTACAGAATAAGTGTATTAAAAAGCCAGTTATTATGTGTACAGGAGGAATAAGACTGCTACAGAATATGCTATGGATGGTTTTCAATGGTCAGAATTAAGATGTGCCTGAGATTGCTCCTAGAAACCATGAGGAATTCACTGTATTCTTCTTGCTGGAATGACCTGTGGCTAACAGGATGGTGGTACAGGAAACACACCTGAGGAGTGTGGGTTTCCCAGTTGTCTAAAGCAAAGAATTTGTCAGCATTTTCAAGTTTCCTGTGGCAAGACTAGGGTATGGAAAACTCTCTGCTTTCTATATAGTAGCTCAGAAGACAAGGATAATCTGAGGAAAAAAAAGGGGAAGAAAGGAAAAAAGTGAGACAGAAGACAAATGCAGAACCAAGTCTGACATCTTAGCACTAAAAAATAAAGACAGTAAAATCAAATAAATAAATGAGTGGATGAAAGTTGAGATGGGGCATTTGAGAGGCAATGGGAGTGCAGGGAAATGAATGCAGCTCCCAGCAGCAGTTTCTGTGTGGGAATCCTTTAACACCAATTCTTCTGGTTTTTCAAAGGAGCTGCGGGGACCTGGTGCACAATAGGATAAGGAGCTTCCTCCTGCCTGAAGAGCAGAGGAGGCAAGTGGTGGAACAAATACAGAGAGCCCAGGCAGGGTGGAGAGTGCTGATTTGTGCTGCACAGTCTGGGAGCCTCTAGCCTGACTTAAATACAGAGGACTGTAGTTATGCCTGTAATGAAAGAGCACCGTGAAGAAAATTCAGCAACTCAGTTCAATATTGCCTCTCTTTGGCTACAGGAAGAACAGTGGTTAAATGTGGAAGTCACCACATTGAAAAACACATGTTTTTATATGCATTCAAGCATTTCTAGAATATTTATTATAGCTCTGCTATGTTCTGGTAATACTTAGAAATGCTGAATAAAATGTGTGTGCAATGGCTTGATATGCATGCCATTATTTTTGAAATACAGAGTTAAACTTTATGTCATTATAACCACTTAAATGCCTGAACCTGCCTAAGGTCAGAGCCAAGAATCAATAAATGGAACAAAGATCATGAAGATACATGCATGACTAACCTGCCATTTGTCTTAGGAGTGAGCTGAGTGAAACAAAACATCATTTCAAGCCTGCAGATGCTACAAAATTTAGACACACTGGTTATTAGAGTTACAGCCTGCACAGAACACAAGAATCCCTAATTAGAGGTATCTGGGGAAGTCTGCTCCAGGTGAAGGGGGAAAGAAAAGCCTGTTCTTTCCTATTTGTAGAGGCTGCAGCATCTTTCCCCTTGGAAACCTGATATAAGCAGCAGATTGTGGTTGAGAAGAACAGTAGCTGTAATCTGGGTGCTTGTGATGGGGAAAAATAAACAACTTCAATGTACATACATTCTTGGCCATTGTAGGGAGGAGTTGATTTGGGTCTGGGCTGGCATTTGCTCAGGGAAAATAATTTGGATTAAATACACTGCAAAGTTCATCTTCCTGAAAAAATGCAGTAAGGCAGAGGAGTAACTTCTGAGTCCAGCCAAGGAAGGTGAAGAAAAACTGGAAGTCACCACAAACACAAAAAAGCAGCAGTGAAGGAGGTGGGACAGGACCACCCAGAGACATTCACTCTATTCAGCCTGTCAGAGCATGGAGAAATACATAGCACTGTCCAAAACAGAAATCTCACTCTCCAGAACTGAGCTGAGCTAAAGAAACGGTGCATGAGTCAGCTCAGGTCATGTAACCTGTAGAATGGGGCTGGTTTTCAGCAATACCTTCAGCCATTGATTCAATCATCCTCCCAGTAAGGACTAGAAAAGGCAACAAAATGGCTAAAATGTCATGTTGGTATCAAGTGAGATTTTCAGAGCTGAGGAGGGTCTTTCCCACACACATATCATTTTGGCAACTAAAAACAGAGCCCCTGGACCCTGATAGCTTCGGTTTTTGTTGGAGGTTGGTCAGGAGGTGGTACCAGTGCCCCACATCTGGTTATAACCAAGACAGTGTCATCCTTGGTGCCAGAATCGGGGGGTACATGTGGGGAACAGAAGGGTTCAGCCTGCTTTTAAATGTGACTCTGTGCCCTTTTGAAATTCCCAGAACAGCTCTGGTGGACACTGAAACAGGAAATGGAGCAAATTTCTGGCAAAAGAAGCATGGCCTGACAAGGACTGTGACATCTTAGAGACAGGAAACAGTTTATCCAGATTTGAGTTACCCTGGCTTGGCCTTGCTCTGGGCTGGTGGCAGCCCAAATGAAGCAATTGCCAGGTACAGAAGATGTGTATTTTGATGGTGATTGTGTTAACAGGGAGCACTGCCTGTCTTGGAGAAGGGACATGCAGTCCTGAGGAGTGAAATAGGAGGAGCCAGTTTGGATGAGCAGCCAGCCAGGCATACCTAGGTATGCTCTGGATATGCTCAGGAGTTAATTAATTGACCAACCCCAATGAGAAAAGCAAGGTTGAATTATTTACAGCATATTAACACTGTTGGCACATGCAGGAAGCACTAAGAAACTGCAGTAGACAAAACACTGAGTGCTTATTGATGAGTGGAAGCCTGAAATCTGTTTTCAATAATCTGAGTGACAGCCAAGGGAATAGTGAATGAGTTTTTAAAAAGTTATTTCCAGATTTACAGCACTCATTTCTACAGTGCTGCACCACTTGTAAAGGAAGCCTAACCACTCTGGGACATCAGGAAGCTTTTCCCTGGCACAGTGATAAAGAAGTTAAAGGCACCAGCTCTCAGGGCTGATGGGTGGTGGTGAGGGATCCAGGTAGAGGAAGTGAAACACAGCCTATAACATGCTGATAGCTCCAGCAGTTTATTCATCCACATCTGGCCTGGCCAGACATTGACAACGGGATTGAAAAATAGCAAAAAGACATGCTGGATGTCAAATAAATGATAAAAATCAAGAGGAAGATCTGACAAAGAAAGACGACAGATTTTAATGCTGTTTTTCTAATTAGAGCAGTCCTTAAAATAGAGCATAAATACTTTGTGCATAATAACTCCAGAACATGAAATACATGTTTACCAATGCTCTTCATTGATGTAATTTAACTTAAATTCTGTTCTGTCTCTGTCTTGTCTGGAACAGTTGATTGGGATGCTGCTGGCATGCTGTCTGTCCCGGTTTATTACTGCTAACCAGTATGAGATGGTGTAACAAGGTGAGCTTTCCCTGTTTTCCAGGTGGTAAAACTACAAAAGCCTTGCTGTAGTGTTGTGGCTGTGCTGCTTCTGCTGAAGACAGCCAGCAAGTTTTACATTCTGAGCATGTTCATTGAGAATTAAGCCATCCCATGGGCTTCTTTGCTTTGGGATTTTCGTTCCAATTTTGTGTGTGGTGGGGGAAAAAAAAAGAAAGGGAGGGGGGAATGCAGTGTTGAATTTCAAAATTTCGGTTTTCTTGGAAAGAGAGAGCAAGACACCTGCTGTGAATACTGTTGGCAACCAAAGCGACCCACTTGTCGGTTTGTTGTTTTTGTTTTGTTTGTTTGTTTGTTTGTTTGTTTGTTTTATCCTCCCTGCTCTCCAGTCTTTCAAGAAGTGTGAAGTCCAGAGCCTGTGTGACGACCAGGAGCTGCAGAATTGGAGAAAGACTGCCATGAATGTTATAGCACACACTGTCTCTCGCACGCACGCACGCACGCACACCCCCACGAGCAAGCCCGTGCGCGCACACTCGCACCCCACTCCCGACTGTCCCATGCGTAGTGTCCCATTCTGTGAAGTTCCACGGTGCCACCGAGAGCGGCCGGGTCCCCTCGGCCCCCGGAGCCCGACCCCACCCCCGCGGCTCGGCGTAGGACGGCACCGTCTGTATGTTCTTGGTCACACAGTAGTTGCATCGTAAGTTAACAAAGGTAACTCATTAACAGCATTGATCGGGCTGTGCATGTAGTGACTGGAGGGCGTAATTAGCCTTTCACCATGGTTAATAAGTGTTGCACACGTTCATATAAACCGGTATATGAAATATATATTCTTTTGGTTCTATCTTAATTTCCTGTTTTGTTTATTGCTTTACTAAGGTTTCCATCCTTTTCCCCTTCCCCTGCGCCTGTCCCCCCTTTCCCCAAAAACAAAGGAATCGGTAACATAACATAAAGATACTTGAAAATGATGTTAAAATGTTGTGCTTGAAGGGAACTGTTATTCCTGATGTTCTTCTACATCTTTGATTCTTACTCAGTGTTGTATGCCTAGTGCGTATCCCAGTAGGCTTTGTCTAGTGCATTTTGCCTTGGAACCTGATCCTGTGTAATACTGTTATTAAGCTGTGTTGTTGCTTACTGTGAAGGCAGAAATTTTTGCTCCCTATATTTTTATTACATAGCTATGAACTAATTGAACTGTGCTGTACTGCGGCCTTCATACTTTTTTCCTGTTCTTTGTTTTTTTTTTTCTTTCTTTTTGCATTGAGGTTGCAGCCACCAAATACATTGTTGAATCAAATCGAAATAAAAACACACACACAGACTCAAAAAAAAAATCACAAAAAAAAAAACAGGCATATGAAATATTTTTTGGGGAAAGCAAAAGTTTAAAACCTTTTTAAAAAAGAATAGGACTTTTTTAATAATGCCTCTGTCTAGCATGCCAACAAGAATGCATTGATATTGTGAGTATTTGTGATATACGTATTAATAAATGGAACCATTACAGATTTCTAGCTGCTTCCTTCTCATTCTTTAGTTATAAGAAAACGCTTTTTTTGGGAGGGGGAAAGTGAACATGAAACACCCGGGCACAATTTGGCGTGACATGTCTTTATGCATTTTTTTAACAACTAATTTGCTTATAAAAGAAAAATGTTACTACCCTGGGAAAAGGAAAAAAAAAGGAGAAATAGCTGGAATTGTTTCAAAGCTCCTTCTACAGCTGGTTTCACCACGTGACAAATACATCCTCTCTGCTTTGCAATTTTTCTTCTTGTAATTGTTAAAAATCTGCAGTGTTTATTTATCCCTTCCTTAGTGATTTTGGCATTAAGCATTTCTCTCTTGATTTTGGTAAGAAAGGAGAGAAGGGAGCTTTGGGGTTGAAGGGGTAGCTCGTGGAAAGGCAGGCAGTTATCTCTTTCTCACTTGACTAAGTCTAACATCACAGATCTGACAGAATACCCATGGAAGTTTAAGCCTGGGAATTTTGGGCCAAGCCCTTAGCTTGGCAGTGTGGACAGAGAGGGAGACTTGAGAAGTCCTGGAGCCTTCTGGTTGTACGAGCTGTGCAGCTGCTGGAGATCCAGTCCTTCCTCTTTCTCTCTGTCTCTCTGTCCATCCGTCAGTGCCACTGTGACCCCCTGCCCAGGAGGGCTGCCCTGCCTGGTGCCTCCAGCATCAGATCCTGGTGAACCTTGGAGTGGTGCTGGCATGGCCAGTGCACGCCACCCACAGCTCTGAAAGGGTTCACAGCCACCTGGGCAGAAACATGTCAGCTTATCTAAAAAGTCCCAGTACCATCCTCTTTAGCTTTATTCAGAGAGCACTTTCAGAGCAGGGAAGAGAAAAAGAGCTTTGCAAATAGAGGAGTAATCTGGTCTCCACATTTAAATCTTCCCTCAATAAAACATCTGCCATGAGGGAGCAAGACATCTTTAGAGGTGGAGGTGCCAACACAGGTCCTGCACCTATGCTGGGCAGGCAAGCAGGACGCTGCTGGGGACAAAGCCACTCGGCAGGTCACAGCGCTCACACTTGCAGGCTCTTCTGAGGGCTTAAGCCACTCACTCGGTTGCTGGGGCTACGCGATGCTGGAGCAGTGCCCTTCTCCTGTAGGCACAGGATGTTCACAGAGCCATGCTTTTCCACACCAGAAAGAACTGGCCCACCAGCTGCCCCAGTTTCCCTCCTCTATTCACTCCCAGGCAGGTCTCCCCTTGCCCCACGGAGGGGAGGGAGGTGGGTGAGGCTGCCACCGCCTCCTTCAGGAGCCACCAGTGACCTTCCGGAGTACAAAAGCACCAGCCCCTCCTTGGTTTTCTTTCCTTTTCTACTTTTTTT
>VXBQ01002612.1:376262-405967 GCA_013400175.1 Phainopepla nitens | reverse complement strand
TTTTCCTGAAAGAAAGAGCTGTTTGTGCCAAGAGCTGTTCCTTTTGAAGATGCTGATGTTGGGTGACAGGTCAGCAGGCCCCCAAACGTGCCTGTCCCCATTCAGGGAAGCCGAGCTGTGCTGAGCTTTAAGGCCGAAGTGCTGAATTAAGTCCATTCAGCAAAGCCCTTCAGTGCGTGGTCGATTGTTTCCCTCAGCGCAGCACCACTCCTGCTTTTATGGGGTAGGTGTGTTAATTGGGCTCCTGGCAGCTTCCCTCGAGAGGATCCGGCTGGTGGAGGAACTGCCAGGGGCTTCCCTGGCGAAATCCCCCTGGCTCGGGCTGGGACCACACACAGGCTGTGCTGGCTGGCACCAGGCGTTCCCTGCCCTGGGTGGAGCATCCCCGCGCTGCCGCCTGTTCCTCCCTCCTGCAGGGAGAAGTGGGGGCGTTGGTGTAGGAAACAAAGCCAGAGCTGCAGAGAACGGGTCCACGTCAGCAGGGCACAGATGCACAGGAATTTCCTCCCAGAGGTGAAGCTGCCGCAGCTACCAGAGGTCTCTGCCTCAGGGGCTGTGGTACCTCTGCTCCCTGTGGTATGCACTGAATGAGCAGCAGAGGAATCAGGCTCCTGCTGTGCCAGGCTGGCCTCTGGCTGCCTCATCCCTCCCCTAGCAAATTGTGTTCTGTGCAATTAATGAACTGGGCCAGAGAAGGGTGGGCAGGTGTGGGAGTGAAAGCAGATGATGGGGCAGCCAGAAAAGCCCCAGGAGGGGTGGGAGGAATGGGGCATGGCTGGGGGTTGGGGAGAGTGGGGCATCATAGAATCATTTAGGATGAAAAACACCTCTAAGATCAGTCCAGCACTGCCACAAAATCCACCATGAAATCATGAAAACAGATGAAGCAGGACTCTGGGAGGAGGAAGAAGGAGTGCCTCCTTTGAAGGAAGGGGGACCACCCTGCTTTGGTCCCAGTGAGCTGCCAGCTTGGTTTGGCTGTAAGGTGGACCAGCAGCCTTAGCTGATGCGTGTGCTGTGCTGAGCTGCCTCCCAGGGCTTGTTTCTGCCGAGGAGGACAGCCCTGAGCCCTGCTGAGAGGACAGTGTGTGACTGTGAAGGTGAACAGGGTCAGTGAATTGTGGCAGCTCTTGGAGGCCATGCTGCTGCTGCAATCCTTGGGCGAGCATCACTGCACAAGAGACTGGCTGTGCTGACAGGATTTCAGGCTGCTGCTCCTTGGAGGACCCAGTGCAGCCCCTAAGATGATTTTGTCTTCTGTGATTTTTCTCTTGACTTTAATGGCTCATTACTGTTGAAGATAATTTTAAAGCTAGGAAATTAATTTGCTGCCAGCCCAGCTCCTTGCATAAAATACCTGGCATCCCACTGGAGGGGAAGGATTGATCAGGATGTCAGACTTCTACCAGGGCTGAGTGAGGCCTGCTTCACTATGAACCTATATCACAAAAATAAAAATCCTCATGATTTGACACAGAAATGTCACTTCTCTATTTTGTCAGTAAAATGGTTTTGCCCTCCAAATGTGTAAAGTATGGTGAGCTTTCTGCAAGTTGTTTCTACCAGCTTGGCTTGATTTTGAAGTAAAAAGCTGTTGCTTTTGCCTTTTTCTTGTCATTGCACCTGCTCCTGTTGCAACCACGAAACATTTTATTCAAAAGTCATTTCAGTTTTGTCCAGCGTGACTGAAGATATTTGGTATGTGCGAGCTCATTAAAAGCAAGCTGTGCTGAGGCAGCAAGTCCTCAAGCTCTGGAGTCTGTTCTGCTCCCTGCTAGCTGCAGTCTGGTTATTTTTGGTGTCTGGAGCTGTCTGTAGGTGGCACCGAGGACTTATTTTAGATTGTGGTCCTCTCCTGTGATCAGTAACTGGGGAGTCTAAATTACAGACACAAAATATCCAGGCCAGGTTGGATGGGGCCCTGTGCAGCCTCATCCAAGGGGGGATGGAACAAGATGATCTTGAAGGTCCTTTACAATCCAAACCATTCTGTAATTCTGTAATTCTGTGATTCTATCCCTTGTGCACGATGCAAGAGTGCAACTCCAAACATTCCCAGAGCAACTACTAAATCACCTGAATGCTATTTTTTATTCACTATACTTGGCCAAGACTTGCAGAAGCAGTAGACTCCAGGCAACCCCTGGAGGTATTTCCAGAATGCTTTCAGAAAGTGCCAAACAACCAACTTTTTGTTAATCCAACCCTCTCAAAACCTCTCAAGGCACTGAGAAAAGTCATTTCTGAAAGCCCTATCTGTTCTTAAAATGGAGATCGTTCAACCAAGTTAAAAAACATTAATATTTTTAAAACTGTGATTTCCAGGGGGAAAGATAGCTTTCTGGCTTGCATATGGAGGGCATGGTTTGTGTGCTTTATCTTCTTGAGTAGGGAATCAGAAATTATGATGTGAGAGAAAACTGATGCCCTGTAAAACTGCTGGAGTGAGACAGAAGAAGAAAAAAAGAGGGAAAAAAATTTCTCCAGTCAGAGGGGTTGGAAATGGGAAGTAGTTCAATCTGATGGTGTGTAACAGTAGCTCTAAGGTAAGTAGGCTCAGCAGCTCAGGTCTGCAGCCACAAGGTTTGAGGTCTCTTTCTGGAGGGGACTTTTGCCTCCAGGACACCTCTTACATCCCCTGGGTGGTGAGAGCAGCCTTTTGTAGGAGTCTGTAGGTGTCAGACAGCCAGGAAGTACTGCAGTGCACATCCAGTGACATCCACGGCCAGCATCAACCCATGGCACTTCTGAGGCTTTGCAGGAGCATTTGGACCCTGGTAGTTTCCTACTCGGCCTCCCACAGGCTGACTGTACTTCTGTGGGATTTGCTTTTAATGCAGTGTTTGTAAGTTACTGCTTCCTCAATAGAACTAAAAGGACTTGGTCAGTGCTTGTGTTGATTTTTTGGTATCTTCAGCCCTGTAGTTATTTGTACATAAAAGCAAACAAATTATTATCTGGAATTTTCTTCATCTTGGAGTGCAGTGTGACGCAAAGATCAGGTGAATGAGTCTTCCTCCCAAGGGTAGGAAGGGGTACCCTGACCCCATGGGTTGTTGCTGTGTGCTACTCCTTTTGCCTTCGTGCAGTCCTGGTGCCTGCAGCGCCAGGGATTGCCTTGTTCCTGCAGGCGAGGTGGATTTCAGCTCTGAGGGAACTTCAGCCTGAGCCTCGTGCATTCCCTCTGCTCTGCCCGAGCAGAATTCTCTGAGGCCTGCCAGAATCAATGCTGTGCCTTGGGGGACTACAGAAAACAGGTCTCCACCTGCTTGGTGGGAGCAGGAACGTGTAAGACCCAAAAAAGTCCTGGCCAGCACCACAGCAGGCTCGAGCACTGAACTGAGCATAGACTGGCATGGCCCACTGGTCTTTGTAATGGTGGGGTTTCCTCCCCATGCTCATCTGGATATCCTAGCTGCTCCCAGCTTCTTTGGACTATGCATTAAGCGTTACAATATGAGAGGGAAATCAAAACCCAATCAAAATTATCTCTATGAGACCCATTCAATAAAATAGTTATTGGCAATTAGCACGGATTTTTTATAAAGAAGTAATTAGCCCTCCTGCCCTGAGCATTAATGAATGCTTTTCATTACACCCCAAGGGGGTAGTCAACCCAATAATAATCCACTTCCACACGAATGTTGTTATAAAGCAATGTTGTTTGACAACAGAAGCAGCAGGACAGTCACAAACAGGAGGTGAGCCTGCTCTCGTGAGCACTGGAGCTGGTTGCATAAAAATGAAAGATCATTAATAATTTGCTTGGATTGGTGCTGTAGACTTGTCTTCTTACTCATAAAGGAGATGAAGCAGCAGATATAAAAAAACAGGGTCTCATTTCCCCGGGTCAGAGCTGAGAAAGCCAATGGAGATGCAGCAGTGCTGGCCACTACCTTTTATTGGTGGTGGCTGTGGAGCCTGGCAGGGTGGAACAGGACATGTCTGCTTGGTTGTCTGGAGGTGGTGATTTTATGGTCTGGAGGTGTTGGGCAGGTGTTGGGCCAAATGGCAGAGGACTGTGTGTCCCTGCAGTGTCCACTGCTGAACTTGCTGGCACTAGAGGGAATGAGCACCTGACAGCACCCCTTCCCCCATGCTCCTGTTTGATTGTTGGCATTCTCTAGTGAGGTATGTGTTAGTGCAGACACAAAAATCACATTGACTTCTCAATTCAGTGGCTCTCCTGCTCTGACAACTCATCAGAGCCACCTGGTTCTGCTCGGGGTGGTGAGCACAGCACGGGCAGGGCTCTCTGCCAGAAGAAAGCCCTCACAGACTAAACAGATGAAGCAACAGTTTCCCTTCCCTTCCCCTGCTCTGGGAACATCCTTGCTGCTCCCCTGTGAGCCCTCTGCGAGCCTTGCTCAACCCAGGTCTGGGGGGAACCCCAGCTGCCACTGCTGGCGGGGGACTGCTGGCACAGGCAGGCTGTAAAAGCATCCCTGTTACATTTACAAACCTGAGGATTCAGGTGAACAGCTGAATCCTCCCCTCCAGGCTGGGCTGTCAGATTAGGAAGAAGTGCTCCAGGATGACGCTGAGGAGCTTGGCCCCAGGGCTTTTCCCTGTGGAAAGACAGTCGGGAATGGGAGGTCTAATTATGGAGGCCAACAGCACATTTGCATGCTGCTGGAAAAATCTTCCTTGCCCACACCTCCTTCTGCTATTTCACAGATGTTTTCTGGGGAGCCCATTCTCACTCCAGAGCAAAAAGATGCCTCCAGCCTCTCCTCCCTTCCAGCTATCCCTGTGCTCCCGTGGGAAGCAGTGACAACCCACCCCACGGTGGGGCGAGGACGGCTCGGAGATGGTGCCCAGCCCCTGGGACAACGTGCGACACTGGAGTCAGGGGTGGCAGCGGGCTCTGGAGCCAGCCCAGGCTGTAAGAGGCAGCCTTGCCAAGTGCCTCTGTGGTGGGCACGTCCCGGCTGTGCTCCGTGCTGTGTGCGGGGAGGGGAGCCCCTCGGGTGAGCAGGAGCTGTGATGATTGCTCATCTTGCAGCGCGGAGCTGCCCCCAGGCCGTGGGGCGGGCGGGGCACGGTCTCCCTGGATATGTCAAGGGAATTCAGTCATGCCAAGAAGCCAAGGCTGTAGGTGTGAGGGTAGCAACAAACAAGGGCAGAGGACTTGACGATCCTTGTGGGTCCCTCCCAGCTGGGAAGATTCCATGAAAAAAAAAAAAAAAAGGAAAAAAAAATATTAGGCAGTGTGGAGGCTGTTGGGATCAGTGCAATGAGCACAGAGCTGCATTAGACTTGCTTTAGGCAATCTTGCTTTTGGCATTTCATAGATTATGAGTGCCTAATTTCACAGCTGTAAGCTTCTTTGAGCACACATTTGTTTTGATGTAATTACTTCGCTTCAAAAATAAAGTACGTGCAGGAAAATATTTTTTTTCATGTGGAACCATAACCATCCTCTGAGGTCCCCTTAGCAGGGCTGCAATCCCTACATCAGCCCTTCAGTGCCTGTCTCACCAGCTCTTTATGGGATGGGAAGTGGGACTGTTCAGCTCCTGGCCCAAAGGAAAAGCTGCCTGGGCTGTGGAGTCGAGGGGATGAAGGGAATGCTCCCACAGAGCATGGGGCTTTCTGGGGAGGCTGATTTCCATGCTGCATCATGATTTTAGTATAAAGAGAAAAAAAGGTCCTTCAGTTTAATACTCACTAGAGTTTTATTCTCTGTTATTGCTGGAAGGATTGGCAGACCTCTAGGGAAAGTTTTACAAGGGGGAAAAACCAATTTTTTTCCAATGCAGAAGTTTCCAGAACTTCAACAAGCTGTAATAAGCTTTGAAACATAAACTAGGAATCACTTAACTGCTACATTTAAAGTATCTGGGGTCAAGGATTACATTTTTTTGGAATATAAAGATGATCTAAATCAATGCAATTGTATTTGCAGTTTTCACTTTTTAGAGATTTGCCCCCTTTTTGGGTTGTTTTTATTTTTTCATTTTTTTCAACAGACAAAAGAGATGAAGACTTGACTTGATCTTACTAGAGAACCAAAGAAGACCAGGGCTAGGTCTCATATGGATTCATACAGCACTGGAGTCCATATTTTCCCTCACCCGTTTTCCTGCAATACCAGGAAGGGAAATTTTTGCAGGAATAGTTGAAGCTCAAAAAAGGGAATTATCCTTTAATGCCATCACAGCAACGGTGCCAAGAAACACCAATTTCTTGTATCTGCAGCCAGGACAGGTCAGACTCTGAGACATAAAGGCAACTACATGCTCAAAACCAGGGGAAGTTACAGGGTGGGTTTTGTGTCAGTGGGAGCTGTGACCTGGTACCCAGGTGCACTTACTGAGCTGGGAGATGCTCACCAACCCTCCCTAGAGATTATCTGCCCCACAAAACTCCCATTAATACAGCACCTAAGGAGCCTATTCCACAGCAAAAGTGAAGTCTGGGTGGCTACCCACAGCACTGTACCAGCCCCTGGGCCAGGACTCTCAGCCCCTGGCAGCCTGCAGGGGAATCACTGTCCGGCCCAGGATGCTGCCACGGTCCTGGGATCACACATCCAGCACCTCCTTTTCCCCCTGGTTCCCTGTCCGGGTGGCTTTGCTGGGCTTTGGAAGGACAGCTGTGCTCAGCAGCAGGTCAAGAGCAAAGGCTGACATGGTCAAGAGCAAATTAAAAAGGACGTGGACAGATTCGCTCCTTTATTTGCATTTTATCCTGCATTGGAGGTTGCACATAGCTGCCCTTCTGTCCTGGCTTCAGCTGAAATAGAGTTAATTTTCTCTACAGCAGCTGGCACAAGTCTGTGTTCTGGATTTAGGATGAGAATAATATGGATAAATCGCACTGGTGTTTTTTGGTTTTGCTAAGTAGTGCTTATACTACGTCAAGGACTTTGTATTGTGTATGCCTTGTTTTTCTTGAGTTCTCTCTCTCTCTCTGCCTTTCCTTTTAATTAAAATTGTAATCAATAGTAGTGTCATTTTTATTGGATTTTTTTTTAATATTTTACTTTGTTTTGATTATCAATCCATCTTGACCCACAGTTAAGTTTTACTTTTCTTTCCCTGTGGAAATCTTGGATTTTCCTCGTCATCCCCCTGGGGTGGATGAGTGAGTGAGTGAGTGGTTGTTTGGTACTCAACTGCCAGCTGGGTAAAACCATTACACTGTCCCAGAAGGGTTTCAAATGCTGGACACCCTGCACAGTTACAACAGTCTGGAGGCAAATTCTACCTGGGGGACAAATGAGCTGTTGTCTTTGTCACTGACTTATTTCCAAACTAGAAAATCTATGGCTGTGACTGTTCCTCAGCCTTCCTAATTCTCTCTTGTCAAGCAGTGCCTTGTATTTGAGAATAATCAGACTTTCTTTTTCAGTAAGTAGGATACATTTTTCAAGGCCATGCTAGTCCTCTCTTTATGGTCAAACAAGCCATGCTGTGTGCACAGGTGCCCAAAAAGTCACAGCAAACTCTGTCATCTCTCTGGGAAAAAAATAAGCTGCTTTTAAGACATGGATTGCAACAAGGCACTACAAGGAGTGGGGCTCTGAGCAACTTCATCTAGTTGGAGATGTCCCTGCTCATTGCAGGGGGGTGGAACTAGATGATCTTTATGGTCACTTCCAACCCAAACTGTTCTGTGACTCTGTGGTTCTATTATTGCAGGATTCCTGCTGCCTGAAGAAGGGCATATTTAGGAGGTGAAACAGGAGGCCTTTCCATCCCTAGAGCCTCATTTATCTTGTGATGGGGCTGCATCCCTCCAAAGGGTGGCTGTGGAAGCATAGATGCAATACCCACAATTCACTCCAGCCTGTGATGCTCACCCTGACACCAGCACACCAGGGAGCAGCTGATAAATGGCCAGGGAGGGCTCATAGCTCCCCTCTCACAGGAGTTTTGATCCCTTCTCTGGCTGGTGGAGAGCACAGTTTCACCTGGTGGTGTTATGGGGTCCCAGCACACAAAAGACACTGAAAATTCATCCCTTCTGCAGAACATACACTGAAATGCCATGGGCGCAAATAGGGACTGGCCTAGCTTTTCTGCCATGCTGCAGTCAGTCCAATCCCCCTGAGAAAACCTGAGTGATTCTCTGGAGGACACAGCCCAGAGGCCCAAGGTCTACAAGAACTGCATTTCCCAGTTCTAGAAGTCCAGTCCTATGTTGGTACTGGCAGTGCAATTTTCAGTACTGCATTCCAGGACCAAGCTTTCTGTAATTTCTCCACCAATGAATGTTTTCAACGTTTTGATTTCTTGAGAAAGGTGTGTGTCTGTGCCACCTGGGGAAGGTGCTAGTGAGGGTGCACATCTCTGCATCTAAGGCACAGTCTCAAGACAGCTCAACAACCCATGGCTGATTGTTTTAAATAATAAACTGAATGTCTTAGTGGCAGCCTAATGAACTGGCCTGTACCATCTTGAAAGTAGAAGGTGGGCAAAATAAACCAGCCCTTCATGTGAACCATACCTTCTTTTTTTTATGCAGATTATGGAGCAGAAGGTCCCACAGAAAACCCTATAAACACTTTACAATTTATGTTCATTATTTTTACCTATTACCCTTCAGAGTAAAAATATGATCAGATAAACCATGCTTAGGTGATAGTTCATATACTGAGTATTTTCTATAATGTAGGCATGTGGTAGCACTCACATCTGTGTATGTGTAAAAAAGACAGCTATTATGCCATTTATCATCATCATCATTATCATCATCATCATTGTATAATATACCTGTATAACTTATACTCTGATTGAAATTGAATATATTTTTTGTCTTATGGGAAGGAAGAGAATGTGGCAAGGGAAGGACAAGTTAAAAGTGTCTGGATGCTTTTACAGCTGATCTCTGAGACACAGCTCTCTAGGGCAGCAGAGATTTGGTAGCTCACCATAGTGGTCCCAAGTGTGGCCGTACCAGACACTTCGTTTGAGGTATTCCCACTCAAAACAGTCCTCTGCTTATTCTGAACTGCAAACAAGGTCGGTGCCGAGTTTCACAAGCTCGGGGTTGTTGCATCCTTGGATGTCACCGTGGAGCCACAAGGCAGAGGAGCCCGCAGTGCAATGTGACATTGCACC
This sequence comes from Phainopepla nitens, assembly GCA_013400175.1. Taxonomy (NCBI): domain Eukaryota; kingdom Metazoa; phylum Chordata; class Aves; order Passeriformes; family Bombycillidae; genus Phainopepla; species Phainopepla nitens. The sequence goes on along the minus strand of VXBQ01002612.1, from coordinate 396,899 downwards.
TCCCGCACACCCACGCAGGAGATCGAGAGGTCACATTTCAGGTCTGCAAGCTGTGACAGTGTCCCTTTCAGCACTATTGCAGTGGCACGTATTACACCACCTCTCCTCATTCGCACTTAATGGGTTGTGGCGCTCGCGCTGGTGTTGCAATGACAGCTGACAGATTCCCTGCCTTTGCAGATCCGCTCCCGTCGCGTTGCAGGCGCTCGCTAATCGGATAATGCTGTTGTTTTTGGTGGCGCTCGTGTTCGTGTGTGCTAAATGACAAGCAGGAGCTCGTGCTCTGCTCTCCGGCGCTTCCCTCTCAAGCTTCACGGTTGTACTTGCCGTTTCACCTTGCGCGTGAATCAAAGTTGTTCTCGCCTCTCTGTGAGGCGGCGGCAGCTCAGTCCGGGGCAAGGATGCGCCTTCCATCCCCGGCAGCACCCGGCACCCTCAGCAGCCTGCCCCGGAGGCAGCTGGAAATCCACGGCAAACAAAGGGCACTCGCCTGAGACTGGTCCCAGTTTGGTTTCTGCTGATTGATCTGGCAGCTCCACCGGGAGAAAGCAAGTTATGCTGGATATCTATTATTTGTGGGTCCACTCCTTTCACCTCAGGGGTGCTTTTAGTCAGGGTCCAGGGGGATAAATGAAGGAAGAGAGGACCCCTGTGTCTCCAGCAGTGGCTGTTCCTGTAAATCAGCTCTTACTAATGAGTCCAGGTGTAAATGAGGTACTGCTGAAATGCACAGTTAGACATGCTGATCATCAGGGGAACTTGATATGAGGATTTCTTCAGCAAACCCACAAGGTTAGAAAAGATTTCTATTTATATAGTTAGGATCACAGGGGCAAAACGGAGGATTTAGATATTCTTCTGTTAAACAAGTTTGTTCACCGGCGCCTGAAGCCCAGAATAGCTCCAGCCTCTCCCAGGCAGGGCTCTGCCCCTCACACTGTGTAGCCAGGGCTTGTTCAGGACTCTTGTGGCAGGGTCTGAACTTTCATGCAGCTCAGGTGCTTGGGAGAAGACTGTCTAATCAAGGAAGAGTGCAATTAATAGATTGCCTTTGCACAAGGGATCACAGCAACGAATATTAGAACTTAATAATACAATTCCCCAGCTTGGCACAGATAACAGACATCTCATTTAGTGCAAGTTGGAAGAGCCTCCCTAGGGCAAAGCTCAGTCTCTGCCCAGAGCAGAAGATCCCTAGGTTATCTCCAGGGAAGTGTTAAGCCCAGCAGCAATTCTGAGCAACTGGATCTTCTCGTGGGTCACTGTGAGGCATTGACTTTCCAGCTGACTTTGGTACTGCTTTGAACATGGAGCTGGGAAGCAGCTCTAAAATACACCCAGACTAGAGCACAGTGGTGTTGGAGGGCTGTGTGCTGTATGAATTTACTTTGTTTACTTTAGAAATCTCACTATAGATCAGCCACCAAGCGTAAAAGATTAAATATAGGGAACATGGAAGCATGCCATGAAAAATTAATCAGAGAAAGGCCTGCCTCTTAGTAAGAAAATGGGAAAGAGCACATTCAGTGCCACTTTTTGTTGGTTTTAGTGGTGGGAGTTGAGAAGTGAGAGTGAGGGTAAGAAGGGAAGAACATTACTTCAGAAATTATGCATTTTGCATAAGTGATCTACCAAAGATCAATGTTCTGCATAAGAAGTCAGAGATAAAAAAAATCCTACATATTTAAAACAGACTTAAAAGAAATAATTAGCCTTGTTAGTCTGGCATATTAAATAAACCCCATAACTTCAAACTGATCAGCTCTTGACACATCTTCGTTTAGCATCCCACAGGCATGCAGAATGTCTCCTGTTGGGCTATAGAAAATAAAGATACGTGGCAGCCTCTGTGTGGGTGCAGAGATCACACTGGGCAAAGCAGAAATGGATGAACACATCTGTAATGTGTTGTCTAGAAAGCATCAAAATGCACGTGGCTGGAAACGCCAGAGTAAAGCGGACAGAGGAAAAGTGCATAAAAATCCCATGGGAAAGGGGGAATCCTTTCCTACAGGGAGTGATAACAAGACAGATTGGATGAATACTTTGAAGAGCTTCCAACCAGAAAGAATCACAAGATGCTCAAAACAGGAAAAACTGGGAGATGAAGGTAATATGTGGAGGGTCTTTACAGGAAAGAGAGGAGCAACTTCAAGTACTTCAAGTGAGAAGAACCATCTGTCAACTTTTAAGGCTCTCACTCATGAAAACATCTAGTGACAGTCATAGTTGACCATGGCCAGGCAAGAAAGCACAGGACCACAACATTCAGGAAATTTAATATGAAGATTAAAACTGGCCATGCCATACTCTCCAATGAGTGACATCTCTAGATTGGGTACCTGTTATTTAATCCACTAAAGTCAATTAACTGGGCAAAGAAAAGCTGTAGGCTATGAGATTGCATTTACCTGAGCTGTTAGGCCCGAGACCAAGAGGGTGCACATCACGAAAAGCTGCAACAACAAAAAGCAAAAATTCTTCTCAGAAAGAAGGGGCCAACTGCATGCATAGGAAAGGCACAGGGCTATTCACCAGAAACACAAGGGTATGTCACGGAAAAGATGAGGCCTGTTCTTGTCACCACCTGCAATGTTTCACAAACCTGAAATTAAGGGATTAAAAGAAGCATTGCAGATAGCACACTTGTAACATATGGAATGAGAGAAAGCTCCATAACAGTGTGCTGGTTTGGGCTGGGGTACGGTTAAATTTCTTCACGGTGGCTGGTATGGGGCTGAGTTTTGGATTTGCTGAAAACAGTGTTTATAATACAAAAAGGCAGTTCTGTCATTGCTGAGCAGCACTTGCACAGGAGGAGACACAGCAGGGACAGCTGACCTCAAGTGACCAGAGGGATGTCCTATACCATATGGCATCATGATCTGCATATAGAGCTGGGGAAGAAGGAAGGGGGAGATGTTAGAAGTGATGTTTTTTGTCTCCCCAGGTCACTGTTACACGTGATGGAGTCCTACTGTCCTGGGGATGGCTGAACACCTGCCCAACCATGGGAAGTGCTGCATGAATTCCTTGGTTTGCTTTGCTGGCACATGAGGCTTTTGCTATTAAACTGCCTGTATCTCCTGCAAGGAGTTTTCTAACTTTTACTCTTCTGATTCTCTCCCCCATCCCACTGGAGAGGGAGTGAGTGAGCAGCTGCCTGGGGTTCAGCTGTCAGTTTGGGTTAAGCCATAAGAAACAGCAGAGGAGAGAAGGGGCACAGGAGAGGTTCCAGGTCTTGCTTTGACCCTTTGGCAAGATCACAGACAGCAGGAAGAAACCAAGTTCTTCCATTAATCAGTTTTTTGTCAGAATTTTATCAGCCACTGAAGGACCAAGGGACAGACCTCCGGCTGGGTGTGAAGGTGAAGACACCAGCCCTGAGAGCTCACAGCCCTCCCTCAAAGGGATGGGGACCCTTAAAAAATTCCTTTAGCTTGATGCAGCCCTGCTGGAGGCTCCAGCATGCACAACAGGCACAGCAGCTGAGGCTGTCTTGAAATAACCTTCCGGAGTGCTCTGCGAGCCAGGAACACTTCACTGTGTTATTGCAGGCACAAGGGAGTCCTCAGGAATGAAAGCGCCCATTGATGATGTGCCATGCCCGGGCAGGCAGTGATCAGAACACCAAATCAAGGAGGACGCTGAGGCAGCCAAGAAGATGCAACCCAAACCTCAGCAGAGCCAGATGTCAATCGCAGACAATTTAATTGCATCTGGAGAAACCAACACAGAGGCAGTAAAGCCCGCTGATTATAAGCAACAGTGAACAAGCTGCCAATGAAAGGGGTAAACAGGGAAATTTAGAAATTGCAAAGGAGGCTGAAGTAGGTCAGTCTGTTCACACCCAGCCATGCAACTCACACCACTTGCTAAAGAAATTGCATTGCTCAGATACAGAGGAATTACCATGGTCCCTTCCAACTTTACCCATTGTGTGATTCTGAGACAGCAAGGACCTGAAGCATTTACAAGCACCATCAGTATTCCTCCTCCTTCACCTGCCTACCACTACAAACAGGCTCCTGCTACAGGACAATATGCAGCTGTAAATAAATAATAGGACTTTGCCAAGCTGTGTCAATGACTACAAAATGTTCCATGGTCTGTAGTTCCCACCTTCACAAGTGCCTCTTGCATTAGGATGGCCATATTTTGGCTCTTAAACTATAATCCATCAAACAGTGTGACATCTGTTGATGTGCAGTACAGACTTTACATGCTTGGTGAAGCTGAGAGGATGATCAAGTGTCTCTGCCTTTGGAAAGCTGCTAATCTGAAGAAATGAAAAAGAACAAGATGTCCACAGGGAGAGCTAGAGAGAGGAGAGGTGGTGTGTCACCCAAGAAATGCAGGCTCGAGTACCTGTAGCCTGTAGTGGACTTCATTCACATGAGGCACAGCAAGGATGGGAACCAGTTTGGGAAGAAGTGCCAGGCCATGTAGGTCATTCTTTTGATGGCCATCCCCTCACTCTGTGGCAATCTAATACAAATTGCACCTAAACCACTACCTTACAGAAAAGGAGAAGATAGGGAGTAGCACCTCGGCAGGTAAGCATGAGTGCCTTTGTTAGCAGGTTGAAAGTCTGGATGAAAAATTATGTTAATTCAAAAGAGCAGCCAGCATTATACCTGGTAATTGTCAGTGTGTTCAGCTTGATGAGATACAAATGATTTTGAGAAAGCAGAAGCCTCCCACGTGAACATGATAAGGCCTATTGTGCTGGTATCTCCAGCAAAAAGGAGAGAGCAAGGGAAAGAAATGCAGCCAAAGAGGAAATACTTTAACAGCAACAAACCCTAAAAGTACAGGATGGTGTAACTGATCCCCCACACAAACATTCAGTCATTTAGGGAATACTCATGAAAAGTGTGGGCACAGTATTTCCCACGATGCTGAAAAGGAAGGAGTGGAAGGGGGAGTGTGGGAAAGCACTTTGCAGTGACTGTGCTCGCTGACATTGAAATGGAGAGAAAATAGCCTGGAAGTTCTGGGGTGGACAGGGAGAAGGACCTCTGTGTCTGCCCTGAAAGGCAGTCGGGAGGGGGCTCTTCCCCTCGAGGCAGCTGCCCGAGGGGCTCGGATCAGGGCTGTGAAATCCCTGCTCCTCACGGCATCCCGAGTGTTCCAGCACTGCTCATGCCCAAATACCCCAGCAATGCTCCTAAGAAATAATTTGTATCTGAGGCATAGGAGATCTGTGGAGTTACGCAAACAGTTTACAGACTTTTAATGTCAGGCTGTGACCACGCGTTACCCACAGCTTTTTTAAGTCCAATCTGCTGGGATTTTATCCCAGCCAGAGTATCACTGTCCTTTCCAACTACCAAAATCTGACTTCTGAAAAGGCCTCCATCTGTCTCCCATCTTACTTTAATTTACTAAATTGTGCCATATCCCCATCTGGCTATTGGCTGGAATTTTGTTTTGTTTTGTCCTGTTGAGTTATTCAAGGAGACACAGAGCTGGCTGAGTACATTAGATCATTATATGTCTCTTAAAGTAGTTGTTGGATTTATTTGAATAGGGATTAGCAAGATTAAGAATGTTTTCTTTAAATTACTATCATAGAAGCCTACAATTTTCAAATGGCAATTTTGTCCATTATATTGATTTGTATTTGAAGGACTTTGATGGTTTTTACTACAGTACAAAGAAGGCAGTTAAGCAATGCTCCTGTGAAAACCAAGAGTTTTAGAATTTTGTTCAAGACCAAAATAACAGATGCACAAATCCCCTTAAAATTCGATGGAAATTGACCTCACACCTCTGTAAATTGCTTGAAAAGCTCATTCACAAAACTTCCAGAAGTAGCTTTACACTCAATTGGTGTTTCCTACCAAACATGCTTCATACAAGTTCACATATTGTTATTTTGGGGGGAAAAATAACCAAAGAGCATTACTGACATGGAAAAGTGGTTCAGCCCTTCTGAAAAGTGCTTCAGTCCTTTCCTTATCTGTCTTTGTCTCTCTGAAGTGTTAGACCTCAGTTTAGCTATCTGTGCTGATGGCATCAACAAGGTACAGAAGGAAGCCTCAGTGTAGTTTATCCTTCTATCATCTCAATTCCACCTCCAGCCACATCCATTATTTCATCCAAAAAAAAAAAAAAACACCAAAAAAAACCCACCTGAGCTTCTGTAGCTCTAAGGAGCTTTAAAGGAGCCATCCAAGGTTCTTTTATCAGAGGGGAGCATTTGGAAGGAGAATCCCATCCCATTGATCCATCAGCTTCATGTCCAGACCATCACAGCAGCTCAGTGCTGTACCATCACACCTGGTGCAGGCTGTACCCGGGGCTGCTCCAGCATCTCCTGGCTGTTCCTGTGCCTCATCCAGGGAGAGATGGACTTGGTTTATGCCACTAACTCACTTTCATATGAACCCAAGGAAAGCTAAAGGTGTGCCACTCCTTTCTCCCTCTAAAGGTCATCCGGGTGTTGACCCTTCCACAAACCCACTATCCTTTGCTGTTTATGCCCACCTGTTGGACTTCAGCCCTGCTTGGCATCGACCCTCTGGCACAGGGACCAAGCACTGGCTGCATGCAGCCCCCTCCTACCCTCATTGGCACACAGGGAATGCCTAAGCTGAGCTGTCAGAAAAGAATGCTTCATTATTTGCTGCCTGTCTCCTGCCCAAAGTCCTGTGCAAAAACCTTGGGATTTTATTCTCCTTTCTGGAGGGAACAAGATGGAGGGAAATGAAGTGCTCAGAAATCCTTTTCTTTCCCACTCATGCTTTGTCTGTCCAAATTATTTAGTCATTCTCTGTGTACACTCACTGGGAGAAAAATAACAACAATAATAATCAGACCTTAATTAAATACTGTAAAGATAAACTAATTAATAAGTGTTATAGTATCCTTTCTGTGTGTTTTCTAAATGGCACAATCATTGTCTCTGTGCTGATAGCAGGCAAGTTCAGCCTCCCCTCAATGTGTAACTACCATCAATTTTAGAATCTGTAAGGTATAAAGTATTCAGTAATTTTTCCTCTCTGTCTCTTTGTATGCATATCCTAATACATGCAGAGACTCCACAGCTCACATTTTTGTAAGAATACAAGCAAATATCCTGCCCCAAAAGTTAAACTGAACCACAGCTCAGCAGCAATCCTTTCAAAAGCTTTTCAATGGCCTGTTCTCTGCCTTTGAACACATCTTTGGCATTCAAGTCCTCGCAAGAGAGGCATCTACTAGTTTGGATCTGAGGCATTATCTGGTGTGTGCTCTGGATGTTTTAGGATCTGTGCGATCACACATCACTGCACATCTCATAAAATCAACATTGCTGTGCTTCTGTACTCACAGTGCACCTCTGATCCAAACTCAGCTCCTTGTATTGACAGGAGATTGGCTTTGGGGTGTCTCACCTACAATGATGCTCACAGTTTGCCCAGTCTAGCAAAAAAACACTGAGTAAGACATCTACTGTCTTAGTCCTGTCTTCCTTGCTTTAATATGAAAGAAACCCTAACATTTTATGATAAAGCAGGAATCTATCTGAATGTCTCTGTCTAAAATTTCCTCTCCCTCCACTGACATGCAGTGTGCTGCAGTCCATGTGATTGTCTTTGTCCTGTCCAAGAAGGGACTGGGCTATAGCAACACTGCAAAAAAAAAAAAAAAAAAAAAAAAAAAAAAAAAAACCAAAAAAAAAAAAAAAAAACCAAAAAAAAAAAAAAACAAAAAAACAATGAATTGAAGAGAATTACTCTGAAAGCAGAGAAAATAAGCTGAGAAGCACTTTGAGATGTAAGCTATTACATAAAATCTCAGCTGTTATATTTATAACTTTATTAGTCATTATTGTTGATAATGATGGAAATGCTTGCCAGGCTTAGAAAAGGTCATCCTTTCTGCTGCAATAGAAGAGCCCTTTTTGAAGGCTGAAGTCTTTATTCCTCCAACTCTGTGTTGAATAACTTGAGTTTGCTAAGAAAAATAGGCTAATTCAAGCCATTTGTTGATTTTGAGTCCAGGTAACCTCAACAGTTTTCAAACTTACCACCCAATTTAACCAAATGTGACAGAGGGCCAAAAATGTCTAAGACAGACATTTCCTGAGGGTTGCATGAAAGCAGGAAGGTGGATGGAAAAGACCTTATTAATATTCCCAGCTGAGGAAAAGGGTACAGTGTGGGATAACTGCTATGACAGAGTACAAATTCCTCTTAGGTGCTCAGCCTTAAGCCATGAATCTGTAGAAAACCAGGTCTCTCTGGATCTTGTCTTCAAACACTTCTTTGTTAGTCTCTCTTGACAGCAAACCCAATAACCTCCTAAGCAAAGATTTGAATTGTAGATGACAATATAGCTTGTGCTAGCATGTAAAATGAAACTTTGGTATTATTCATGGCTCACCAAGCCTACAGGGTGTGGTATGGCTTTACCTGAAACCTGCCAAGTTTTTTTTTGTGGTGGCACATCTGTTGCCCTCTTTTCCTGAGCAGCAGGAGAGGCATTTTGAAAACAGCTCATTAGTTTATTATTGTTGTCTTCACCCTTTCTGACTGTCTCAGTCTCCAGCTTAACTCAGTCTCCTTTTGCTTTGCCTCATCATTATCTACTTTTTAAGCTGCTTGGCACATGGTTTATGTGCCTGTCCTTTACTCAAGCAATGCCAACACCTCCCTATGACAATTTCTTAGGCCTGTAAAGAGGTTTGTGTGGATCCAACTGCTGAAGGAATTTTTACATAACAAAACTAGGAATTATTTCTAAAACTCCTCTGGAAACTGGTTGCCAACAAAAAGATTGGTTTTTTTGTCTTTAAGGAAATGCTATTCAAAGTCCAAACTTGACCCTGTTAAATTCAGTTCATGAAGCATGAGACCTTTTAGTTTTACATGCTGGGAACTGATTGTGAGGCAGCCAAACTCCCTTATCTATGCCCTCTCTATTTCAGAGGTGACTAGAATTTGTTGAAATTAAACCTTAAACAAAAAGGTTCAGCAAATATTAATTTGTACTTTATGGGAAATTAGGTTGGATTTGCATCTCAGGCATTTTTTCATATCTAGTTATAGTCTTAAAAATGTCACAGCCCCGAAGTTTGTAGACACAGCACTCTCTAAATGAACAGGGGAGAATTATTTCAGAGAGTAAATCAGAAATTCATACACGTGAGTAAGCCCTGTGTGTCTGGTTTAGCACAGTGTTCCCGTGCTTCCAGTCAACCAGCTATAATTCCTGGGACTCCAGGGCTCCCCAATAAACTACCTGCACATCCTTTAGGGATGTCTTATGTTCACTGAAATTTTTGACCCAGTGATTTAGAAGAGTGAGTTAATGTGAGAAAACTGTGACCCACATGTGGACAATTTCCAGGTGAGAGGGAGGGCCCACAGAGCTGATCGGATCCATTACTCAGTGTCACTGAAATGCACTCACCTGGCTCTGCTCCCAAGTAAATCTTGTCCCTCACAGCTCAAAGCAGCCTCATTTGCCAAACAAATTGAGCGGTGGCAACAGCGCTGCAGCGGCTTAGGTTCCCTCACAGCATCAACCCTAAATCGGGAGATCCGAATGACACTAAATATCCGCTTTTAGGCGGCTGCAAATCAGTGAGGGAAGGGTTTCCCAGCGAGCCACAGGCAGCACGTGTGGCCACCAGTGATTTATTCCCTTCCCACTGCTACCGACCTCACGGAACACCCGCCGCCTCTTCGGGACGCGGTTACGCGGCCACTGCGGCACGTAAAATATGGGTGCGAATTAATGTCGGGAAAAAACCCCCAAAACAACCCAAGCTGAAGTTCCGGTAATTCCAGCTGGGCCATAAGGCTGGGTTTCCGTGCGATGCTTGCAATCCGGACTAGATGCACTAGATGGCAAAGCAGCGCCAGGTTTGGCAGCGCAGCCCGAGCTGCGCCTCCCCCGGCCGCGGCACCGGGCCGCGGGTCCGGTCCCCACGGGCACCTCCCGGCGGGGCTGCGCATCCCTGCCCTGCCCTTCTGCGTGCCCTGCCTCCCTCCTCCAAACCGCGGCGAACCGCAGAGATCGCGCCCTAAAGATCGGGCGCGGCTCATAAACACAGGAGGTGAGGGGACGGTAAGGCTGCAGAGGTGGCTGGTTTTCTCATTGCTCTTGCTGGCATCAGTGGCTTGCGCTGCAGTTGCCCTCGGGAGCTCAAGAGCCCGTGCAGGACAAGTAGTCCTCACTCCAAAAGAGATTACACAGCAACTGAGTGGCAAAACTTGTCTCATCCCCTTTTGAACAAAAAGAGGTTCACATTTAATAGTCCCAAGTGGAAACACCTCTCCTTTCAATCTCGCGTCAGTCTGTGCTTTGAGTGTTTTACTGTGGGAGGGAAGCTACCGCCTATGCACTTAAGGTGTGCAGTATTTTTATTAGGAGTCTGTTCTCCCTTTTCCCTTATGTCCAGATAATACTTGTTTATGCTAAAAGGAGTTACAGAGGGAAAGGTGAAATCCACAGGATCTAGTTTTGGATCAAATAATAAAAATCTTTTAGGTCTAAGTAAAAAAAAAAAATATCGCTGGGCAGGCCGGTAAATCCCTCTCTATTTTTTGTAAGGGAGTGTCATGGTTTAATCACTCTCTTAACAGGGAGTTAAGGTCGTGTCAATAAACTCACCCTCAAAACTGCAACACTACAGATTATACCATTTAAGGGTTACTACCTCTGTTGTCCCACCATATCTACCTGTTAGACTCCAAGAATCAATTTAAGTTGGAGATTGCAATGTTTACAGTTTCATCCAAACTTCTCTGCCCTTTCAATGCCTGTGAACACAGGATTGATGGCAGGAATGCTCCTCCTCTCTCCGACAGCTGCAAGAGAGTGTATAAGGCTCTGGATGCTAATGGTCATGATGTCACCCTGTTGGAAGTGTCTCATGCATGGTCACCTTCTTGGGAGCAGCTGAGCCCATGTTGCTGAAACATGATGTTCAAAACAGAGCTTCCACTCGGAAAGTTTTGCAGAAGCTTTGAGCTTTGTCCCTCCCTTTAATTTTTCTCTCCATCCCTGCAATATTCAGTCCTTCTCCCTCTTCCCTTGCTTTCTATGAGCTGCTGGTGACAGTCCCAAAACAAGCTAGGAATCTCAGAAAACTCTTCTTTAAATGACAATGCTCCACCAAGTCCCAAACTTTGCACTTGGAGATAAAAGGGCAGCAGTGAGCCTGAGTGGACAGCATATACACTAACAGAAGGGCATTTGCTCTTCAGGGTTGAAGGAAGTCAAGGTACTTGCCAAATCTAGATTATTTCTACCTTCAGGACAAGACTAACATGAAAAAAATCCTGCTTTCTGCTGGTGTGAGCTTTTAGTAAGACGCATCATGTTTGTCCTTGGCTATTTAAATAACACTGTCTCACTCTGTATAAACCAACTTACAATATGAATGAAAAAAAAGCTATGGATCGTGAAGCAAGTGGGAATGGATAATCAATTTTTATCACTAATATTGTGTACATGACTAATAACTCTGAATGAGTTATGGAAGTCTTTGCTCTGAGCAGATGTGTCTCCTTCCAAAGCAGTCTTTTTCTGGCACAGCCTTATTAACAGAAAAAGTGTTGATTTAAACATATTAAAACTAAACAAACATTTATTTTCATCGTCCGATATATTTTTTCTTAAAATGTAGGAATATGAAATTCTCAGAGGCGGGCTGGCTGGGGAAGCACAACAACAATGGATTACAAAAGCTTTCAGCTTTACAAACATGGGTTCAAATCAAGCTTAAGTAAGTGACAGGCAAAATGGGGTTATTGATTTCCTTCTAGTCCCATTTGGCTACAGCAAAAACTGGGCACAACAGTGTCTTAACACTTAAAGGAATGGCATAGCCAAAAGATAAAGCTTCTATGGGAGAACATTTGCAGTGTTATTTATAGCCATTGAGATTTCTGGACCACTTGAGATTACTAGAGCTGAAAGGCATCAGAGAGTAAATTCACATCCCCCCCATTTTGAGAGGAGTGCTTGCTTTCCGAGTTTGGCTGTGCTTTCTGGCAACCCAGTCCCCAAAGCTCCCTTCCAGTTACATGGTAGAGCAGACATGGTCCGTGTGTGCAGGTCAGGGAAATATGTTTTCCTTGCAACAGACCTGTCAAAGAAACAGATTCAAAAATCCTCTGCTGGCCAGGAACCAACCTTCCAGGCAAGTGATAAGGTCTGCTGATTCTCCTTCCTGCCCATGCACTCATGCTACAAGAGAGCCCCAACAGGTGCTTGAAGAAATGGTGGCCAAGGCTGTGTCTCCTTGCAGGTGACAACACGAGCCAGGCCTTGCCTTGACTGAGAGGTGTCACGAGTAGAGCTGTCCCTGGGGTGGACTCACAGCTCCACCATGAACGTGTAAGATCAGACCTTAGGGATCCTTCTTCAAAAGCTCCCAGCAGGCACCACCAGGACTTGGTTTTTAAACACCTCGATGCTCTTTGGGTGTGTAAGTCAGGTCCAAAGGCCTCAGGAAGGAGCCCAGGAAGCTCTGTGTAAAGCCTGGCCTGCACTCTGGCTGACTAACACCTGAATGTCTGGCCCAAGATGACTGACTCAGGACCACTGAAAGAGCCAGGGCTAAAATCCAGGAGTTTCTTGCTCCTGTATTGCTCTTCTACCTTTCTGAATTAGGTGCACCTCTCCTGCTGCTATTTAAAGACACAGCAGGGCTCACTGGAAGGTTGTGTGGCTGCCCTCTCCGTTTCCTTACATCAGGGGATTTGTGTCAGAAGTTCAGCATTGCCAAATGTCATTTTGAATGACTTTGTAGTTTTAGGTCAATAAACTGCTTACCATCATAGGGGAACTGAACCATGAATTACTCCAGTTGCTACAGTGCATCTTTTTTTTTAGCCATATACATAGAATGTGCAGTTCAGGATGACTCTCAATAGCCCTACATTTTCTGATTCACATTTTTAATTAAATATAATTTTCTTTCTACTGTTTCTAAATGAGCATGCTGTGTCATTACATCTCAAGGACCACCAAGACAAGAATATTTCAAGACCTCATGGCTGCAAAGCACAACTCTTGCTGCAGAGAAGAAAACATCAGAGAATAGTGGAACAGAAGGGTAGAGAGCAAGAACATTCTCTGCATGCTTTTTTTTTTTTGTTAAATTACAGGGATAAACATCATATTAATTCAAAGTCTCTTTGTACTGACCTCTCTTCAACATTATCTGAAGATTATGTTCATTTCTTATTTAGTGAGGCTCCACTTCAGAGGAGGAATGTAGTGAAAACCCCTCCCAACTCAGGGACAACCAGGATGAGAATAAGATATTTGCTGGTGATAGTGTCTCCAGTGTAGTAGGGAGCAGTAGTATGTGATATGTGCCTTCCCACACATGTAAGAAGGGTGGATTCATAATCTTCTGAAAATTATTTAAAATGCATGCAATATTACGTTTTATACATCGTTTCCTTGATGCTGGGGAAGCCAAATACCTAGTGATGGCAAAGATCCCTTTTGGTGCCTTAGACTGCTGAACGCTGTATGTTTCTCCTCTCAACCCACCATTTCCTCCAGTTTGAGGCAAGGAACACAGATTACAATTTTTTACCGACTCTCCTAGGTGCAAGCCAGGCACTATGATTTACTTTCCAGCAGTGTCCCTTCCCTGGGAAGCTGAGGAGCAGCCAGCTTTTGTTGTGAATCCTGCTCAGCCCTTCACCCCACGGTAGGGACGGGAAGTGTGGCAGCTCGTCTGCCCACTCCCACTCCTTCCTGCAGGCACCACGTTATATATCCCTCACAAGCCCGACCACAGCTTTCAGAAACATCCAATAAATCAACAGTTAAAAGGGAAGAGTAGACATGGGGAGCAGGTGCTTATTATGTGTGCATCTCTGGAGAAGAATAACCCACAGTGTATTTCCATGCCCATTTGAAATGGAATACGACCATGACCCTGCAAGTGGCTCTGCTTGAATTGTTCCTGGCATGATGTTTTACTCCTAATATTTTCATTGTCTGCCTCCATCAGTTTTACCTCCCACTGTAGCATTAATTTTGTATGTGAATATGGAGGCTGTGCTTTAAATAATACAGCATATGCTTTTTATTTGCCATGTAGAATAATATTTTTTTTGGCTGATTTATGTTCCACCTGGACAAAATTATTTTTTATGACGGGTTTATTTCATTTGTTCCCACATCCCCAAATGGGAGTGGGGGAACGGGGGAGGGAAGAGAAATCTTGTAAACCACCGATAATGATGGACACAAAAATCTGCTTTGAAATACAAATTTACTGCAAAAACAGACTCTCTCCAGCCATGTAAATGAAAAAATGCTGTTGTAATAATTTTAAGGCTGCAAATGCATGTTACTACTGGAGAGAGTAATCTTCAGGCTCTTGTGTCATCCCTTACACAATGGTGGGAGTATGGAGAAATTCACTGACAGCTATAAGCTATTCCAGTAGAACAAAATTACACATATGGCTACAGCATGGATTTAATTTAGCTCTTTTCAGAACTTCATCAAAGCCAGGACAAAACCATGTGGTCTTTTGGTTTAGAGATTTGCCCCAGAACTTCATAGGCTAAGCTGCCAAATCTACCTTATTTCCAGTTTTCACAAGGACTGCAGAAAAACATGTTACTTGTCATTGAAACAAATTCATTTCAAATAGATAATCTGAGTTTCAATTAAAAAATAATATATTATGTACCTTGTGTTTTGCAACCCTGAAAAACTGGCAGTATTTTTATGTTAATCTACCACCTACAGAAATATGCACTATTAATAGATACATTTTTTTTAAAAAAAAAAGGAAATTATATGCAGTCCTTAGCACAACTTTGTTCTGATTTTGACTTCCAGCTTTTGGTGCTTTTTGTAGAGCAACTAAATATTAATCCTCCAAATTCATAATAGTCATAGCATTCGGGAAGCTCTGGTACTATTTTTGGTTGTAATAGTCGTCTTTAACCACACAGCATCCTCCAGCCAAAACCACACTATAATAGGAGTGCTTATTATAAGGACACATAATGCCTCCATGTCAGCTCTCAACTACAGAGCCAGCAAAAGTAGGATATTCTTTCAGAGCAGCTTCTCTCACAATACTGAATGCAAAATGAAGAGATAGGACTTTCACAGGAAAATTCTGCTGCTTCTAGTCCCACCCTCTACGTCCCCATCAGACGGCAGAAATCCAAGCTGATATCTTCGCCTTGGCATTTTCTGGCAGCAAGCAGACGTGTTCCTAGGCAGGCCCACACAGAGCTCTCCTCCAGCCCCTCGTCCTGCCGTGTCCCCAGTTCTCGCTCCACCGGCCAGCATGGAAAGATTCGGTGGCGGTGGCCACCTTTGTTCTGCTCCCGCTCCTGCTCCTTCTGAGCACCGGCAAGTGAAGAATTCATCCAGCAAGCCAGGCGCTGAAAATCAGCGACTGGATTACAACGAGGAATCACGATTTGTAGGACTGTATGAACGCGTACTGTATTTGTTTCTCCACCTGGACAGCTCTGGGCCTTTCAAACAGAGCCAGAGCTGCGGTTTTTCCGCCCGCTCGGCGGGATGAAGGGGCAGCTCCTGCGGGAGCGGACGGGAAGGGGCGGCAGAACCAGAAAAGCGCAGTAGATGGAGCCGGAGAGGCGCGGCAGAGCCCGCGCGTCACCTGAGGATACCTGCGAGATCTCCCCCTCTGCTAAAGCGGGTTAGAAAATGTGCAATTTAGATTTATCAGTTCAGGAGGGAGATTCCGATAAAAACAGTTGAGCTGGTGAGATTACTAAATGCAGAGCCCCATGATGAGACGATGCTCACCTTACTACGCGCGCTGGTGAAGGAGAAATAGGGCACGGCACCCCCTCAGCTGCACCCAGGCGGTCACATGGGAGCAAGGGAAAGGGGAAACGGAGGGAAAGGGGGAACGTCGCGGACAGAGACCTCCCTCCACCCAGGAACCTCTCCTGGGAGCTTGAGATGGCACCCTTGGGATGGGGATGGTGCGGGTTTGGGTCAGAGTGGGAAGCACAGATCGGTTTTTCCTGCTGTCAGCCCCTGCGTATCAGCCCGGTAATGTCACAGAAAGGTGGTCTCGTGTATTTAATTTTATCAGGTGGAAGAACTCTGATATATGCTGCGCTCAGTTCAGCGCTCCCGTGCAGATTTACTCGGCGCTTTAGCATGCGTGCTGCCTCGCTGACAGAGATTAAAGGCTCTCCTCAGAGCCCCAGGTATTATGCTCAAACGTATAAATCAGGGCTTAATATATAATATTTGTCCATAAAAATATATCACAGTGGCATTCGTTTGACTATCTGCATATTAAATACCATTACAGAAAAGTCCTGAGCTTATTGAGGATCACTTTGCTACACCAGTAAAGTCTCCTGCCATCCTAAACAGGCTTCTTTCCTGCCAGAGCTTGGCTGAGAGGCAAAGAGGAAGGGGCAGATTTTGCTAACACTGTTCATGACCCCATGCATGCCCCAGCCATGCAGAGCTGTGCCAGGAACACCCTCCCAGGCAGGCCCTGGTCCCTGGCTCAGCAGCACTGGCCAGGCAGGGCAGGGATCACGGTGGAGATGACACCGCAGGTCTCTAAAGGAGAAAATTGCATGATGTATCACCACTCACGTGCACCCGCCAGAGAGCTGTTTAGAGTGAGATTACAGTCTCAGAGGAGACTCTCATGCCTCTTGGTCACAGGGTTACTAAGATGATGCAGTTGTAACTTGTGTGCGGGAGGTAGGAGGGATTTAAGCCACGGCCAGAAAGAAAAGCTGGATCAGACCTCCACAAACCGTGCTCAGATTAACCCAGATTCCTGAGTCTCCAGCTTTGAGGGACTTGAAATCAGCCAAATTGCTTCCTTTCCCTTGAACAGAAGACAAAAAATGTGAGGGAGATACAGTTTATACTTGGGCCACAAGTATATGAGCAGCATTTTAGAATGAACAGAAACAAAGCACCCCAAAATAAGAGTTTGTGTAGTACAGAGGTCTTGATCCTACTCATGTCAATTCCATATTAGCACATCTATATGGATTTCTCTGTGTTTGCTGCCGACTTACAGAGATGCAAGGGAGAAAAAATCATACTCAGTTGCAATCTTTTCCCCTTCATCCTCTTCATATTCAAGCTCTTTTTTTTTTTTCTTCTAAATTCCTATTATTAACATGGGAGGGACAAAAAAAAAAAAGAATCCCTGGGATCCCTGGTGCATCCTTGGAGTGGCTGCAGCCTCATCATGGATGACTAGACAACCGCCACTGTGCCACATAATGAGGAGCACACATGCTGCACCGGGAGATACTAATGAGGGAGCTACAGCCCCCTTAGCCCTCTCCAGTAAATCCGTGTCTGCAAGCCATGTTTTATTTATCAGGCTTATTATGGCAGCACTAAGGAGCCATTTGAAAAGGGCTGCTGCTGTCCTGGGCACTGCACACCGCAGTGCTTGCTCAGACCAGCTCCCAGGGAAGATGGATGAGGCTGGCAAGAGATAGGGGAGAGGGATGCTATGCACACGCCATGCAAACCACCCGTGGCAGCATTTATCCCAGCAGCTCCTTTAAGGGGGAAAAGGATTCAGCCTGCTTCGACCTCACAGTGCTAGCTAGATGATCCCAGGCCCTGAAAATACACAGTAACTGGCAACCAGATTGAAGCTGTGTGTGTAATGATTTCCAGGAAAGCTGAGGAAGCAAGGACTTGACAGACCTGGAGAGACCCGGGTGCAAACTGCAGCCAGGCAACTCAGAGGGGCTTCACCTGAGATAGCTGCCTACCTACCCAGCACTGCTCCCTGATCCCACTGCCAGCACTGCTCCCTGGATCCCACACTTCTCACCACACACTGCTGCTCTGTGCCAGGAAGTGAGGACGCAGAGCTCTTGTGCTGCCCCTGGCAGTGTGTGGTCTTGTGCAGATCTGTGTGTGTGCCAGAGGGAAAGGAGATTTGCCATCACCGCTGCCTTCTCCAAACATCCTCCTGACCCCTCTGCACATCCTCACAGAGGATCCTGTGCACTTGGGAGAATCACTCCACTTGCAGAGGATCAACAGAAAGAGGAGTAAAAGGCAGCTAAGTGAAAGATAGGAGAGAGATGAGTAAATCTTTGCAAAACTTACACTGCAGGTCTCAGCAGGGCTCAGACAAATTGGTCTGCATTCCTTTAATATATTAGATTTCTACTTACCCTGTTCATTAGCATGTTAAGCTACAAGGGCTGATTATATGAACCTCATGGAGAGGCATCAATTAAGATGATAAATTTACATACATTCCTTCTGGATGAGAAATGACGTGTTTCCCTGGTTCAGTGTTTGGTACAACTGGACTCGCTTTCAGAAAGAGAAAGAAGTGTTAAATGCGTGCATCTGTACTGCTTCCCAAAATGATGGGAGCAGTTCACAAGTTTGAGCAAAAGTGTATGTCAAATAGGAATAGAAGGAAACAACTCGCAGTTTCCAAGGCTGAACTCTAATCTGCCATGTCACATTGACAACAGATTATAAGGGGAAGTGAAATTCCCGAGAGATGTTGCCCTTACAAGGCTGGCCCAAATGGCGCTCTCAGCCTGAAGAATGCAACACTAAATATTTGCACATATTTATCACTTCTTGCCCTCACAAGATCTCATCTTATTTTGCAAACACTGTGCAGCAGAACAACTTCATAGCCACCAAAGTGTAGCCATTTCTGGTCTGCAGCGTGCCAGTGGCACCTCTTTCGTGCCAGCACGTGTCTTGGGAAAACTGTGAACAAAGACGGTTTGTTATCCTGTTGCCACTGAACAGAGAAATTAGATAGGCCTTGCAAATGCTGTGAAAACCCACGCAAGCTGACAGAATCATCTGTCTTTACTTGAAAAACACTGCACAGCTGCTAATGCTGCCAGAGGAGACAGGCCAGTAGCAGCTCTGTTCCTATAGCTAACCTTTGTAGCGCTAACCTCAGTGTTCCTGGGGCTAAAGACTGGTTTACAGCTAGGTCAAACAGTTAATGCCATTAATAGCTCAGTAACAGGAACAGCTAAATAGTGACTGCTATAGCTCATCCCTGCTCTTCTTCAGGAAGAAGAAAGAAGGAAGGCTCTTGTCCAGAAAGGGCTGAACACCACCAGCCCTCATTAATTTCAGAGAAAATTAAAGGTTTTTAGCTAATATACTAACTTTTATGTGACTCCTGCTTTCCTGAATAGCGGGACCAAGTTTATTTGAGTAGAAAGGTGTTTTCACCTCACACTGCTGGGCTCGCACATCAGGAGTGCTCCATGCAGCTGAGGTGCTGGATAAGGACCACTGCTGCATGTTGTCGTGTTGGTCTCCTTATCCAGACATGCTGGGCAAAGGTACACATTTACACTTTCTTGGACGGCCAGATAGCGAATATGCAAACTCCTCATTGCTCCAGGCACGATAAGGAGCTTCCATCTGACCCCTCTTCTAGGGCCTGCACGGCCACGATAACCACGTCATTCTGAAGAGGACACATTTCAAACAAATGCCACTTGCATATGAAAGTTTTTGCCTTAAATGGGATCATCTTTTCCTCAAGAGGAGTGGAAAAAAGTGCCATTTCTTTTCTCTCATGTGCACAGCCATGTTGATTACATACCACTGGAGTAAGGAATATGTGCTCCTTTGTTTTGTTTGAACCAAAGAGCAATCAAACCTACCCAGGCTTGTGTTCATGATGCACATTATATGTACCAGGGGACATTTATGGGACATATCAAAATCTTTCAGAACATAAGGAAGGTAAAATAAATAAATAAATAAATAAATAAACCAGTTCCCTTATGCTGCTAAGTTTGACTTGAATATGATCTGTCTCAGCCTCACTAAAATAAGGAAGCATTTACAGCCAGGCTGGAAGGAGAATGTGTGGCTGTAGCTTTTGGGACAAAAAGGAGATAGGTGTGGGTGAAAATTATTTCATGGGCAGGCCCTACTTTGTATAATACCATCACATTGAAGACTCAGGTACCTCCCCCCTTTGCAGCTCCAAGCCAGGGTGTTTCTGCCAACTCTTCCCCCTCCCCAATCAGTATCTTGTAACCTCAGGTAAAGACTTCAGTTTTAATTTGTTCAAACGTTTAATTGTTTTAATTTGGAAAGTTGCACAATAAACCAATTCCCCTTGTTTCTAAAGATTTATTGCTTTTTCCAATTTATTGAACGTTCTGTGCAGGCTGTATTTCAATTAAAGGCAGCAAAACTGCTAATGGTCTATTAACGACACACTGCATCTGTATAAAGACGCAAATATAAGTCGTGGCCAATTTTCTGGCCCGGTGAGATAATTTCTTCTTTTCCCCGTAGTGAATTATCTGCAAACAACTCATAATTTTACACCAGCCCGTATCTCTGGCTACTGCTCCACCGCGAGCATGCGCAGCGCACGAGCTGCCCGAGGCCCTATCCCTCACACTGCCGGTTTGCCACTCAGAGAAGCGGCCGGCTGCCTTCGGGCCGGGGCGTGGCGGCAGTCGGGGACCGCAGGGGCTGTGGGGAGCCGGGCGGGCAGGCTCTGGGCAGGCTCTGGGCAGGCTCTGGGCAGGCGCTGGGCAGGCTCGGGGCAGGCGCTGGGCCCGTCTCAGGCCGGCACTGCCGGCGGCGCAGGCCGCGGCCCGGCCCGCGGGGGATGCCCCGGCCGTTGCCACGGCAACCACCCCGGCTGCGCCG
>VXBQ01002612.1:293564-375585 GCA_013400175.1 Phainopepla nitens | reverse complement strand
CCGGCGCGGGGCGGGCCTGCCGCCCCCACCTGGTTTCCGGGAGGAGTTGCGAGGGTAGTTCTGCGTTTTGCCTCGTTTTATACGGAGGGGAGCGGCAGTGGCGAGCCCCGGCGGCCGCAGCAGGGCAGGCGGAGGAGCGGAGGGTGAGAGAAGGAGCGGGGAGGGGAAGGCTGATGAAGGGCACGGGACTGGGGATAAAGGCGGCAGGGGCGGAGGAGAAGGCGCTGGCGGGAGGGGACGGGAAGGCGGGCTGGGGGAGGGCGGACGGAGAGAGGGAGGGAGAGCAGCCTCTAACCCCGGCGCCTCCGCCGCCGCCTCCCAGCAGGACTCTGATCGCGAGCCGCCGCCGAGCCCAGCCCGCGACGGAGGGCGGCCGGTGCCGCTAGCGCCGAGGAGCAGGAGGAAGAGGTCGCCGCCGGAGGAGCCTCGCGGTCCGGTCCGAGCCGCGTGGCCGAGCACGCCTGCCCGGCCGCCAGCATGATGCAGATCTGCGACTCGTACAGCCAGAAGTACTCCCTCTTCAACGCCATGAACCGCTTCATCGGCGCCGTCAATAACATGGACCAGACGGTGATGGTGCCGAGCCTGCTGAGGGACGTGCCGCTGCTGCTGGAGGAGCTGGACGCGGCGGGCGCCGTGTGCCCGCCCGGGGATGCTGCCCTGCCGCCCGGCGACCCCGGCGCCTACTTCTCCCGCAGGGACATGTACAGCCATTACATGCTGCTCAAGTCCATCCGCAACGACATCGAGTGGGGCGTGGTGCAGCCGCCGGCGGGCGAGGAGGCCGCCCGCAAGAAGGACAAGCTGGGCGGCGGGCCCGCCGAGGAGAGCGAGGGGGAGGAGGACCTGGAGCAGCAGTTCCACTACCACCTCAGCGGGCTCCACTCGGTCCTCTCCAAGCTCACCCGCAAGGCCAACGTCCTCACCAACAGATACAAGCAGGAGATCGGCGTCAGCAGCTGGGGGCAGTGAGCGCCGGGGGGGAGCGGGGAAAGGCTCGGAGCCGGCGGGAGCGGCGCGTCCCCGCCCGGCGCTGCCGCTGCTGCGGCGGCCGAGGGCAGCGCCTCGGGCCGGGGTTTCCCTGCGCGCTCCCAGGACTGCAGCAGGTTTTCTACCAACGCACAAGCGAGAGAAAGAGATGTAAATTAATCAGTACTAGTTTATTAATTATTTTGACCCCCTCCGTGTTTTTTTTCGTTGTACGGTCCGGGACGAGCAGTCGCTGTGCTCGCCCCGGCGGGGAGGCTGAACCCGTACGTGTACGAGGTGGTGGCATTGCTGGCTGATAAGGAGGCTCTGCTCAAGCCGATGAACATAACGAAACTGGCACAAAATTGCTGCTGTCACCCCGGAGGGAACCCAGTGGGCTAAGGAGCATCCCTCTATTGTGGGAGAGATGACGGGTCCCGTGGTTGTACATGTACTGGAGTTTATTTAAAACTTTTTTACTCAGATGTAGAGTATATTCTAAAATAAATGCAAATGTATTAACTAAGAGTGACCTAAACTTTTGGTATGATTTATCTTTCTTTAATTAAATGATATTTTTAACATCTGGAATTCTTCTGTTTTTCTTCTATGTTACATTCAGAGTTGCCTTACTAGATACAGAAATCTGTATGTGCGAGAGAGGGGGTTTTGTGGCTTTGTTCTTTTCCCATCAAAGCAATTAGGCAGTGATGATAACTTGGCGTATCTAAAATGTTTGAATGACCATATTAAACTTAACCATACATGGCCTGAGTTTTGGTAAGCTGTTCCCAGCTGCACAGTGCAGTTGCTCTGTGAGTGCTGGCTTGAAGGTCAGTGCCTCCTTAACAAAATTTAAGAAGATCGAGTCATGGTTGCTCTGGAGGCAGCGATTCATGGAAGTTGGAGCAAAGCCTAGGAATGACTCTTGCTTTTTTCAGGAAGTATCTTAATGTACTCTGGGGAGCTCTTTTCTCTCCCTCTGAATAGGTCTTGCAGACTTGCCTCTCCAGTCTCTTGCATTTCTTTCCTCTAATCCTCCTTGGATACTAGGAATTAATTGGTTTTATGTTATCCAGATTGTGTTGATTTCTTTCTCTCTTATTTTTTTTTCATTTTATGAAGCAAAGTACCTCAGAATTGGGTATCTATATTGTGTTCTGATATTAAAGTGCACTTGCTGGTTTTGATACAATATATAACAGGATAAATGTTTTAATAAATATGTAAGTCCTTGTATTATGTAAGTTTTCTTCTCAGGCACTGAAATGCCAAGTTTGTAGACATCTTATACTGAGATTTCACTTTGTATTACTGTCATCAAATTTAGGGCTTGTTTGGTGGTGTTGGTTTGGGTTTTGGTTTTTTTTTTCTCTAAAAATAGAAGATTTTTTTTCTCTCAACTTCAAGGGTATTTTTGTTTAAATTCAGATATTCCTTAGCACTTTATTTTTCAGCCCAACTGTTAGGACAGTGTAGTAAAGCGTGAGCACTCCAGACATGGTACTAGTTGGCAGATGTTAGTGTAAGTGTAAACACTCGGCCTAAATCTACATGTAATAATATATCTTTTCAAAGGTTTTTCCCTTCTGGGGTAAAGAAGAACTTTGTAAGGCTGGATAATTTTTCGTTTGGCGATGCTCATTCTTTTTGTAATGTTTTTAACTCCTCTTCCCCTCCCCTCTTGGGAAGATGCCAGGAAAAGAGTCAGGAACAAGGAGAGGGATTACCCTGGTTTCCTAACATGTCAGCTTGCCAGTCTTTCCGCGGTCGAAATAATGCAATGCAAAAGATGCAGTGCCCTGTGCTGGATGGTGAAGTTCTGCTCTGAAGACAAGGGTGAGAGGGAGAACCTGTTCTGCTGTGTGGCTCCCTTCTGGCCCTGCACTCCATCGGCTGAAAACCACATTACAGCCTCTGCTGGGGAGCGCCGGCGAAACCTCAGACAAAAGCATCTCATGAGGTTTCACCCGAGTGCCTTTTGATCTCCCGGTAACTTCTCCTGGTATGGGTTTAGACAATACTGTTTAAGTGTTGCACAACAGACAATGTGATGCTGATTTAGACTATGAGTAGTGTCAGAAAACACTACTGTGTGTTTAATGAGTGTTAC
Organism: Phainopepla nitens; assembly: GCA_013400175.1. Classification (NCBI taxonomy): domain Eukaryota; kingdom Metazoa; phylum Chordata; class Aves; order Passeriformes; family Bombycillidae; genus Phainopepla; species Phainopepla nitens. The sequence goes on along the minus strand of VXBQ01002612.1, from coordinate 372,503 downwards.
ATTAGTGCAGCACAGCCATGAGTATGGCATCCATCAGTTTTGCATTCTAAAAAAAAAGCACGAGAAAAGTTTTGATGGAAGAGCAGCTGAAATCCAGTGCTATAGGGCAGCAGAGGTAATGCTCTTGTTAACAGGAGGAGGAGGACTCTGTGACTCAAGGGTTTGCCTTGCCTCTCTCTGTGACTAAGCTGAGCTGCACGAGGCTCCCATGCAGGGGCCCAGCCGCTGGGCTGGCAGCAGCCCTGATAATCCCAAGTGAGCCATGGAAAACCTGCTGAGAGTCACACCGGCTGAAGAGACTCCCGCCACCTCCCACTTGGGAGCTGCTTTAGAATTTCCCCTTCTCAAGGTCATGGGAGAGGATTGAAGCACTTGGGATCAAGAAAGTGATCTCTTAATGCAGGGGGACGATAACAACAGATAAAACTAGGGATGTATTTCCCAGGCAAAGGACAAGGGATGGCACTTGGCTGCTGGCTGTTGTGTAAAACAACTTGGCCTAAAAGGTGGGGTGGTCAGGCAATTATGTAAGTGCTGACTCCTGGCATTGCAGTAAGCAAAGATAAGATTGCAGAGTCTTAATGCAGATTTTCTATGTTAGATGCTGAATTGGTAAAAATTTCCATCAGCAGCACTATATAAAACAATTAGGTTTAATATTAAGGAGTTACGTTTCTCTTTGAAGGACGGGATCGCTAAGTCTCCCAATTGTATACAGAGTTCTGCTCTTGTGAAGTGATTCTGGTACTTGTGTTAATGACAAATTACGTCAGTCTAATGCAAAAAGTATCTTTATGATCTCAAATACTTTGGGAAGTGACTTAATTTCTTAGCCACACACAGGCAAAAAGACAACTTGCCAAACTACTCCAGTCATGCTCAAAACAGGGGATATGCACTGTGAGAAGCAGTTGTCATTTTTAGCTCACTTAAGTGGAATAGACTCCATATACAGTAAGGCAGACACAGAAGAGCAGTAAATAGAGATTCAGAACTGTTTGCACTAACAAATAGACTACAGCAGAAGTTCTCTTTACAGCCAAGGAGCCTCAAGGACATTGCCCATGGCAGGCATTGGTTAATATATAAAAGTGCACAGTATCTGTCATTATAGATCATGAGTCAACTCGTTTTTGTGTATACAAAAGGAGGACAGATGAGAGGAAAGCCATGCTTTTTTCTCTCCATAAAAATCAGGGATGGGTGTGAGTTCCATGGGAAGAACAAGAATCATGGGCTGGTCAGTGCTTGATGGAAGCAGATTAGGCTGAGTCAGGCTAGGCTGTCACCTTCCTACTTTCCCTCTGAAAGCTCTTCCTTGCAGAGGGTTCTAACTAGATCAAGATATGCTTATTTTGTGGTTTGTGCCCTCCCCCCCCTGCACAGGCTCTTGCACCAAGACAACATGAGTCATCAGTAGATTGGCTTTGCTGAAAGATGCACTAATGTTGGTGGTCACAGGGAAGGTTTTGTTAGGATTGTATTATCATGTACTTAAGCTCTGCACCCTGTTCTACCAGGGAAAAAAAAAAAAAAGAAATAGAAAGCATCTCCTTTCTAGGCCTTTGGATTTGGTACAGAGCTAATCTCTTTGCAGAAAAGTCTGCAGCAATTTTCCCTCACTGACTTATTTCCCTGAAGTCTTGAGTATGGGAGGGGATTGAGTGGAAGTATTGCTTTTTATTATTCATACCTTTAAACTTTTAATTTTTTTTTTTTTGTATCTAGGTAACAGCATATTAGGTGCTGTATTCCAAAGAGCTCAAAGATCATAAAAACAGAATTGGATAGAAAGAGGTATAGTTTCAACCTCCTTGCCATGGACAGAGACACCTTCTGCTAGCTCAGGTAGCTCAACATCCATCCACTCTGACCCTGAGCACTTCCAGGGATGGGACAACAACAGCTTCTCTGGGCAACCTGTGCCAGTGTCTTGCCCTGCTCATGGTAAAAGAATTCTTCCTAATATCTAATCTAAACCTATTTTCTTTCAGTTTGAATCCATTTTCCCCTGTCCTATCTGCACATGCCTGTATGGAAAGTACCTCTCCAGCCCTCTTTAAGTTCCAGGAGGCTGCTCTAAGGTTTCCTTGGAGCCTTCCCTTCTGCTGAGCAATCCCAATCCTCTCAGCCTGTCTTTTTAGGAGAGGTGTTCCAGCCCCTGTGATGATCTTTGTGGTCTCCTCTGCACTCACTCCAGCAGGTTCACATTCTTCCTGTGTTGGGGACCCCAGAGCTGGATGCAGCACTGCAGGTGGGGTCTCATGAGAGCAGAGTGGAGGGGGAAAATCACCTCCCATAACCTGCATCTTGGGATGCAGCCCAGCACACATTTGGCTTTCTGCGCTGTGAGCACAAATTGCTGGATCATATCAAGCTTTTCATCAAACAACATCCTCAAGCTGTTTTCCTCGGGGCTGCTCTCAACCCATTCTTCACCCAGCCTGTGTCTGTCTGGGCTTGGGATTGCCCTGACACACATGCAGGACCTTGTGCTTGACCTTGTTAAAATTCACAGGGTTAACACAGACCCACCTCTCAACCTGTCCAGGTCCCTCTGCATGGGATCCCTTCCCTCCAGCATGTGGACCACTCCACACAGCCTGAGGGTGCCTCAGTGCCACTGTCAATGGCACCAACAGCGATGTTGAATGCTGCTGGTCCCAATGCTGACACCCGAGGAGCACCTTTGGTCACTGCTCTGCACTTGGAGGTCAAGCCATCAGCCACAACTCCATGAGTGCAACCAACCAGCCAATTCCTTATCCATGGAGTTGCCCACCCATCAAATCCATGTCCCTCCAGTTTACAGACAAGGATGTTGTGTGGGACAGTGTCAAATGCTTTGCACAATTTCATGTGCATGGCTTCCAAAGATCTTAAGTGATGGTACACTCAGGGAAAAAAAGAAGAGCACGATGGGTTATAACCTGCCACAAAATCTGAGCAAACTGCAATCAAGGTGAGCATTGCAAAAGCATCTCTAGCTTTGCATGCATTTTGCTGTTATTTGTCATTGTCACCCCTAAACAAGCAGAAATACCTGAATGTGTTAGTTCTGATGTTGCAACTTTTTTTTCCAGACCACAGACTTGTGTGACAAGTTTAGGTCAAAATTAGTTTTAAGGAATAAAGCTATAAACACTCTTCCAAAAGGAAATTTGCAAATAGATGTGCAGTAATTGTATATCTTTTTGTTGGTAGCCAATTGCCAGAATGGGCACTCTTTGTAAAAAGTAATATTCCTTCCCTGTTCAAACATCCTTATTTGACCTGGAGTGATAGAATGAGGAAAACACTTTCCAGTTTCTGTGCTTTTGAATTTTGTTCTGGAAGGAATGGCACAGAACAATGGAATGTTTCTCTCTTATGGAGAAAGCAGGTGCCTCTGTGTTAAATCACAAAACAATGAATGAGCTTGCCCCATATTTGTAAGATCTGTCATAGTATCAGTTGTATCTTTTTATCACATATATCTGCATACATCTGATTCTAAAATTATTCAGTCTTTTTGTTCTGGCCTGTTTTATCTTAGCAACCTTGGGGTACAAACATCAGAGTCAATATTCCACAGACCCAGACACACCATTTTAGACACTTCAGCTGAGCCTTTTTTAAGTGCATCTCACTATCCCATCTATATTTGAGTTGAGAAGATGGGCAGAATGGCTAAAGCCATAATTCAGAGTACGGCACAGGAGCATGGCAGCCTCCTTGCTTTGGGATTACTTTTTGGTCACTGGTTCATGTTGTGGAGCAGGGAGACAGGTGCAAGTTAAACCATTCCTTCAAGGGTTTACAGGTTGTACAATGTTTGGAAGGGAGAGTGGCAATGAGGAGTTTTCTCATCCTGTAACCAATATGTGTCCTTCCCAACTACTTTTCCCCTCTCTCTGAGAATTTTCCTCTCTGAAATTCCTAGTAAACCAAGATCATTTTGTCACCCAGACAGCTCTCAGTTTTGAACTGAACTACAATTACTAATAACAGGAATATTATGTGATTTAATGATATTTTATTGTCTGAATTGTATAATTAAACCTGGCTTCTTTTATTAACCTGCTGTTTTTCATCTGCAGGCACTTTTCTTTTTAAAATGTTTCAGTAGTGATGGCTGATCACCAATCCATACTTTGAGAAATATCAATGTCTAAATAGCTGTTTTGAAGGCAGAGCCAACAATGCAGAAAGTTGGTTTCTGTTGCTGATTTGTGCAGTGCTCATCTTTTGATGTGCCCTAATAATTGCCATTCATATTAACTGTAGCATCACACACTGAGAGAAAAATACACCCTGTAGCGAGCCTGAACAGAGACAAGGAAAAGCAGGGGAGCTGGCAGATCATGGTCTTGCCATTTTTTATATTGGCTTTTGTGTTTGAGTTCAGTATAATACAAAAGAAATGCCTCATTTAAAGAAATTGAGAAGTCTGGTTATAATGAAACAGACAGTAGGTTTCTTTCAGCTTTCACAGATGTTGGTATATGGTATTTCGCAGAGACTAAAATAATTCCTCATCCAGGTGAATGCAGTCATGAAAGCCTTAATTTCAACAACCAAACAGAATCACTATTTTTGAAGGTCTTTTTATTTTAAAACCCAGCAGTGACTATTTCTTGACTGGTTTAAGCTTAGGCAGTGCCAAGAGGGCCGGTCCTGTTCTGTCCCCTGACCCCCATCCCAGCCCCATGAACTCTCCAGTTCTGTTGTGCTGGCACCAGCACTCATGCAGCAATGGAGTTACCAGACTTAGGGAGCTGATCCAAATCAAAATTCATAGAGGAAAAAAACTTTCAACTGTACTAATTCCCTCATTCAGCAGAAGGTGTAGCTGCATTAGCTGCAGGCTGGTGTCAGAGGAAGGGTTGGGAACGCAATGCCAGAAGGCAGAGCCAGACCTCCCCTCTTGGCAGCCACTTTCAAGTAGATTGGATTAAGCATGTTGTGAAAGTGTCATCTGAGTCCCATCTTCAAAAGAGGTTTGTATGCTGATGAGTTTCAGTATCATTGAAACTGGCTGCTCGTGGCTGAGATCCTGAACAGGATGAGCACTGATGTGCCACCTCTGCCAGGCACCGGCTCCCGGCGCCAGAGCCTGCAGTCCCTAAGGAGGCAGTGCTGGCTGTCCCTAAGGAGGCAGTGCTGGCTGTCCCTAGGGAGGCAGTGCTGGCTGTTCCTAGGGACGTAGTGCTGGCTCCCTATGCCACCCTCCTGGCAGCTGGGACACTCAGCAGGGCGGCATGAACTGCTGGGGGCAAGCACTGAGGAGACGGAGGTCACACCTCATCCCTCTGGCTCTTGGCTGTCTCTGTCCCCTCATGGTGTCCACGGCAGAGAAGAGGTGCTCCCACACAGAGTTTAGGAGCCATGGCCAAGAAGAGATGCTCCCACATGGAGTTTAGGAGCAAGACCCTCAGCTCCTTCAGAGCACAGCCCACAGCGCTGCTGCCGTCCTGCCTCTGCTGGTGTCCCAGCTTCCCAGAGAACACCTACGAGATTCCATGGGACAACAATGCTGAGTACACCATGGCAGCAATTTTGTTTGATGTGAAAGGGTTTATTGCTTTTGGACTGTGTGTGAGGGAAAGAGGAGGGGACAACAGGAGTCCTGATGCATCTTGTGCACAGGCACTGACACGTGCCAGGCCTTGGTGCAGGGATGGGAGCCCAGGACTTGCCCTCCCTGGGAGCGCCCTGAGCACAAGGTCTCTCTTGCTCTCTAATTAAAGGATGCCATGCAAAATAAGGCTGTGACCAGAGGACTGAGAGCCAGGAGAGCAGGTTGCTCCTGAAGTGATGAACCACTCTTAAAGAAACCTCAAGAGGTGAATTTGAAGCTACTTGGAGGTTTGAAAATAAGGTCTCTGCTACCCCTCAGAAGTGCCAGTGGGCAAAAAGGCAGACTATTTTGTGGGGTGTCCTTCTCAGCAGATGTGCTCTGAGAGCTACCAAGCCACCACCAAGCCTGAAACCATTTCTTGTGGGAGGTGTGGTTTAGTGGAGTACAGATTTTGGCACAGTTCTCTCCTCTGGCTCACCTTGCCTTCTGCAGGAGGCAGGATCTGACTGCGGTACAGGAACAACCAGACTCCTCTTGTCTCCACATCACTGTGCAAGGTAAAATTTTCCATTGCTGTTGCTGCAACCATCATGGATGAAGAGCAAAGGAAGGCAGCAAGAATTTTGCCTAATTCTCTCCGTTGGGTAGTAGCTCTGCACGGCAATGGCTTTCCCAGGCAGCCTCCCTCTCATACCCTCCCTGTGGCACTGCACCCTTGCCATTCCCTACTCTGACTCTCAGCTTCTGTTCTCTCCCTACAGGAGGTTGCAGGCAGGAGCCTGTATCACCAGGAAAGGGTAGGAGGGAATGCCTCCAGAATTTTGCCAGAAGATGCCGTCTTCATGAGAAGGAAAAGCAGAAATGAATCCACTACAGTGTAAACAAGAGTGCTAACCCACAGTGTTCCTCCAACCTTCCTGCCCAGCTTCCTTCATACAGAAAGAGGAAGGTAGGGGAGAATGTTGTTCACCATGCCCCCATCTGACCTGGAGCCACCACGCAGGAGGAGGAAGATGCCTTGAAGTCCACCGTGCCCATGTGGTCTGTATGTGTGTAATGACTTACCCAGACAGTTCTGGAGAAGAGCTTCCACCAGAAACATGGTTGAGGGCCCTGCCGCATGGCCTGAATCACACAGTCACTGAGGGTGGGGATGTTGATGACGTTGGTGGTGGTGGGAGCCGCCCCCTGCATCAAGGACTGGGCTTTAGGGGCTACCACAGCTCCCTCCTCCTCCTCCCCTGGCTCAGTGCTCAGGGGACATCTCCAGGTGCAGTGGCTTTCTCCATGAAAGTCAGGCTCAGGAGAGACTGGCTGTCAGACTCTGAGGCACTTGCTGCTTTTGACTGTGTGTTTTGGACAGAATCCCCTTCCATCTGCATTGATGCAGCTATTGTTTGTATACATGATTTTAAGAAGGAATTTCCCTTCCTTCCTTCTCCTTTTAATATCATGTAGCAGCTAGAAGCAGGAAGAAGAGACTGGCACCATATGACCAACCAGCTGTCTGTGGACTGTGAGAGCATATTGAGGGGAACACAAGAGGGGGACTACCTTGGGTGCTTGATCATTCAGTCTCTGCTGGCTAAGCTATACACTATCTTCCTTCCACTCAACTATCCTGAATGTCACTGGGTCAGTGTGTGGTTTACAGGACAATGTTTTGAATTTTAAAAAAAAGTCATCTCCAGTGCATGGTAAGAGCCCCTTCCTAGGAAAGCAGCATGGCTCATGCTGGCAGAGCATCTACTGCCAAGTCATCCTTTCTGTTGCATGGCAATGTCTTCACTTTTCTAAACTGCCTTTAAAGGCAGGAGAGTGGGTCACCTTTGCTCCAGCTTCAAGGCAGCAAACATAAGTGTTTAGGAACAAGAATACCAAAGGATGTGAAGCAAAGCTAAGTATAGATGCCTCACACTGACTAATGTTGGAGAGATGGTGAGTTGTCTTTGACTTCCGTCCTCTCAGTTTTCTCTGCAGAGGAAACACAAATGCATTTTAAAGATCTCTTCCATTATTTGTGAGTTTCATGGATGTGTGAAGACATTTAAGTATCCTTCAGTTTCCACTAGAAAACCAAGATGCTTTTGACAGAGGGAAAGGAAAGCACCCTGAGGTGCACAGGCAAAAAAAGTCATGATCTGTCACCAGTGCAGTGGAGCAGAGAAAGGCAGTTTTGGGGCACTAGGGAAAAGATAATCTCTGCCACTTGTGGAATTTATCAGGTAAAGGCTTTTCTGAGGATGCCTCCTAAACTGTGCTCTCTGACACAGCCAGTCACCAGAACCATTAGGCACAAGTTCTTCAGGCTGAAGATTAATGTGGGAGGATTCCCCAGAAAATTGACCCAAAGAGAGGAGATGTTCCTTAGGGAAAGAGAGAAGAGTCTTTTCATTATTAATCAGATGAAATGACTAATTTCTAGGAAGCCCCACTTTCTTTGAATTGGCAGATTTGAGTTCCCTCAATATACAGATGACAGTATTATACTCTGCACACTTTGCCAGCAGACATACTGCCTTATTTACTCAGGAACATGTCGTGTTTTACTTGACAAGTGGTAAAAACATGGTCTGCTTTACTTCTCTTTAACATTCTAATTTTTAGGCTACTGAAGTATGCTCCTATGCCTTCACCTATTCTAGGAGGATAGGTTCTCATAAAAGCTGTATGATGATTGTTATTGATTATGACCAATAATATTTTTGTCTGTCCCTTCTTCCTTTCGTCTTGCATTATTTATACTGCAATCCTTTTCCATCTACTGACAATCAACATCATTTCCTTTCTTCACCAACTACACACTGCTCTTTCTCAAGTCCACTCGAGACTTTTGCAAGCAAGTTTCCAGTTATTCTTTTGGGGTTGTGATTCATCCGAATTGGCGTGGAATTATTGCATTTTCCTTCCTGCAGATATTTCCCTGCAGTTATGGAAGTCTGTGGAAAACCACAACACACTAATTCAGCGTTGTGGACTGAGACTGGGAGATGAGCTGGTGTCATGTACCTGCTGCAAAGTGCCAGTATGGCAGAAAGAGCTGCTAATTACACTGCCTGGAGTAGAAAGTTTGAGCAATCAAGGAAGGGGAAATGGTGAGAAGCACATGAACGGACTTGTTCATCATTTCCATCTCAGCTCCTGCCATAGGAAAGGATGAGAAATAAAACCTGCAGAAACCTAATTCTGGTTGCAAGAACATCATGGCAAATGCACATAATTTACTGCTGATGCACTTAAAGAACTGTGGTGTCTAGATAAGGCAAGTCAAGGCAGTACTAACTTACTAGCACAATTTACTTAACACAACATAGCTGATTTGAATTTTTGTGAATTAAGATATTTTGAATTAAATTTTTTATGATCTTGGGTTTTTTCCTTCTTTCTCCTGCATATTCTCTTTCTTCCTCTGTCTTTCCTTTTCCTTCTCAGAGAAGCTGTTTGGCAACTTGGGGTGGTTTTCCTGTCTGCATTTTTTGCATTTAGGCCCTTTGTTTTGGAGAAGTGCCTTCCTGCAGCAGCCTAGACAGACTTCCAGGTAAGTTTACTTCACCTTTGACCCTTTTCCACTGTGGAACCGAAGAAATCTCTGAAGAAATCTCAGGGCTAGGTTCAGTCCTCTGCTCCCCATATTGCTCCCAGACCCTACCCTGAATGTTACTGCTTTCCCTAGGCAGATGTTTCACAGCCCAGGAAAAACTAGAAGAGGCTCTCATCCTGGCTTCCCATCTCCTCTTCTCTCTCACACCTAGGAAGAGGGGAGGAGATGCTCGTATCGCTCAACCCTTCTTTTTGATTTCTGTTTCCTTTCCCTCCTGGCCCCACAGAAAGAGGAGGTACTCCAATAAACATCTCTCGCTGTCTTCTCCTCCTGGTTTTGCAGACAGAAAGGAGCAGGATCCACTCTTTTTTGTTATTGTCAAGGTTACTGAATCCCTTCCAAACCTGCTTGTACTTCTGTGATCACGTTTGGGTGATGAACAAAGTTGCCCATTTCTTTTTTATTTCCCAGAACAGCACAGAAGTTTGACAGAAGCAGTGGCTGTGAGAAAATTACTTTCATATGAACTATGAGAAAGAAATAGCTGAGATCATGATGGGTGGATCCTCCTTTACCCCACTGTCTAGATCAGCCTCCTAGAATAACTTCCCCACAGAGTGATAATTTCAGTGAAATACAGATTTCAAGGGAGATCCTGATTATAAGGGAGAAGATCATGTGTCAGATAACATGGGCTTCCTCTTATATTCCCTTTTATTCCCATCTTCTACAGTCCTCTCTCCCATCCAGTTCTTTTTTTTTTCCACACATCCTCTGCCAATCTCTTCTCCCCAGGGTCTGTTCCTGCTCCTGTGGAGTTTCATTTCAGTCCTTGCATGGATTTGGATGATATTACATTAGGCTTCTTGTCCTGTTCTGGGCAAGAAAGCAAGACAGTAAATCTCTCCTGTATTTAATAGGGCAATTATGATTTTGTGTAACCTACATCTCTGGCTTTCTGTTTCTTCAGGAGAGCTAGGGAGGAGCAGGGAAGGAAGAGGCAGAACTACTACACAAAACCCCTTTTTGGCATTGTTTGTGAAGGAAAGGGGAGAGAACAAGCAGGGAGATCCTAATCTCAATATGTATTAGGTGCTCCCATACAACGGTGGTGGGTGTGGACTGAAATACTCAGTAGCCAGCAGATGGTAGATTAGGCAGATTGTTTGCTGGGATATGGATTGAGGGAAAAGAGAGACTCAAGGAGGGGCTGCAGAAGGGTGTGAGGTAAGTAATGGAAAGGAAAGTTCAAGTAAGTTCCAAAGAAGCTGAAAATGGAAGCAGGATCTGTGGTTGAAGATGCAGGGGCAAAAAAAAAGATGGGAAGATGAAAGCCGTGGGAGTTAATTCAGCTCCTATTAGAGTTGACAGCATTACTCTTTACAGATAGTAGGCTTGGCTCATAGGAAGATTTTGAAATAGGACAGAAGGAGGAAAGGAGGACTGGTAGAAAAAAGACAGACGAAGAGAGAGAGCAAGAAGGAATACGCAAAAATGGAAATAGAAAATAGTTGAAAATGAACACAGGGAACCATACTCTGTATATGAGAAGTATGCTGGAAAAGGGAAGGGAGATTGAAACCAGAGCAAAAAAAAGAATGCATGAGATCATTTTGTGATTTCAGATTTACATGCTAGGGAATATGAGAGTCCTGTAGAGCCTGTAGAGCTGAGACCTTGAGAAAAACCTGTGGCAGATGTGAAGATGTGCAGGGCAGAATATAACTGCAAACTATAAAATGTATTACTTTATGCAGATACTTTCCTCTTAAGCTGTAAACCTGTGGAGTGAGCTCAGAGAGCATGCTGGGGGCTGGGTGGGGAAGATAGGAAGTAAAAGAGCTAATGACCAGATGGTTTGGTACAGATCTGTGTCTTGGTGTTGGTTGACTCTCTCATCTAAGGAAATGAAAGCTTCAGCTGAAGCTCTTCTTGAAGCTGGGGTACCATGAGGTCTGTCTCCATGTTTTCTCTGGCACAGGGGTTCCCTGCCAACAAAACATGACCTCATGCTTCAGTCTTCTGCCTGGGGAGAGCACGAATACCCAGCTGCCTGTTCCCACCAAGCTCTCAGAAGCCAGGTGTCTCTGGCTGTGTCTGGACTGCAAAATCCTCAAGCCTATGCATTCCTGGGTGTCCTGGAGCGACTCTGTGATGCTTGTATCCCCCATCTTTTGTCTGTTTCTGCTGGGTGTTGAGTTCTGCATCTTTAAGACCGGCTCTGAGAGCGAAGAGGGGAGAGAAGAAGTGCGGAGTTTGTTATCAGGCGCTGCACTCGCTCCCCTGCATCCTTCTGCTGGACTGCGTTGTCTGCAGAGAGCTCTCCTTCGCTTTTTAATTAGTTTCAGCTAGCTGAGGCAGAGAAATTCCCAGGACTGTGGTTTTGTTCTTTTCTTGGAACTGTTTTGAACCTGCTCTGGACTGAAAACCCAGAAGAAGACCGGGAGTTCCCACCTGGGGCCCACCGGGGCCTGGCCCAGGCCGCAGCATTTTCCAGCGCTGGAGGGACCGAGCAACCCACGAGAGGCACTTTTCTGAATTCGGAGCAGTGAGAGATTTTGTTGTTTAGTATTGTTCATTTTGTGCTGGAGAGTGCTTTGACTGTTGAATAAACAGTTTTTTCCCACTTCTCTCTGAGGAAATTTTTTCCCAGACCAGGTGAGGAGTGGCCGCTTGAGTTGGCTTTTGTGGAGGAACCCCTTTGGAGGTTTTCTCCCACACTTGCCCACCCCAGGACACTGGGTTCCACAGATTAACTCTCACCCTGTAGGAGGGTAAAACATAGTCAAGTGTCAGTTCCCCAGTCCCTCCAGCCCCAGGCTCTGGTTTCCAGAAGAGGGAGATGTCCATGTGAGGAATGTGACACACTCCACCAAGTCCCCTCACATGTGCCACCTCCAAGGTCCCTTAGCCCAGCAAGTAAGTGCAGCTGGAAATACCAACTCCTTTGTCAAACCTGGGTGAGCTGGGCTGGTGGATTCAAAGCTTTCTAAGGAAGATCCAGGCATTTGTACATGCACAGAGTAAAATCATGTAAGCTTTTTTTTTCTATTTCCTGAAAACCAGGCTTAAAGCAAGACTCTTGATCAGGTATCCTTTCCAGAAAGAAAAACCAGCTAAGGGCTGCCTGTCACGGGAGAGCAAGCTGTGTGAGCCATATGGGCTGCTGGTCCCATGCCTGGCAGAAAGCAGGTCCCAAACCTCAGAAAGGTTCGTTGTACACAAGGGTTGACTGCCTGAATACCTCTGGGGCAGGCATTGAGGGAGCTGCCTGCTGCAGGGTTGGTGAGATCCCTGCAGTGTGTTTGGATGAGGGAAAACTTCCTCCAAAGTGCGAGCAAGACCTGTGCCTGCGGCAGCCCATTGGGTTTGCTCTGGTGCTTAAGAGTTGGACTCTTGTGGGTCCCTTCTAACTCAGAATATTCTGTGGTTCTGTGATTCTTCACTCCCTCAGAACCAGATCACTACCCTGAGTGTGAAGGCTCTGGCTCCCACTCACTGCAGTCAGACACAGAGTCCCACAGGGGAAACTCCTGCAGGGATGGGCCAGACCTGCTCACACATCCACAGCTGGACTGTCGATGCCAGAAATATCACCTCACCCCATGGACCAGCAGTGCAACTGGTGTCCCTGTGGGAGGAAACTTGCTATGGTTGAGGGGGACATTTGTGCTGAGACAAGGTGCTTTTCCATCAGCTCTGTCTTCTTGCCTATGCATTTTCGTGACATGAGCAGGGTCTGGTGAGATTATCTTATTTTTCTCCTCAGCGTGATAGCAGGAATCGATGGGAGTGGTGTTTAGAGCTTCACTGCCTGAGCTCCCTGTGCTCAGCCTGAAAAAGCACATCTACAGCAGGAAAAGAGCATCTTAAACAAACAGGATCCCAAGCTTTAAGAAGCCTAGCAGGTTTATGGCAATGCATTTTGAAGAAAGAAACAGAAGCAGAATAAATATATATTCCATTACATGTGTTTGTTATGAACTTGTTATGGTGCTGAGAGCGTTCAATGTATACAATTCATGGTTACAAACTTCCCAAAGCAAATTCCTAAGGCTTCTCTTCTTGTAGTATTCCTTGCTACCCCATCAGACAGGCATAACCCCTGAGAGTGGAAGAAAACTGCTACTCCAACTCTTCCGAGTTTGATCCCAGCCCTAAAGAGCCATAAAGTAGGATATGGGAAATATCATGTCTTTTTTTAAAGTAGGAAACTAAAGATGTGTGGGGTTTTGGCCACAGTCATCGACAGTTTAAGATCCCTAATTTTTCTTTTCCTGGGCTATTGGAGCTGTATATGCAGCACTAATTCCCCAAGGCTGGAGGGTTTGGGGATTTTATTCATTTTCAATCCTAGCACATTTTGTTCACTGTTCTTCAGTCTGTTTATTGATTCTCAGCTTTTTTCATGACTCTAAGTGCCTCTTACTTTGTACTCCTCACTTTCCTCCCTCCCACTGAAACATAGCAGCCTGCATTGACTTAGTCTGAATCTCAATTTATTTGCTGCCTTTTTAGAAGCATGATTTTTTTCCTAAGGCTTGCTGAAGGAGAGCTGTCCATTTAGGTTCTTTTCCCACTGCAGAGAAGGCTTTGTCCTGTTTTCTCATGGTGTTTGTGGCAGATATGGAACTGTTGAAAACAAAATGTACTTTTGAATCGTTCAGGCTGAAGCAAATGAGAGCTGTGTACAGGCAGATGGAGGAAAGGTCCCAGGGTATTTTCAACTGTGGGACAGGACATAGCACTTCAGCAAATTGTTGCTAGCATCTGTTTTTGCATGGGGCAGTTCTCTGGCCCCAGATAATCCCCTCTGAGTGCCAGGACTGGCTTTGCTGCTTGGCTGCTGATCTGTCACTTCCCAGCAACTGAATAACTGCTTCAAAGCAGCTATTCCAGAAGCGATATTGCTGCGAGATGAATGAATTTATTTAAGCTTTCTACATTATTGTCAAAAAAGTGCAGGACTAATGCATGAAATTTGCTCTGTGTTGATGTTCATGATAAGGAGTAAGAGAAGCCCTTGCCAATATTTTACTCTCTTATCAAAAAAAAATCAATAAAAATGCTTCCTGGTAAATAGCATGTTTGACATGTGGCCTGTCTGTCAAGGCATTGGTAAGGCTGATAAATACCCAGTATCCTTACTACAGTGTTTCCCTGGAAAACAAACAGCTTGGGGGAGAGAAGGGCTGTGCAGCTCTGCAATGCGCTGTGTCTGTGCTCAGCATCCACTGAGATTCTGCAGGTCTGGATACACAGATCCTGCTCCTCCCCCTGTTCCCTCTCTCTTTCCACTCTCCAGATCAGCCAAGGGAACACTGCTCAGCCCCGACGTGTACCGACCCATCAAGGGCTTTTCTGGAGGCCAGTGCAGGCTCTTAGCGCAGGACTAATAAATTCTCATTTATTCACAATCCTAAATGTGCTTTCAAGTCCAAGTAACACTGTTTAGCCAGTCTTCTACAACCCCCTCCTCATGCCTTCCCTCATTTCCTCCAGAGCTCTGTCTTACTTGCCCTGCAGTCAGTAGAAAGCTGAAGGCACAGTTCTGAAGGTAGGGTCCTACACTCACTTCACACTTGCTTAGTGCAGGTTCAGCAATACTTTACTCCTCTCATGTGCTGCTCTGTAATGTGTCTTCTTCTTCTCTGCCGTTTTTGATTAAGGTATGCAGAAAAAAATAGAAGTGATTGGATTGCTCTCCCATGATCATCCTCCTGCAAACATAATTCATTGTCATTTAGAACATAATTTGCTGCTAGGGACGTGATTAGCTTGGATTAAGACACCATTAAATAAACAAGGCTGGGTAAGAGTAAGATGGCTGCAGAAAAAGACAGAGTTGTTGTGCATCAGCTCACATCTTCTAATTAGTCGTGATTTAAAAAGAAATACCTGAAAATTTCTTGAGGGCTGAGAGAAGTCCTGAAGCAATCTAATCCAGTATTTTAGAGTTAATCTGAATGTGATCAGTGATCTTGAAAACAGTAAGTATATAATGTTGGACTGAGGAGTGCCTGTACACCTCCCACACAATCTCCTCGATTTCTTCCTCATCCTCCATCTAGTGCAGCCCTCACTGGATGTGAACACTCACGTGCTCAGTTGAATCCATGGTTCTCAGTCTTTGTACTCCGTGTTCCATAAAATGTGAGGCTTTAGGGAAATTCAAGTATCATCCTTTTTGGAATCCTTCTCTAGAGTATGTGGAGGTCAAAGAGGAAATTTGTTGAATCTTCAACAAGGCTACAAAGTCAAGAAAGACATCACTTCCACTCACGAGCTGAAGGATGAGTTCTGCTTTGAGAGCTTCTGGTATTCACATTTCTCTTATATCCAGGTGGAATATTAAAATTCACATTTTTCCAGTGACTGCAGAAATATCTTAGAACAGCCAGGCAAAGTTACCATGGCTGTGAGCAGAATGCTGTTAACTAAACGTAGGACCAGACCTCTATGCTGCACATCAAATGGGAGTTATAACACTTTCTGCATGTCCTTAGTAAGACCTAAGAACAGATTTAGCTGGGAAACAGAATGCATTACTGTAAAAACTAGACTTTCATTTCTTCTCATCCTCAACCTCTCTGAGCCTAACTCTGCCTCCCTTACAATAAAACAACGTGGTTTAGAATTGTTCAGAAGAGGTACTTCCAAATAAAGCTGTCTGTGTAACGAGTTATGTAAGTGGGTTCCCAAGCATTTATTCTGCAAGATACCTGACCTGCTACCTTTTGTTTGCATTAATTTGGCTGTTACATCTGGTCCACAACTTTACTGAGGATAGATCTCTTGAAATTGCAGCTCAGGCCAAAACACAGGAGCCCTGTAAGTGTTTAAAAGCTACAGGTTTTTGACTGTAGTCCACAAATTGTGACAGCTAATCTTTCTTCATCATGTGTAGAAACTCAGAATTAGAAACTTAAATATAGAATTGGCTGATTCACCAACTTAGTACAGTTAATGGTATGGATTACCCTTTTTTGCAAATGCTTTTGTGGAGAAACAAAACAAGCAGAGGAACTTTGTACTCTAATTTGTCTAAGTGTGTCTGAGCTAGAATGAAATTTGCTCAGTATATATTTCCTCTGTTTAAAAAGCTACGCTTTTAAAAAGTCTAAATTAACTCAGTGGTATCATTTGTTGACCCACCTGGAAGAGGTGACCAGTCGAGGTCTGTTGACTTTCCTGGAACAGCTGGAGTAGGCTGGCAGGGGGACTGTGACCTGCAGGCCAAGGCTTTTGGTGGAATATAATCTTCCTGTGTTGACTCTTGTGTGACATTAGAGGTGAGACTGACATTCATTTACATTCTTCTGTTAAGTAAGCAGAGGTTGTGTTGCCTTAGCTCTGTGCAGCACAGCCATGGGTACTGTGGGTATGTGCGAGGAAATGAGAAGCATGACTACCACTCCTTGGAGGGACAAGGGGCAGAGTGCTTATCAGGAAACATAAAAAAAAGTATGTCCAGATCCCTCAAAACCTGATTTGAACAGGTGAAATTCCTCCTATCAATACAACTGCATCTACTTCTGAAAACAGCCTAGGGAATTAAAGGAAAGACTAAAAATGTAATAATGAAAACCTTGAGAGGAAACTGTGCAGCATATGGTAGACATTTGGTGTGGCCCTTCATGTGCTAGCATTGCACAGGAGCCTTGTGAAGGAACCCTAACAACCACGAATTGTAGCATTTAGAGCACAAATCTACCCTGAAAAGGGTCTGGTTAACTTCAGCCTCAACTGTTTTGCTTTCCAAGTCTGCCCAAACTGGGACAGCTGAATTTAATGATGGAGTAAGTTGTTATGACTTCATTGCTCTCTCTCTATACCAGATCCAGCTATGCTTTGGAAATGTGAGCTGTGCTGGCCTTTGCTTTATAAACAGGAGCATTCAGTGGATTCTAGCTGTAACAACTCGACTTTTGGGGGACAAGAGCCAGAAATCATCCATCCTGATGAACGGGCCAGTAGGATTTGCTACATCTAAGCAGTGGGAAGGGAGCACATCTGTGCATGCTGTGAGAAGGTGCAGGTCCACAGCAGTCCCTGCAGTGGCCTTGCTTACATTACAAGGAAACCTGCAGGCAAGCAGGGATGGCCAGTCTGCTCCCAGGACTGAGACTGTGGTAAATAGAGAGCAGACCTGACCCACGGTTTGGGTACACAGGGGAGAGGATGTAGCTCTGTCTTTGATCCAGCCAGTTCAAGATCTCTGTCAGCTGGACCTAACCTGGGTTTGAGTTACACCAGAGCTGTTTGTGTCCTTCCCGTGCCAACAGCTCGTTCAGGGCCAGCTCAGCTGTCCCTGGCAGTGCTGCTCTCTGCAGTGCAGACACACTCTGAGCCCTGCACTGACATTTTCAAACCAACTTCTCCCAGAACAACATTGCACCTTAGCACTTCCCGATGCTCCAGCTGGAGCATCGCTCCCTCTGTTTGTGACCTGTGGATGCCTCTGGCAGCAGGCAATTGCCGTGTTGCAAATGAGAGAGGGAGGATGACCTCAAACACAGGCAGGCAGGCTCTCTGCTTACCTTGTTCCATACCTGCTAATGCCTTACAGCAACAGCAAAAGCCCAGTAGATCGTGGGTTTGGGCAAAAGTCTGTAATTTCTATATATCCCAGCACAGGCTGCCAGTAGCCAGTACTTTCTCAGTATAAAGTTTGTTGTAACGCTGTAAGTTGATCTAATTTTCCTCTGGAGCTGTTCCTTAGAAGAGAGTGACTGTAGAGAGGAAAACCAGAAAGCTTTGCAGGACCTTGCTGTCTGGGACTCTGCTTTTTCACTCTTATTCCCAGATGGGGAAGTCTCAGGTTTTTAGTGAGCTGAAGAGGTGTTTAACTGTTTTACAGCAGTGTTTACCCAGCCCAGAACTGAAGCCCTTACTCACCTCTGGACCTCTGTAGCTACAGAAACCAGAATTTCAGATCCCATCCTCCCAGGAATTCCTGGAGGGTAACATCTGGATCCAAAATTAACCATCACAGTGTTGGGTCTTACATTCAAAATACTGTTATCTGATCCCAATCCAGGGTACTTGTCAGTAGAGAGAGCCACCAGCCATAAAGCTGTTAAGTGATGCACTTAAAATAGCTGAGCCACTAAAGGGTAGGAGCTGGAAGATGAACAGGGGTGGCTTTTTGAACCACTGCCCAGCCCGAAGGGGTCAGGCCGCTGTTTCCAGTCCACTTTAGGACAAAGTCAACAAGAAAATTAACATCTCTGTCACCAGGGGAAGAGGCTCATCCCTCTGTCAAGCACTTGAAACCAACAGAGGTCCATCAGGCAGCCAAGGTGATAGGAACAAACTTATTTGATTTCATGCAAAGTCCTACTGTAGAACTCAAGAGCCCAGCAAAGTTCTCAGCTTCAGAGCTTCACCCAGCCTCAGCATTTCACATACAGCTTGAGGGGTTGTCATTATGTCTCAGTATATGGAGAATGCTCCCCTTGATATCTTTGCTCACAGAATTAAACCCTGCACTCATCACCCCTCTGTGCCCTGTGGTAAATAAGTAGAGGTTTCTTCTGTAACTCCTAAATTAAATCAGTTTCCTGGCCTGTGCTGCATCACAGCTCAGTGCTGTCCTGAATATCTGTGTGGCACAGTGTGTATTTTTTTTTGCATCTGTTAAAGGCAGATCCCTTTTCTCAATGGAACTTTCTAAGCTATTCCCCCCAGTGACATCATGCCTTCTCTGCTCCCACAGCCACAAAGGCATTTATTGATAGGCATGACATTTTCCTTTAATGCTTTCATTGTTTCCAGAGGTTTATTTGGGTTGTTGTTGGAAGTCAGAAAAACAAGACAAAAGGCAAAGCATGTTAAGAAGGAGACTTGGCCTGCATGCAAGTATGTGGTGAGAGAAAATCTCTGGGGCAATTTTTAGGGAATCTGCTTTCCACAGGCTTCTCCACAGTGACATCCAAGCCCCCTGGAACTGCCACCTCCTTCCAGCAGTTTGCTGCAGTCCAGTGCTTGGGTTTGGTTTGGTGTGCTGTGCAGGGATCTGGCATGGCAATTTTAGAGTACTTCTGTAGATGTATCTGACTGTCTTGCTCTTCTTCCCTATTTGCCTCTTTAGATACTTTTTTTTTCCCTGAGAATTACCCACAGCACTTCCAGTGAGTTGTTGTCCAGAACCATGTGTTAGTTTATAGATAGATAAACTGACCATTACATATTTCATTAAATATTCCCTAAGAACTGCTTTGTGTCTAAGGGAGTTTGCAGACATCCATATAGACCCCTCTTAAAAGTTAATTTGTCTGGCAGTCTGGACAAAACAATACTCCAAAGGTTAATAAGCATGAAATGAATGGCTTGGTAAGCCTGGGCTAAATGATCATTTGGAGGAAGGAGCAGCTACTACTCTATTACAAGCTGCTGCTGTTAAACCTCAGCAAATCTGCTAAGTGAAGAAGAGCCCAGAAGAGAGGGGCCCTCTAGGTCCTGCCCCTCAATAGCCTCTAGATTTGGTCTCACATAATGCTTGAACTGCTTGAGAGACCTGTGAGCTCTGCTGGGACTTGCTCTCAGAAGAGCCCTGTGGGTTTTTTACAAATCTATTATTATTATTATTATTATTATTATTATTATTATTATTATTATTATTATTATTATTATTATTGTTATTGTTATTATTATTATTATTATTATTATTTATTTGGCAGTGTTGCTGTTGTTGGGGTTTTTTCTGGTTTGTTTTTTTTTTGTTGTTTGTTTGAGCGCTTTTGTTTGAGTGTTTTTGGTGGTGATGGTGAGGTTTGGGTTTTGGTTTTTTCCCTACAAATTAAAACCCAGTTAATTGAGATGTGACATACAAGTACCATGAGGTCTTTCCAGGGCACTCTCTGGTGAGGAGAGGAGACTGCAGAATATGGTAGAACCTGTTCACCCAGGCTGGCTAGAAGCCAAGAGCCACAGGACATGCTGGGAAGACCACCAAAAATCTTCTGGGGCTTTGCTTTGCTCTTTTCTTTAAATGCGTGAGGGGTTCTCCTGTTTTATTTCTTTGGCTGTTTTATTTTTTTCTTTTCTTTTTTGAAAAATGCATCTGAGCTGCCTCCTGCCCTGTTGGTCCCAGCTGAGATGGAAGCAGGTGAGTGCCTCCCCACGTGCCTGCTGCAGAGAAATCACCAGCTGCTGCAGAGGAGAGAGAGTGTGCAGGTGGTGATTAGAGGTGACCCTCTGCTCTGAGGCTCCTTCCCCCCTTGTCAGCTCCTGACTCTGAGGAACTTGCTGACCTTTTCTGGCTCGCATTGGCCGTGCTTTGCTGACAGATTTTCAAGTACCAAACATCCCACTGCTGCCTGAACTCCTGCAGAGACCAGGGTGGTGACAACAGGGGTCACGTCCCTGTGACATAATCGCCTACTGCAGAAATCTGCAGAATATTTATAACTTTCACAGCTTTTCCCTCCCCTGCAAGATTGATGTTAAATCAAACATGTGGCTGTGTAGGATCCCCTACACTTTACAAGGACCATCAAACCTGTGTCCCTGTAGAGTCCCCTGTGCTTTACAAGGACCATTTAATCGGTCTGAGATGCTGCTGCAGAGGACAGCTTATTTTTGCCAGTAAACAGCACCAGACCAGTGCTGGTGTTTGTTATCTGACTGCGTGGTGTTTATCAGGTGTAGATAGTGTTGTCTTGAGTGCAGCACACACCAGCATGGGGCTGAGGTTGGAGGAAGTAACATGCCAGAAAGGGAGAGAGGGCTGGTGTGTGAGAGGGGGATGTGAGGGGAAGACCCTACAGCAAGGTGAGGTAAGGCCAGGTCAAGCCATGGCCTTCCTTAAAATGGCCTTTGTCACCTGTCAGCAGCAATCCTACAAGCCCTTTTTATTTAGTTCTTCCATTGAATTGCTGTCAGCAAACAGAAGTGAACCAAAACAACCCTGCCTTTTGCCCCGGGTTTGGCTCGGGGAGCTGGCTCTACTCTGGCAAGTCTCCACAAGGGCAGCTTGTATCTGTGCCTTCAAGCGTGCTCCAGAGCTCCTCACTGAGCCCTGGAGAAGTCTGTGGATATTTTAGTCTTACATCTTGGCCCCAGACAAATCAGTTGTTTATGTGCATCATCAGCTGCATGGTGTGTCCAGGCAGAGCAGCCTGTCAGAGGGTTGGGGTAATGATCAAGGAGGGTGCCTGGGGTTCCCATCCTGTCCTGCCACTCTGTAGCAGGTTAAAGGAGCCCACAAAGCTGTCCCATCTCCTGTCCTGGAGCATTTGGCCCCAGGAAGGTTCTTCAGGGCTTGCCAGTCCCAAGTCACAGCTCAGGTCTGAGCCTCCAGGGCCTGAGAGCTGCACCTTGGCTGAGACCAGAGGTTTGTGGCTCTTGGCCAAGAGGAACAAGGTAATAACCACAGGAAAGCTGGCACAGCAATTTCTTCTAAAATTGCAGTCCCCTGTGAAGGCTGACAGCTTAGGATCCTGCTTTTTATGAGGGGTCTTGCCAGCAGATCCAGGAGACACTGCCCAGGGCCTGGAGCTTCTGCCCTGTGCCCGCCTTGTTCCAGGCTGTAATTGCTGAGAGACCCTGCTCAGGTCCCCTGTGCCTGTCAGCAGCGAAGGGGACAGGCCAGGACACCTGGCAAGCATCACTGGAGCCCCAGGGATTTAAATAAAACACGTCTAGACCTCTGAATTGACAGCTCTCTTCTCCTCCTGGCTCCTTTCATCACAAGCAAAGGAAGCCAATTTCCTTTGCAAAGTAATCTGAGCTCCAGAAGTTAAAAGTGCTGTTTAAAGAGCTCGGTGGTGATGTTGCCCAAGGAGCTTGCAGGCTGGAGAAAGCTCCCTGCCTCAGTGTGTAAAAACTAGGCTAATGATGTTTTTCTGCCTCACACAAGCTGGTGAGAGTTAATTAATTTAAAAGCAGTTTGAAACACAATCATAACATAGGTGCTAAGTTTTATTTATTAATATTCCCTATTGAAAATACAAGACTAATTACTTATGTGCATGGCAAAAGGTGTATTTCTGTGCTAGTAATTCAATTTTAATGGTTTAGGTGGTACTTGCATTGAGCTGTACTCAAAAAAAAATGTTGCATTAGGTAAAAATTGTGCATAGGTCTCTCATTAAGTGTTATCTTTATTATGCTGGTTTAAAATTATTTCATGCTGAATTTGTCAAGACCAAACATCTGGCTTTTACTGTAGCACACAGTGCTTCCTGAATTGCCAGTTCCCAGCCAGGAGGAAGGGGCTCAGGAGAAGTGCATGGAAGTGGAGGGATAGGATGGAACCAAATTTGTTCCCCATGGTTTTGTTGTCAGAGACAAGAGGGCAGAAGGGGTTTGTGCCTGCTCTGCAGAGGGAAGTGGAGCCCGTGTAGGTCTCTGAGCTGGGGATGTAGAGGTCTTCCCTATGCATTGATAGGGATGCAAGGAAAAACACTCACCAGTGGGCTTTTCTCTCTGGGTACCACACAGTCTTTGCTGATGCTTTAACCCGTCTGCAGTTAGTCCATATTTTTAGAGCTCTAACAAGTTTATGAACAAAAGAGTGGGATCTTGCAAACAGCTATTTCTGTGTCAATGATTTAGAGAAGACATCCCAGTTGTACGTGCTATGAGGCAGCAATTGTCTCTTCCTACACGTTTGAATATAATTTAGAGTGGCCTGGCCCTAAGTGGTGCCCCTGAATGCCCTGGTAGTGAATAGGTTCCATGTTCCACTCTAGAGAAAATAAAAACCAAGCAACCAAACTACATTTGAGAAAATCAGAAAGAAAACTGGAAAAAAATATATTCTTAGGAGTTTTTTCTCCCTACTGAGCCTGATGAAGATGGAGAGGGTGCAGAAACACCCTGGGAAGTTCAGCTATGGTGAAATTTTAGCAATAAGGAGATATAGGTACACTCTCTAATGTATGTAAGAGATGTGAAAGAAGTCCTCTGCTCCAGCTTCTCTAGGATTTGCAGTAAACTCTGACACTTCCTAGTGCTCCAACCAAGAAAGCACAGCAAGGACTTCAACTAAAACAGACAGCAAAAGTCACATTTGTTCCCCTCAGCTTTGAAGGTTGTCCAAATTGCACCTCAGTGAGGTTGTCACCCGGCTCAAGGAAGCTAAAATATAAATGCATTGAAAGTAAAATGGCCCCAGTTTGAGTGATTTTTTAAAGAGAAGTAAGACACAGTGAAGAAAACTTGGTAATGCACAAAGCTCAAAGTTGGTCTTTGCACGGCAGCAAAAGAGCCAGGTGAAGGGTGACTCAAAATTATAAGCAGAAATTGGAATGGTGCCACTGTGATAATTTGAGCTCAGCTTAGAGGTAGATAAAGGACGAGAGTTAAAAATTAACTTTAAGTTTTGTGTGTTAACAGATGTGTGGTATTTCCTTGCAATGCAGTGTAATGAGAAACAGAATTATTATTTATTGATTTCACTTTTTTCTCAAAATGTATGAATCTGAGACTTGTGTGTTTACTGGATCTACGTCTGCCTCACCCAAGCTTGCCAGTGCTTTTCTGAGAATTGCTGTTTGCCTCCAGATAAATTCATATTAATAGTGGCTCTCCTTTATCTATCCACAGGGTAAGGGCGGGGTAACAACAGGCAGATTCTTGCTATCCTGGATGAAAATGCCATATGCTGATGGCATCCATTCCACCCTTTTCATTCTAACTGAAGTCTCCCATGGGTTCAAAGGGGCTACCACTGCCCAGTGCCCCCACCAGCTCTTCTTTCAGTTCCTTGGTACCTGGGTTGGGATGGGGAATTTCCTTCCAAGGGACATATTAGGCTCTTCTTTCTTATGGGATTATGTGCATTTTCCTCCTTGAAATTATGTTTTCCCTTTAACTCATGCTTTTTGTAGACTTCCTTTCCACCTTGCATGCATATTGTGAGCCGGAAAAGAAACCTCTAAATGGCTTGAAGCTGCTGCTGGCTGTAAAGTAACTGGAGCTGACAGTGGGCTTGCACAAGCACAGAGCTGTAAATCAGTTAAATGTATTGCACATAATTTCCTGGTGCCTGCTCTCCTCGGGAGCAGAGCCCTGCTGGGATGAATGTCATCACAGCGTGCAAACTCCTGGATTTGATGCTCCTTTTGTTTGCAGGGGCAATGGGGCTCGCCTCTGCCGAGAATGGTACATTCTGCCACATGGTCACCAGCCGCCTGACTTCTCTGTAGCCTCTTGCAGCCTTAAAGATCTTGTACTTCACCCCATAAATTGCTCAGTAATTTATTTTAGGTGTACAGAACAGGTGGGAGCTCTCTCCTGAAGTGCTGCTATTTTAAATGGGCAAATCCATGGGGAAAGAATCTCTGAGTGATTGAGGGCACCATGCTTCTCTGTGTCCACTGGTAACTGGAGATTAAGCTCTTTTTTTTTCACCTTGGAACTTGGAAGACATTTTTATTGCATTAGTTACATTAGTTACTAAGCAAAATTTCCCCACCCTGGCTAATGCTCACGGATCAGCATTTGATAATTTAAAACACAAGGTAAGAACAAAAAATAATTTCAGAAAAAAATTCTCAGAGGGGGCATTTTTTGAGGTTATCTGTCCATGCATTCATTGTAACTTCTACTAAACTGCTGGGGTGCCAGCAGCTGTCAGGAGTAATGGGTGGCACTGGTGGCTGTCACTGGAGAAGCAGCCATTACCATTCTCAGTAGTGCTGGACTGGGAGCAGCATGGCACCACTCCCTTTGGATCGTGGGCACTTCCCCTGCCATGCTTTTCTGTAGATCCAGTCTCATCTGGTTCCAAGAGCTGCCAGCAGATCTGGTTACCTTTGTAAGCACATACACGGTTTTTTTTTTTTATTATGTTTTCCTTCTTTTTTTTCCCTGAACCCAGTGATATTATACAATTACAATGTATATTTATTTCTACTCTCGCTACTTCCTCTTGAAATTATGCAAGCTGTTTAAATCTCTCTGGCATTTTCATGGAAGGATGGATTCTGCAGGGTGTGGGAGTGTGTGTAGCAGCCATATAATTTCCTGCCTCTGATTTCCCCTGGGGAAGGGGAACGAAACACCAGCACCATCTGCACATCTTGGGAAGCCCTAAGAACCTGGCACCCTGGAAGTCAGCTGAGGGAGATGCAGCACCCCAAAGGCTGCTCTGGGGGACCTCAAAAGGGAGCGAATTATTCTCTGTCCTTTTGGGCTACAGAACTGGGACTGCTTGATGGAGATTGCGACAGATTTGTGTCCTTGAGGAGCAGGGCATGGGAACAGTCGGGGCACGTGAGGGAGCAGATAAAAGAAAAACCTTTTGCGGGTCAGTGTTTGCCCTCTGTATCTGCACCAAAAGCCTGATTCTTCCACAAACACTAGTTTCACAAAACACCACAAACACTGCATTAGGAAATGCTGCAGAAAGCCACAGAAATAATCTGGATGTAGATCTTGCACCTGCTGTGAAGTGACCCTGCCTGGTCAGTGCTGGGTAAGGAGGTGAGGGTGGGCAGGCATCCCTTTATTACCTCCCCGATGGTAAAGCTGCATCAGCCCCTGGACTGGCTGCCCTCAGCCTGCCTTCACCTGCCTCGTGGGAGAAAACTGCCCATTCCTGCCTGCTAGCTGGCCTCCCCCAGAAAAAAACCTCATGAAAAGTACACTGCTGGGATTTTTATGAAACTCTAGCTCTTTCAGTGCTGAGGTTGAGAGGAAGCGCAAGTGCAGCTTGCTTACACTAACTCCCTGCAAAAACAGTGTTACCTCTGTAGCAAAAATGCTTCCAAATCTGGGCTCCAAAATCCCCTCACACCCATGGCCCAGGGCAGCTGTACCCACTGCATCGATGGAGAGCAGAATATGATTTGGGGAGCTCTGCTGGCACTGAGCCTCTCTGAGACCTGGAGATTTTCATTATTTTTGTCAGGCTGCTAAGAGCTCTGCTACGCTGGAAATGAAGTTTGCAGCATGGAGGAAATGGAGAAGAGACAGATTTCCTCCAAGCCCCACACCTTTGGGTGCTCTGGACATAAAATTTGTAATCCTTAGTGGGCTCCCTCACATCCACCCATTTTCTCTCATGGTAGTGTAGATGAAAATAACAAGTCTGCTGGTGTTGGATTATCTTTTTCCCTCAAAAAATGCTGATGAACCTCAACATATTTACAACTTTTGGACATGCCAGTGGGTTTGCAGCATAAGCAGTCCAGGAGGATGGGTAGCACTGACCTCACTACACATCCATGGCACATTTCACCCTGTATCTTTTTTTCCTCCTCCTCTAGAAATTCAGCTGCTGCTTTCAAAGTTTGTCATAACATTATTCTGGACAAATAGATAGAAACAAATGGTACTCTGAGGGCAAAAAAAAAATTTTAAAAAAATCCTAATTTAGAGAAGCAGCTTGACAAACTACTGAACTTTTTGAACTTTTTGAAGTTTTCCTTGATAGTGTGCGACTGGCCCAGACAAGCAGAGAGATCCTTTTGGTCCCTGTGTTCCAGTGCCAAAACCAGGATTGCTGCTGCTTCCAGGACACAGTAGGTGGGTGTGCTGGAGAGATGCCTGATGTTTGGAGAGTGTGAAGTGCATTTAGTGTGATTCAGTCCCTTCTCCTCTCTCAAACTGTTTCCATGAATAAAGCAAGTCTCTGTCTCAGCCTCCTCACAAGTGAAAGGGCTGGGGAGGGAACAGGGCAAATAGAAGGGAAGAGAAAAGCCAGAAAAATGGGACCAAAGAAAAGAGGTCGCTCCTCCTCCCTGCCTAAGTCCTCTCCAGAAAGTTCTCCAGGTTGTCCAAAGGTCCTTGCCATGATTGCTGCCATACCTCCTTCTGCTGACTGGAAAAATCTTTTCTATACTTTTGCCAAGCCACATTTGGAAAACAGAAGAGGGTCTTTCCCAACATCCCAATCCAGCAGAGGACTGGGGCAAGAAGAGAAATTCCCACTTCTTGGTCTCTATTAGCACTTTCCCCCAGCTTGCCTTTGGCTGCCTGTTTGTGGCACCTCCAGGTTTTAGTTTTATGTCATGATTATCTACAAAATATTTTAGTATCCCAGCCTGGGCTGCATTTGTGGAGTGAATAGAATACACAACATTCACTGACGCATTGCACAGCTTTTGGTTGTGACAAACGATTTCCATTTGGTCTCACCTCACACTGCACAGTTTTAAAACAGGTAAAATGAAATTGGATGTGTGTGTGTGTGTGTGTAACCACGGTGTGAAGTGAGGGGTGCTCTGAGTAACACAGGATGTGATGTAATTCCATGAGGAGCAGACCCCAGTGCTCTCCAAGGGGGTGCAAGCCCAGCAAGCTCCAAGAGCCTAATCAGCAGCGTGGAGGTGGATTGAAGTGGGATTTGCAGGCACTGCTGCAGGGTGACGGGGTTGTTTGAGGCGCAGGCTGGGCACTGCCAGCTGCTGGGCACAGGCTGGCAGGCTGGGACCAAAGGTGCCTAAGGAGGAGAGACTTGCCCTAGAAGTGCATGTTGCTCTGTAAAAGGTCAGTGAACGGCAGCACCCTCTGATTCTGGCTGCCCTGTGCACACCTAAAGCTCCCATGCCTGAGTGCAGAGCTCCCCAATTCCTGCTGTCCCTTGCACGACTGTGAGGTGTTTCTCCTTGTCTGCAGCAGGCTCACCTCCTGGGAGTTCTCTCTGCCTCTGCAGAATGTATTTCTTCCTTTAGGCACCTAAATCAGGCTGGCTTTGGGTCTGTCAGGCTGCTGCCCCACACCCAGCCCCCAAAGTACCCTTTGTGAGGAAGGGTCGCCCCGCCTGACTTCCAGCACTGTCCCCTGGCTGCTGGTTGTCAGATGGGAACAGAGATGGGTGCAGTGCTGCTAGTTCCCAGCCCACCTGGAGACAGCTCTATTTATGTCTTATGTGTAATGGTTAATCATTACACTTTATATGCATCTCCCTGGCACACTCTTATTCCTTCTGGAAATGAGTTGAGTCTCCTGAAACTGAGTGAGTAATGGTAAAAAGGAATAAAAATTCCAAGAAACTGATCTGAGTGTCTCTCGTGTCCATGTGTAGCACACCTGTATGAGACCTAGGGTATTTCTGAAGATCCCCAGTCTCTCTGCTGCAGTAGGGCCAGGGAGGACGCTGAGCACATCTGCTTTTCAGAAATGGAGCAACTTTCCAGAGTGAGTCCTTGGGCAGGGACTCATGGGGAAGGCGCCACGTCCTCCCTCCAAGGTTCAGAGAGGCTGGGTAGATCCTCTAATGCTGATCAGCTGGGGAGCAAGATGAGGTGAGTTACTAGAGGTGTTACTTTTAATCAGCTGGTGTATTTAGAAAGGGCAGGATTCTGTGTAGCAGCCATGAGTTCCTGGCTTAGGGCCAGACAAGTAATAAGGGATGGGGATGTAAAGTGGGGATGGTAAAGCTCTGGAACAGGTTGCCCAGAGAGGTGGTGCATGCCCCATTCCTGGAAACATTCAGGGCCAAGTTGGCGGGGCTCTGAGTAACCTGATCTAGTTGAAGAGGCTCCTTCATTGCAAGGAGTTGGACTAGATGGTCTTCAAATGTCCAGTTCAGTCCAAACTATTCCATGATTCAATGATTCTGTGATAGGGTCTCTGCTTGGGGTTCCCCAGCCTCTGCCTGCAAGATTTCACCGAGAAGAGAGCAAACCTGGGTCCTGCATGGTCCATCCTCAGCTCCACAATGCCACATCTGCTCCAGGCAACGTGCAAAGCTGCTGAAAACATGCAAATGCCCATTTCTGTTCAGCTTCTTTGAGGAGTCCTGCAAAATGGAGGAGGAAGGTGCTGGATCTGTGAATACCTGCTGGATACCTGGTAGTTGTGCTGCTGGGAGTTTGAGCTCCTGCTGCTGAGGTTTGGAAGGAGACATCCCCAGCTCCAGGACAGATACAAGTTAACAGCAAAGGGAAAAACAGTTGTTTCAGCCAAGACGAGAAGATTTAAAATATAGAAAACACCTATGGGCCTGAGCACAGTAACACAAGGCAAAAAACATGGATGTAGGGATCATAGGAGAAGTTATTACATGGAAAATTGATAACACGGCATGAAACAGTGCCATGAATTCCCAGTCCCAACCTCCCCAGCCTTGAGCCTTGTTTGATAATCACAGCTTAACTGTAAAGTAGGAGAAGGGCTTTTTCTCTGCATTATGGATTGTTCCATAGGACCTTGGAAATCAGTTATGTTATATTTTCAAGACTATCAAGTCTATAAAGAGTTTGAAAATGTTTGAAGATTATCAAGTAGGAAGGATTTGTGAAGAATACTTGTTTTAAGGAAAAAGCTTAGTATAGCTAAAAACTTTGGAGCTAAGAAGTTCAAATACTTTCAAACTTTTCTCCTTGCTAAAAGTAACATTCTCCAGCTTGAGCCACAACTTGAGAACTGGATCCAACACCTGCAACTGGTTTTAGTTGTTTTTCTCCTTTTTTTAACTCTTTTTATTGTTTTTTGATGTGCTGGTGGATTCTGACCTAGAAGCATAACTTTACTATGATGAACCAAATACATTCAAAATCATATGTAATAAACCAGTACCTGAACAATGCTGTCTCAATATTTTCACTGCTTCTTGGGATGTTATTTGGCATTCTGATGGATTTGGTCTGTAGTTGTACCTCTTTCAGTTCCATTTATTTATTTGATTATTGATTTTTAAACATTCTTAATACACAGTCATGGGATTTACTATTTCAGTTAGAAGTAAAGATGATTTCACAGGACCAAGGTGGAGTTATTCTGCTATTTGTGAGAATGCCAGTCAGAAACCTCATCCAATATTTTTTATAGAATGTGTATTTTCTTGACAAAAAGTTATTTCACAATTCTGTAGAATCTCCAAGGTAAGAGTTAAAGCAAACCTATTTCAAAGCAATGAGGAAAAAATAAGTGAAGTGCTCAAAAGAAGGCTGAAATGTCCATAAACCCACATATCTCCTGGAGTAGGTGCTTTAGCTGGCACACCAAGTGCCACAGAGCTTTTGAAGAAAGCCTGAGATCTGGCTGTGCGACTGCTAACAAATTGAAACATGCAAAAACATGTTTTCAACCAGGGAAAGTTTTACCTTGAGCTGAAACCATCAAAAGAAGAAAACCTGTGACCCTGGCCATGCAGATGGTGGGCTGGGAACAGGATAATCAGCCTGCTGGATACACTTCCCAGAGCTGTGGGTCTGGCCACTCCTCTCCTCAGGACAGAGAGACAGAAGTCCTTGCAGAGGAGAGTCCTTGCAGAGAGACAGAAGTCCTTGCAGAGGATGCTGTGGTGGTGGAACAGGGCTTCCCAGAGAAGCCCTCTGGAGAAGTCTGGCATCCTCCTGGCTGCAGGATGATGCAGATGCCCTGAGATGGGTCACTAGCTAGCTGACCCAAAATTGGGAATGGGAGGTAAATCTCTTTGAACACCTTTTTGCCTTGGAAAGAGGGAAGACAGTCCTTTTAAAGAAAGCCATGTGAAGCCCTGTTTTCTCTCTGTCCCTGGGGAAGCAGGCTGGGCTCAGGGAGCTGGTGGAGCAGGCACATTTTCCATGGGCAAATCCTCTGTGAGAGCTGAGCCCTGCTCAGGTGTCCCCAGCCCTCTGCACATGGCTGTACAACTGCAGAGCACTGTCACCTTCTCACTGGGGTTACAGGATGGAAGCATTTAAACTCCTGCTCACTTCAGGGGCAGCTTTTTGGGTAAATATCAATATGGATAACAGGTTGTCAGCAAAACACAAGAGCTGGAGCTGGGGTAGGGAGAACTGTGCAGGAATTTTCCAGAAAGACTGTGTGTGCTGCTGATGAGTTTTATTTGTTAGCTAGATCTTTAATCAACTTCCATTTAACCAGATTAACAGTGACTTCAAATCCACTGAGAAAGGAGTGGGGAAAGCACAACGAAAAAAAAAAAAAAAACAGGGAAACAACACCCTTTATTACATATTGATAAAAGATAAATCTTTGCTGCTCACCTAAAATTAAGTGGTGTTACAAATGGTGAAATTCCAGTGTGAAATGCTTCAGATTTTGGACAAAGCCTACTGCTGAAGTCAGCAATGTAGGGAAGCAAAGGAGAGTGACAGCAGCTTCCCCACACCTGCAGTGCCCCTGGCAGGTAAGGACAGGGGAATGTAATGTGCCCTGGCTAAGAGGGTTGGGACTCAGAACAAGAGGCTTTTATTCACCCTTCTCTGTTTAATGTGCTCCTTACTCCTGGACCATGTCAACAAACTTCCTTCTTTACTTTTCAATCAATGGGCTGAACTCCACAGAGTGTTGTAATACTTAAAGCAGCTGGACTAAGAGGCTGAAATATGTTATCTACCTGAAAAGTGCTCAGGTTTTTTCTAAGATAATAAAAGTGACTGGGAAAGCTGGGTGCCTGGAGCACTGAGGAATGATGACAAAATTAATGAGGGCCATATGGAGAGCCAAATAGGAGCAAACCCCACTTTATTACCATTGGGAATGCAGATATGAAGTTTCTGAAAGTGGGGGCTGTGGGTGTTTCCAGACATTCTCAGCAGAAATAAATGCTTTTGTGGTGAAACAAAAAATTCTGGGTGAAAGCAAAAATGCAAAAATAAATTTCCGTGCTTCCATTGAGTATGAAGAAAGCTGAAGTGTGCTCCTGTGAAGAAGCCAAGCAGAAACCTGAGTACTGTTCAGGTCAGGCTGTAAATCCACCAAAGCCAGGGGTTATTCACAGGCATTACAGGGCTAACAGCACATCCTGTTGTAAAACTGAACTTTAGCTTTTACTCATTCCTCAGCAACTGTTTTGGATATTGGCCATTTCTCAATATCCTCTTAAGTATTTTGTCTTGGAATAAAAATCTGGAGATCATTTCCATGTATCTAAATATTTATACTGAGACTTTTCAATGATTAATGTGCATTTAATCTCCTACCTATGTGACTGAACATGAAAATGCAAATATCTTAGTGACTAATTATATCCTTGAAATCTGGTTCTCTTTTTTCCTTTTTTGGTCCCCTAACTCTTTTAGTTTAGTTCTCCAAAGCAAAACTCTGTTATGCTGGCATTCCCTGCCAGTCCTGTCACCCCTTCCAGCTGAAGGAATGCTCAGGCCCCTGGATGTGCACTGACCAAGAGCCAATCCAATCCCCCAGTGTAAAATTTCTCCCGTGCATGAGTCACTGGGTAGCGAGCCCAGCACTGTTTGTTTTCCCTGCCCTGCACGATAAGGGATGACGTGTACTGCAAATCCTGAGGCCTCTAATGCAATTTAAAGCTGTTCATAACAAAGAATGGAGAATAATATCAAATTCCATTTCACTGCACTAAGGGAGAAGGTGCCATCTGTTCTTTATGCTGCTGTTCATGAATATGCAGAAGAGAGGGACCCAGCCACGAGTGGCACCACGCTGCCACAGGAGCAGCAGCAGGACCTGTCCCCAGAGGGACTTTCTTGCAGCACAGCATCCAGGTGTGGACACATTCCTGCTCTGGAGCCCCAGGAAGGGGACTCACTGCCAGGCAGACCCTGAGTTAGGGCCTGCATTCGCCTCAGCGACAGGAAACAGCTTTAAACTTCCCAGCTTTAAACTGGGAAGGGATGGAGGAGGAAGCCATTTATACAGCCAAACCTTCCCAGCAGGAACTAAAATGCTGCAAACTTGGAGAGCGGCTGGAAGAGGCTCAGCCACGGCCAAGGGCTATGCACAAGCACTTGGGGGCCAGGAAAAGAGCTCTTCTGCTCCTTGCAATAAACACCATGTTCCTAATGATTTGCAGTTAACTCAGCTGTGAAAATGCATGGCAGAAGCTTTGGTGTGGGGTGTGTTATGTCAACAGGAAACAAAGGAGGTGCACCTACATCTTTTTGCATGTGGAGGCAAGGGAAGAATGGTTGGCAAGGGTTTTCCAGCTGCAGAAATGCCCTCATGATTTTAGGAGCAAAGTCTTTTGTAAGATTGTGTTATAACAAAGGTTTGGACTGAGACCTTCTGGGAGAGATTAAAGGAAGGCACGGAATTGCTGCATGACAAAGAATGAAAGCTTGTCAAGAAAGAGAGGTAAATCATGGAGGGAGGAGGACAGTGCCTTGACAGAAGGGACAAAGTTAAAAATCAAGATGCTGCAGGTAAGGGCTTGACACAAAGGGTCATGGGAAGTTCAAAGTCAGACTCACAAAAATTGACATGTGAAGAGGCACAGACTGTGACAGCCAGCATAAACTAACCCCTGTGCAGGTAAAGGTTGTGCAGAAATCTAATGTATTGCATTGCTGTGCAGAAGAATTGGCAAGAAGAATTGGACTATGCATAACCTGGACAGAGAGAAAGGGAAATATGCTCCTACCCCAAACAAACCCTGCAGAGAAACAAAACCAGTGCAGGCTGGCAGGAGTGAACCAGCCATCTAAACACAGAGGAAAATCTGTGGATCCCAAGCTGGACAGATGCAAGAGCAGTGCAGACACACTGTGGTGGGTGAAAATTTCCAATTTTGTGACTGCAGGCAAAAATGCTCTTTGAGTTACAATGCTGTCACGCCTCTGTTCCCATCAGCAGGATGCCTTTATGCTGGGCCAGAGCAATGAAGGAGGGATCAGAGGGATGTCCTCCAGGGGGTATGAGTGCCCTGAACCCAAAGAAGAGATAACTCACGCAGCAGGGCTTTATAGGATCTCTTGGCACACAGTGCTGACCAAGGGAGGTTCAGAACGTGGAGCAGAGTCCTGGATTCTGGGTATTTTCTGAAGCACAGGGGATAACCCTTTTCCTTCCACATATCAAACCTGGAGCTCTGGCTCCAGGAAGAGGCTTGTCTCCCAGGATAACTGGGCAGCATCTTGTGCTGGAATTAAACCTCCAAACAAAATGAAAGAAGAAGGTCACCTCTGAGCAGCCCACTGCTATCCCTCACACTGACAGACGCTTCCTTTTCCTCCAGCAATCCTGGGGTGTGTTTGTGGCAGCACCCTCTGCCCCTCACACCAGCTCTTCCCTCTCTGTCTTCCAGGCAGCTGAACAGTTCTCACTGGTCTGACATGAGCAGCTTCCCATGAACAGAGACTCTTTTTCATCAATACCAGCTTCTCAGAGACTTTTTTTTTCCCCCAGACTGTTTGTTTACTAAAATGCTTACTCTAAAAATGTATGTCTCCTTAATTTATTGGTCCACTAGAGAAAACTGCATCATGTCTGAAACACTTTAATAAGGATCCAAGGCAAGGAATGATCAAATAAATGATAATTACAGTGTCAGAGAGGCATTCCCAGATCCCCCACCCTCCTCAGATGTCAGTGCGCTGCAATAGCCGAGCAGGAGCAGGTAGTGGGTGTTGAAGGCCCACATGAAGCTCCTGATAGCCACATACCTGCAGCAGCTCTTCCCTGTCCTGCTGGACACACAGAGGACTCCTTAGCACAACAGCTCTCCCAGCCCTGCTGGTGACTAACACTTAATGACTCAGAGCACCAGAGGACTCAACAGCACAGTTTTTAAATTGGTTTTTCCTCGCTATCTCACGTGGGTTACAAGCCCATGTTGGTGGAAGATGAAAAGTTCATGGTCTCTGGACAGTGGGGGCCCAGTTATGTCGTGAGGCAATGCAGAAAGGAGCCAGGTCATGGTTGGTAAGAGGGGTCTGAAGTTGAATATGCAGGCTGCGGGGGCACAGGAGGGTTTTAAGGCAAAGATCCCACACCCGTGTGCAGCATGTGCTCCTACGTGGGGAATGGCTGCATGCGAAGGGGAAGGGGTTTCCACTGGTGCTTCAGTGTACATGGAAAACCCCTGCTTTCCTCTCTGTTCCTCTGTTGCCAAGGCCACAGTCTTCACAGGAATCATGTTGTCAGAGCTTTGTTAGGACCACAAACCTCTTTTTCACAAGGCTTTACCCAGAGCCGTCTCTGTAGCATATTATATAGCTCCAAATAGCAAAATCTATACACTAGACACCTCAAAAACTAATTCCAGAAATAATGGGTACATCCATAACTACAAGTTTGTCCTCATGTCCTGAGAAACACCTTCTGCTCTGAGCTTTGCCCTTGTGCCTCACAGACCACAGGAATTATCCCAGCAGTGATCAGGGGGAAGGTCCTCAGGCTGAGGTGCAATGGAGGCAACTAAAAAAGTCCCTCAGGTTTCTCTCAGGGGGGAAAAAAAGTGCAAAATGTAGGTTGGGATGTTGGGGAAAAGGCTTCTCTGAGGATTTCCAGTGAAGCTGCTCCCAGAGACTGAACTCAGATTCAGCTGGTACATTGCAGGCAGAGGAGAGGATCTTTCCACCATGGCTCACTCCAGCAGCACGTCCTCACACAACCCAGCTCCTCATGTGCCCATGCAGGACCAAGGGGTTCCTAGACACCAGTTGCCTCAACCTCCACCTCACCCAATTTCAGCCCTCCTGAGCTTTCTGGGTGGTAAAGTCTCCAGTGAAGTTCCTTCATAAATCATGTCTCTGCCTTTGCCTTGTACTGAGAATCCAGCAGCTACTTAGTATTTATAATATGGATGGAATACACAGTGTATCAAAATATGCATATTATTTCATATCAACTCTAATGCTGCAAATAGTGTCAGCTCTTTCACCTGGCATTGTGTGCTGCTGGTGAGGAAAAATACTGGGGTTTAACCTACATGGTTAGAACCTTTGTGGCATAGGGCTGATTTACAGTGTGCTTCATGGATGCTTT
The DNA here is from genome assembly GCA_013400175.1 of Phainopepla nitens. Taxonomy (NCBI): domain Eukaryota; kingdom Metazoa; phylum Chordata; class Aves; order Passeriformes; family Bombycillidae; genus Phainopepla; species Phainopepla nitens. Next base: position 336,813 of record VXBQ01002612.1, on the reverse strand, counting down.
TTCAAAAAGGATTTAGTCCTTCTCAAGTGTTTATCTTGTCGAAAATGTTTGTGGGAATGGCACGGGCAGAGCCCACAGCACCAGCAGTGACCGGAGCCCATCTCAATCACTCACTGCTGACAATCCATATCTAAGGTACTGTGTTTGTCCAAACACAAGGGAAGGCATGGTCTCTGCTCCCTGCTCCTCAGGCACCCTGAACCATCACGGTGTGATTAGGACACTCAGACTCACAGGACAGGAGCTAAATGCTAAGACTGTCCATGGAATTGCTAATGAGGACCTAAAGATGACATGGTGAATGATAGCAGATCAGTAATTGCTTTTTTCTCCCTGTAGTGACTTAGCAATTAGAAATGGAAGAAGAAAATCAGGGTGAAATTTGAGAGCTGTGCAGTTTGGGGTACCTGCTTTTGTTTATTTTTAACCCTCTCTTTTGTCCCTCTAATCTCCTCTGCGATGATTTTGCTCCCTCGCTCTGCGAAGTGCTGCATTATATTTGCAATGCCCTGTCACTCGCATCATGTCTGCAAGCTGTCTTCTTCAGGCACGAGCTTATTTAGACAAGTTGTCAGGCTGAATGGGAAAAATCTTAAATCAATGTATTTCAGCATGCAATCATATATAGGCTAATTTATCTGCTGCCCTGTACAGCCTGCCAGGTTAAAATGAGGTCTTTCAGGCATGGTGCCTCTGAAAGTCTCCTGATTAACAGAGCAATTTTTACTGGTAGGGCGACAACGCAATTGTTTTATGGTAATTGTTATCATTTGGACCTGTGTATATGCAAATGGGGGAGATTAAAGTAGAGAAAATATAAAGATGATGAATATGCAGCACGTAGCCAAGATGGCAGAGGGATGGAAATATTTTCCACGTTATGTTCTCCACCGTGGCTGGGGCGGTGGAGGGCTAGCTGCTTTTCCAGGCACAGGGACATCCCCATCTACAGTGGCAGCCAACAGGACACCTGCCTGCAAGGGACAGAACTGTGCCCACTCTCACTCCCACCTTTCTGTCTCTCTGTGCTCTGACACTGATCAACGTGGCTGCCTCTCCTCCCAGTCAAAGGGCTTTGGAGATGGAAAATAAATAAATGGACAAAAAAGATGGAGCAGTAGCACAAGTCACATGAGTGCAAGACTTGAGGTAGATCGCCTAGTCCTAAGGGTACAAACCCTTTTGGGGTGGGTTTAAACACATTTCAACTGTTCTTTTGCTGGCTTTCCTGCTCATTACTTCCTATCACTTTTATTTCTCTTGCCTGTTTTTAAGTGAAGGTTGGGTGTGTGAAATACATTATCTCTACAGGCATGGGCCTTTCTAACCCTCCCTGGCACAAAACCATACAGCAAGACTACCCCACCAGTAAATCTAATCCCTCACCTGGGAAGAACTACCTCTACAAATAAAGAGTATTCCACTCTCTATCCTTTCAGTTCTGGTGCCCCTGAAATGGAAAGTAAGACCCCTGTGGGGAAGATCTGGGTCATCAGTGCCAGACTTTCTTGAGGAAACCAGCAGCAGGTCAGGAGCGTGCAGATGCTCACTGAGAGTGGATCTGCCCACTAAGAGCTAGCCTGAGCTCAGCAACTCACTTTAGATAAATCACTGAGCATGAGTTCATACCCTTTTTTTCCCCCTTTTTTTACATTACATTATTGAGGCTTGTGGCAAGGCGAGCAGGACAGCAAATTTTGTCTCTATTAAAAACATGTCAGGCTTTGTCCGTTTTGTGATATATTTTAGTATCCATGTGGGAGAGAACCTCTGGCTGTTCCCTGCAGTTACAGCTGCACAGCTTGCAGCCTCCCTTTTTCTCCATCTGCTGGAAAGGAGGAGATCAGTGTAGCATCTCCATTCTTCTTCTTGTGCCACCATCCTCAGCTGTGTATTTTTGCCTTGCAAGCCGTAGCCACTCATTCTCACTGCATCTCTCAGCTGCAAGTGGCTGCTATTTGCCTGTTCCATCTTTTTTGGGAATGCTGCTGGAGCATGGACTGACTCTGCCTTGCCCAAAGTCCCTGAAGAAGGGTAATGGCCAGCAAAAATCTGTGCACAGCAAGGGTCATGCCCAAGCTCATAATGCATCGGTGGATGGGACCGCTCCTCCCTTTTGCAGAGGAACACAAGAGATTTTACATGTTTGCTGACATTTGTGCCTAAGCAGATTAGGGGTGCAGTGCTCCACTGTCAGAGATGCTCTGTCTTCCACCAAGCATTGCTCAGGATACTGGTCTTGTCCTCAAGGCCAGGAGGGCACATGGGAAGATTGCACTGGTTTTAGCTGGGATAGAGTTAATTTTCTTCACAGTATTTTGTATGGGGTTATGTTTTGGGTTTGTGCTACAATCAGTGTTGATAATTCCTGTGTGTTTTAGTCATTGACTTACACAGAATCAAGGCCTTTTCTGCCCCTCAAGAGGCTGGGAGTGCACAAGGAGTTGGGAGGGGACACAGCTGGGACAGCTGACACCAGCTGACCACAGGGATATCCCACAGCATATGGCCCCGTGATCAGCACATAGAGCTGGGGGAAGAGGAAGGAAGCGAGGGACATTCAGAGCAGTCATGTTTGCCTTCCCAAATCATCATTACACATGATGGAATCCTGCTGTCCTGGAGATGGCTGAGCACCTCCCTGCCCATGTGAAGCAGTGAATGAATTCCTTGTTTCTCTGTGTGAGTGCTGCTTTGGCTTTACCTGTTAAATTGTCTTTATCTCAACCCATGAATTTTCTCACCTTTACTCTTCTGATTCTCTTCCCCACCCATCCCACCTGGGGAGAGTGATCAAGAGGCTGTGTGGGCTTAGCTACCACCTGGGGTTAAACCACAACATGCACATTTTCCTTTAAAGCCTTATTTCCTTAGCTGTCCAAGAAGAGAGCCAGTGCCTACAACAGCAGAGGTTTGTCATCAGTGGGAAAAACTGAATGCATTGAAGACACATTTCTCTATGCTCTGCTGTCCTGTTTCATTCCTCTTTTCCTGTGTTTCTGAATGCAACTAAACCTGGCCTTGAAAACCCACTATGCCCAAGTATAACATCCTGGCTTGGATCAGCAATTGTGCGACTAGGGGGACCAGAACAGTGACCACCCCTCTGTACTCAGCACTGGTGAGGCCACACCTCCAATCTTCAGTTCAGTTTTGGGCCTCACTCTACAAGAAGGACATTGAGGGGCTGGAGTGTGTCCAGAGAAGGTCAGTGGAGCTGGGGAAGGGTCTGGAGCACAAGTCTGGTGAGGAGCAGCTGAGGGAGCTGGGGGTGTTTAGCCTGGAAAAAAGGACGCTCAGTGGTGACATTATTGCTCTCTACAACTCCCTGACAGGAGGCTGTAGCCAGGTGAGGGTTGAACTCTTCTCCCAAGTAATAAGTGATAGGACAAGAGGAAATGGCCTCAAGTTGTGCCAGGGAATGTTTCAGTTGGGTATTAAGACAGGTTTCTTCGTGGAAAGGGTTATCAGGCACTGCAACAGGCTGTCCAGGGGAGTGGCTGAGTCTCCACCCCGGGAGGTATTTAACAGATGTGTAGATGTGGCACTTAGAGACACAGTTTTGTGGTGGACCTGGAAATGCTGGGATAATGGCTGGGCTCAGTGGTCTTGGAGGTCTTTTCCAACACAAATCATTCTATGATTCTGTAATTCTATAATTCTAAACCAGTGTTTCCTTATGAGCCTCTCTGGCATTTGATTCACAATAACAGAGAGATTGTTTGGCTTGGTGTCCTGTTCAGCCACTGTGTGGGTCATGGACCCAACCAGGGACCTGGCTGAGGATATTCCCTTCCCACTCTTGTCCCTCACCTTCCAGCTGGCAGCACAGAGACTGAAAATTTCAAAGCATCTCCACTAAGTGGAAAGGATAATAAAAGTGTTTTGTCATCGAGGGCTACCTCTGATTCTCTTCTATTCACCATCACACAGCCTTTCCTTGCAGGGCTCACCTCAGATCAGCTGAGATGTGCAGTTTCATCACTTCTACTGCTTTCAATAACGTTTTCCCCAAGAAGCCATCCTGATAAAGCCACAGACCTGTTCCAGCACGCTCTTCCCTTTGAGGAGCATTGGCCAAGCATTGTGCATAAGGAACTTTCACTCATGAGTTACACAGACCTGAAGACATGTCTCAGAGCTATCCCTTCCCTGTGTCACTGGCAGACATCTGTGTCAGGGATGAGGCAGCAGTCAGGCTCAGCTTTGTCCCTGCAAGGAGTTTACTACAGCTTGCAGCCCAGACATGATTTTTTTTAAAGCTGAAAGTCAAATTGCCAGAACAAAATCCTACTATTTCAACAGGAAAGTCTGTTCAGCTGGAGCTGGGTTGCAGAAGAGGATGGATATCTCATTTTGTGTAAGACACCAGCAAGTAATCTGATGCTTTTCTATGACTAACACAATAGGTCATATTTGAATGGAGAGATGAGAGGGTTCATATTCTATTACCAAATCCCTGAGCCATCTGGTTCCTAATGGCTTCTTTCAAAACAAAGGGAATAAAACTTGCAAATTGTGCAATGCAAACTGACATAGTCTCTTAAGACAGAGGATGCCCACATCAGCAAATGAGACCAATGCCTCCATCAATTACAGTTTCAGGTATTTCTGCCCATGCACTTAATGGCAAATATAGCCTCCTCATTTCTCAAGCTGGTTTAGTGCATCACTGGGAACCACAGGTTTGAAAGTAGAGGGCACTGGCTGTGCCACAGTGAGTGTTTGTTTCCAGTGGGGCGGGGGAGGTTTGATGGCACGTGGATGGGGAAAAGCCCGGCAGGAGCATGGGGCTTGGCAGGGCCCTGTGGGCTGTGCCACCTGTCCCAGCTGTGTGACACAGTGTTGGGGTGAGTAGTGCACTGGGGGACACTTTGTCCTCATCCCTGTGCCCTGAGGTGGCAGCTCCTGGCTGGCTCTGCCACAAGAGCCAGGTGCTTCCTCGTGACCCAGGTGAGCTGGAGCTGTAGGTGAGGAACAAGAGCGTTTCCCATGTCACATCCTTTTTCTGTGATTATGCTGTGACACCAGGAGCACGTGCAGTGTGTGCCTTGCTCATGGCCTGGCTTCTGCCACAGCTTGGCACATTTTGGGAGGATTCCTCAGAAATGCTCCTGTGCTCACAGAGGCTCACCTGCACAAGGAGAGGTGCCCCATGCCAGCCTAAATCCTGGGCAGGGTGAAATGCAAAGTGCAGACAGAAAACCCTGAAGAAATAAAGTGTTTTTAAGGGGGAGCTGCCGCCTTTGCTTCCTGAGGCCAAGCTCCCAGCACAGCCATGAGATGCCATCACAGCCTGGGCAGGTCAGCCAGGCTGGTGCCTTTTAAATTACAGATCTGACACAGTATCCATGGCAGTGACAGCCACGGGGGCTCTCAGCAGCCAAGACAAAAGTTTGTGGTCATCATAGCCCATGCCACGCTCACCAAACTGGTAAAATTGCCTGAGCTAGTTTGCTTAAGTGATAGCTCAGTAATGTTTATTATTTGTGGTCACAGTGCAAATCTGCCCCAGGGAAGCCCAGGGCGGGAGTTTTTCTATCCACACTTTCACTGTTGCGAAGCATTCGATGATGTGGGTTTGCTTGAAGTCCAGCAAAGGCCCTGAGCCCCCTCCCCACGCTGCAGCCTCTGCTCCAGGTGCTCCTGGCCCAGAGCAAGACGTGTGCAGAGCTGCTGACGTGTTCTGCCTTTGGTCCTGCGTGTCCTTGTAATTTGAATTAAACCCATACACAAATGAAAGGACACAAAATGCATACATTTATTATTCTGTATTTATCGCTTGTATAGTTTAGCCAAAAACATCACAACGCTGTTTGTGAGATGCTATCAGGGATTACATATCCAGTAAGTACTGTGTATTATCAGCATACTATAGCCCCATTATGTATAATTATATATGTTTATGGATACCCCATCACAGGCCAGTGTAGTTCTTGGTTACATCTGTGATATGCTTCTTGTTGCATCACGTTCACAAATGTTCTGCTACCTCTAATTATGAACATTTATAGATGTACGCTGTACTTAGTGCACACCATCGTGCTTGCACCATCAATCAGAGTCATCCTGTTCATAGGGCAGCTGATGTTTATTTGCTTAATGTCTTCTGATTCTTTAAACATCTGTCTTTTAAGTGGTGGGTGCCTTACAATGGATTCATCCTGTAGTTAGACCTGACTTACACAACTAAATAAGTTGGTGAAATCCTGGTTTCCCTACAAGCTGCTGGCCAAGAACCTGACAGTTCCATGAGGGCCAGGGTTTCACCACCTGTGACTTGGGTACTTCTCAGCTTATTTAGGAAGAACACTGACTTTGTTGGGGTTTGAGGTTGCTGCAGACCTGCACTCAGCTCTCAAGGGAAAGGCTGGATGATGGGCTGCCATACCACCCAAAATCTGGGCTGTCAGCTGTAGCTCCTCTCTATTTCTTGCTCAAGGGCAAGAATTCTTGGGTCTGCAAGAAGCATTGGTCTGCTCTGCTCCCTTGGTGCTTTTCCTAATGTCTATTGAATTGCTCCTCCCTTTGTACTGTATAATTTAGGTCTGGTTGAGTACAGAGTATTTTATTTATTTATGTATTCAAATTTTAAAAATGTATCTCTAGGCATCTTAGCAGTACACTGGGCGCCTACCACATAAATTAAAAATAACAGCATAAGCTTAGACAAAGGACCTTCCATAAATAATTCCTCCTCAGTTCACACCCTTAGCAATAGCCTTAGCTTGGAACAGGGAAATAGATGGGCTTTACAGCCTGTTGAGAAGGTTAATAAATCTGGGCGCTGATGGACCAAAGGGGAAAATGAGTTTCAAAATTGAAGTCCACCCTCTCCATCCCCTTTCTGGAAGCTCCTTGCCTTGAACTCTTCACCTCTCCTGGTCCTTAGTGGGAGATCAGATCCTGCTGGACAACTTAGGGGTAGAAACATAACTGTCAGGGACATTTCACACTGCTACCATGATGCAAATTAGTTGACCACATTCTGGTCACACAAGAAGTTATTTTTAAATAACTTTTGTCCACAGCTTCAAAAATTATTTAATTTAGCACTATGTTTAGGTATCCTGTCTAAGCCATACTGGATATAGGTGGATAATCAGAAGATGTCTATTCACTCTTTTCTAAAGATCAGGCACCTTTTATAGATGTCAGATTGAGCACCAAAATCACTGGTTAGATCTGAAAAGGTAAATCTCTGTGTGTAAGCGTACAGGGAAAAACATCCTCTTTAGAAGTAATTTGCTGAAAACAGTTTTCGCATTTTGTTCCTGCCTATGGCAATTTATGAAACACAAATGAGATATTGTACCAGTAGCGATGCTGAAATAAATCACTCTAAAAACAGAACTGAAATTTTATTTCATTACTAAAGTAAATATAAAAGTGCTTTAGCACAGTTTCAAATTAGATTGGGGTTTGGTCAAGCTTGTTATAAATCCGATGATTGTAAAGCAAACGGCTGGAGATGGCTCTCAGCAGAGCAGCATTGCAAACACGGCTAATGGGATGCTGTGAGGTGCACAGCAATAAACAGGGAGAAGCAGAGGCGTGGATCCTGTGCCTGCACTACCAGAACCAAAGGCAGTGATGCAGCATGCTGTGGCCAGGTCTGCTGTCCAGTTCCTAAAAGGATGCTGAGAAAATAGACAGGGGGACAGAATACACCCCCAAAACTGCCTCGCAGCCTGGACAAAATGCCTTCCTCTGAGAATGTGGAGGGGAGAGGCAGCTGAGCTCAGCCCCAGGGTCCTACAGCCCAGCTGTAAATGGTGCTGAAGACCATTGAGGAGGGCACAGCACAGGACAGAAACACCTGCAGGAGGTGGAGTTCTCTCTAATGGTAAGGGGCACGTGGTGACACACAAGGTGATGGCTCTACCTCCTCGAGAGCAGGGGTGACCCTCAGCTGTGGGCACCCCCGCTGGCAGTCTCATCCCCAGAGATCACTGATCATACAGAGGCAAGGAGATGCTCTGGAACCACAGCCTCTTCCTAAGGACAAAAAGCATATCATAACATCAACCAGCAGCTAGGGAGCAGATGTTCACACCAAAACATCTTGCAAAATGTGGCAAGGAAGTCACAACTGGCTGTAGGTGGAAGCTGAGTAAACCTCATCTGGGTGGACTTTGGGAGGGGCTTGATAAACCATGGTTGCCTCCAGCTTACATGCCTGACATCCTCTTTTTGGTCTCAACTTGCAGAGCAGCCATCAAGGAGGATGAGGAACCATCTCACCACTGCAGCCAGGGCCCCTTAGAAGGCTGGGTGTCCTGCAACTTTTCTCCCATGGGAGAAGACCCCATGCTGGCAGTCCATGGTCAGCTTTGTCTCACCTCTGATTTCCCACCAGGGCCAGGTGCTGCTCACTGTCCAGCAAGCTGGACACAGCAGCCACAAGAAGCCACCCTTGAAGGTAAAACCCCTCCTTCACCTCCATGGGGCTTTGGTGGGCTCCTGCTAGAAAAGAATAGTCCATCCCTAAAACTTGACAGCTCAAACACCAAACTGCCTCCCAAGAAGGCAAGACTCAGTCCCATCAGAGACTCACAAACCTCTATTTAGCAAGACGCTTTCCCCCCTCAATATTTTCAACCTGGTAAAAATGGAGCTGCCTTGCTGTTATTAACCTGCTTAGGGGTTGATTCAGAGATACAGAAGTTATTGGAAAGATGCTCATTAATATATAAACCTCTGCATTATAATGACCAATAAACAAGGTCTGTTTTGCTGAAGAGGAAAAATTGAAACTATAGTTTCAGGTAATTTCCTAGCAGGGCAGATGCTGCAATCTGTGCAGCATCCTGGAACTGGCATGTTTTCTATATTCTGTGCTGTACCCACAGCACCTGCACCAATGTAACTGAGCATTATGCACGTTCATCAGCTGAACAATAACCCCTGGGGAATTAATGATTCATTACAAAATGGTTTCTTCTGGAAGAGAAAGAAGGTTTTGTCTAGTTTTTAGGAGTACCCCAGGAAACCTCCATTTATTTATGCCTGCTTTTGTTTGACAATAGTTTCTTTGTTCCCCTCTGCTGTTGCTTTTTCTAGTGGCAGTTAGCAGCAACGGCCGTGGGGAAAAGAAAGGAGAGGCAGAATCTTTGTCAAGAAGGAAAAGGAAATCTGTGCCTAACAAAATAGAATTGAAGCAACATGTTTAAGCAAATCAGAGGCATAGACACTTGAGGTTTTTCTCCATGTGTGTTTATATTTTCTAGTTACTGGAGTCTGTCATTTCCCACAGGACCTCTGATTTCTCCAGGTTGTCCCTAGCTCATTACCTTACTCTGGTCAGGGGAAGTCCATAGTAAAAACCCAGCTGATGTTTTGCTGGACAGCTGTGGTCTAGAAGATGTTCTTAAGTGGGTACAAGTAGATTTGTATCTATTAAGGCTTTCCTGAATGTGCAGAGCCATCACCAATGTCATTATCCACTCATACAAGTCTACAGACTGCATCACTGGCTCTTAAATCAGTGACTTGTCCTGGAAGGTCATCCTGTGCAAACAGACACAAGACCTGATACCTCATCACCTCCTGTGACTGTGAAGCCCCAACTCCAGGAGCCCAGATAATGAGAATATTTCCATGTTAGGAGGCTTTTTTTTTTTCTTTTTCTTTTTTAGCAAGAAATCCATGGAGAGGAGGGCAGAAGTATCCCAAGGACAGACAAGAAGACACATCTGCCCACTGATAAAATGGAAAAGAGGTGCTAGACGTAATAAAAAAAAAATATGTGCACTTCCTCTTCAAGGCTTCCTTCTGGAAGTTCTAAAGTAGCTTCACTAATGAAAGCAATTTGTGGTACATGGAAGAGGTAGGAACGAGAACAGACATGCAGAGGGACTCAGGAACATGCCAGAGTCTGCAAATTTGCCTTTTACTTTATAATTCAAGGCACAATAGGCATAAATAAAATGGGATGCAGAAAATCAATGCTGGTAAATAGTAAAAGATGCTTTGGGGGAGATTGGAGAGGAAAGGTGTAATTGCTGCTGAGGAATGTTTAGCAATAACTGAGATAAGGGGCATTAGGACAATGGTATATGGGACTGGTGATTCAAATCAGAGGCCCAGCCTAACTCTTGGGACAGATTAAAGGATGTCTTAAACAATCTCCTGGCTGGCATGGCTGAGATAAACCCAGCCCTGTGGCCTTATGGACCTCCAGAGGAAAGAGCAGATTCAGGACTTTGCCCTTTCCTGGGTTTCTGTGCTTTCACGGCCCCTCCACACCCCTTGCAGTTTAACCATTCCTGCAGCACTGGGAGAGCTCTGCTCCTCCTCACTCCTCCTGACTCCTGTCCAGCCCCTCCAGCTTCAGCGTGGCGTGGAGCCAGCCCCCAGCCAGGCATCCCTCCCGCATTGCTGGGCACTGAGAGCTGAGTTTGGGGTCAGCCAGGTGCTCCTGGCGCTTGTTGAGGCTGTTTGGAGCTCTCACCTGGAGAGAGGCAGAGCCTGTGGTTCCACTAAATCCTAAAGCATGGTGGAAGCAGCTCCCAAACAGGGAGAAATGGAGATATCTGCTTCTAGTGCAACTGCATAGGAAAAAACGAGGAGTATGGGTGAGTTTGAACCAGCCATGGTAAAGGAGAGAAAGGGCAGAGGATGAAAAGCAGTGGCACACAAATCACAGCCTGTCCACAAGTTTTACATGCCACACAGGAATAAATACCATGGGAGTTAAAGCAGAGCACTGTGAATGGGTATGGAAGAACAGAAAATAATCAAGGAGAAGGGAGAGGCACATGTGAAGTGTAAAACATCACCCCAGAGAAGGGAGAGAGATGTTACAGAGTAAAGGGGAAAGAGTGAAAGAAGTAACATGCACGTGTGCACACGCATAGACAAACACACAAAAGAAAAATAAATAATGAAAGAAATATTGTGCAAGAGATCAAGGTAAATATGAAACTCTTCCGACATGCAAGGGAAAAGGTCTCAAGAGGAGACAGCAAATTTACTTGCACGACACGGTAAGGATAAGTTATTGATGTGAGCTGGCCACTGGTAAATGAAAAAAAAATATAATTAACTGTTTTCCTTAATATTCCCAAAGGAGAGAGGCCAAAGCATATCCCACATTAATTTACATTGCAGAAGGACAAAAAAACACTGGGAGAAAACAAGGAGAGCATGGCCTGACTATCAGAGCACTGAAGAAGTGACAAATCTCTGTGGGGAGGTCAGTGAAGTGCAGGGGACAGGGGACAGGAGGCAGGGGCAGGGTGACAGGGCGTGAAGGAAGGGTGATGGGAGGTGCTGGCACAGGGGTGGGAGCACGGGGGAGCCTCTGCTGTGAGGCTGGGACTGTGAGAGCTCCTGTGCCTCCCTCATCCATTCCCCTTGCAGGGCAGTCTGCTCAATGGCTTCTTGGAAATTACAGAGATGCCCGCTTGTGGGAGGTGCAGCAAAGATTAGGGAAGCTTCCAAAGTGCAGGAATGCAAAATAAGCCATTTTATGGTAAGGCAGAGGGGGCAGAGTGATACTGGAAAAGTTACAACTGGACAGCAAACCATGAAGTTTGGCAGCTTTTCTGACAAGAGATCCACCTCTCAGGTGTGCCGCTGCTTCTGCAGGAGGGCCTGGGCCTGTCCAGACTCTAATGAAACTTGGCAGTAAAGGACTCTCTGGTTTGACATCGTGATACAAAGCTACACCTGCAGCCTCCCTAGGGCAGGGTCCTGTCCTAAGCACCATCCACATTCACCTTGTCACCCCAGCTGTGCCTTGAGGGCTGGAGCACTGGGGGAACACACACTGTGCCAGTGGGGAGAGCTCTGTAGGGACACCTGGCACCTTTGCCAACCAGCAGGAACACTTGGCAGCATCCACCAGGCCCAGGGGCAGGCCAGGACAGGAAAGGTGAGTGGTCCAGGCAGCTGCTGGAAGGATGTTGGGGATGAGGGGAGGCAGATGAAAGTGCCATGTGGCTTGGTGGCTCAGCTCGGTGTGGAATGACCATCATCCTGTTACACACAAGTTTAACAGGATCCAATATTATGCAGCCTTTGTGATCAATGTGATGAGCTGGTTTATCAGGCTCACTTAACTTTCCCCTCAAACCTGCACTATCAGCCTATCAGTGTCAGGGTGCTTTTTTTAGCCTCTCCTTTCATATCTGTGTAAGCTCCAAGGGCAGATCCTGTACCCAGTGAAAAGGATTGTGCTCAGGAAACTGATAAATAACCCATGCCAAATGGAGGCAGCAGCATCCCTCATTAGGTTTTGGAGGACAGCTCCCAGCTGCATCTCTGTGTTGGTGCCCTAAATGCTAAGAGTATTCCTCATCTTTGCTCTGAATCTAGATGCTGAGTCCTCAGGAAGCCCTGTGTCCTGGTGGTTTTCCCTTCTCTGTGGGTTTCCATCAGTGTCAGCACCAGCTACATGGTGCCCTGGTGGGTACTGGCAGCAGCATGTCTATTGCAAAAAGAGTCTATTAAATTACTGGGGTGTAAAACAGCTGCATTGAAATAAAGGACTGCTTGATCCTAATAAAGGACTTCTTGATGCTTGTTCTCCAGGTCAGCTCCTAAGGTTTCTCTCTTGTCTCATCCAGCTAAATACAAGTGTCCAGCTGCTTGTGTAACTTTTACTGGTAAGAGGCAATCTGCTGCTCCCCACTGCCACGATCCTTGCTTCTTCGGCAAGCCCTGCTCTTAAATGTGCATTTTCTCCTCAGGGGCCTATTTTCCCTGCAGTCTCCTGTGTTTCATAAACTTTAACCAGTTTTCATTGCATGCCCTAAAGATTACTGGTGTCAGTTTCACTTTGGAAATTCTTGGTGAGCCCTCTGCTTTGCAGATAGGAAACTTTTCTCTCCCTGGGGCTGGGAGCCTAAGACCATCCTGGGACTGTGACCATGAGGGGACTGTGACCAATTCACATCCTTCCCCACAAATGGATTGTTCCCTCCAGAGCAGCAAAGCAGATTTTGAGATGTGCCTCATAACCCTTCATGTCCTGATGTTTGTCTCAGAAACACCTGAAGGGGTGGCCTGGCCTCCCAGGAAGAGGGGAGGAAGGTGAGCCTGAGGAGTCCAACCTCTGCTCTGGGGAGCAGAGCCACAGGATACAAAGGGAGGGTTTTGAAGCTCCCAGCTGTCCTAGAGACTGTGAGAAACCTTGAAAACATTCCTTTTTACTCCTCATTATGTGATGTCCAGTCTGATGCTGGTCTCCCAAGTCACTCAGCAACATTCTCCTTCTTCCTTTTTTCCCACAGGAGTTTGTGGATCTGCGGAAATCCCCAGAGTTCTGACCAGGATAAACCATTGCAGGGATTTCACCTCCATCCTTGTACTTGTGGGAAAACTTTCCTGGGTGCAGTCTGAGATCATAACACAGGACAGCTACACTAACATGCTTTTATTCTTTTTTGGTTGAACTTGGGAAAACAATGAGCAGCATATGGAGAAGGCAGCTATACCACAACAGCAGGGTCATCTCTGTTCCTGTGCTGGGGCATCTGGCAAAACTTTCCTGTGCAGGTGATGTTTAGGGTAGTCAGTTGTTCAGGATGGGGCCTGAGCTCATTGGGGGCATTCAGATAGTTCCTACAAGCCTCATAGGTCTCAGGAGAGGAAAAATAAACCATAAAGTAAAGAGACCCCAAATTTAAATAAGCCAGAAAAGTAAGCACCTGCATCTTCTCCCTACAGGATGCTGTCATTTTTCATTTTAGTTGAAGTTTTCTATTACATTTTATATTTTCACTTTAAAAACATCTCATTGGGGAAAATCATATTTTGTGCCATATATTCAGTTTTTGCTGTCCTGTTCCACGGGGCACAGGTATGAAAAACATTGGGGCCTGTCAGCTGTCCTCAGTGAAATAAATCTAACCAGGAGGACGATGAGGGGCTGTGATTTCCTGCAGGAGCTGTCTCATCCCCAGGAGCACATGTGGTTTGCTCATGGGCCTGGCTCACAGAGGCAGCAGCCATTTACCAGCCCTGCTTTGCAGGTAACCAGGGCTCAGCTGAAGGTGTGGGACCTGCTCAGTGTCTGAGGCTCATCTTCCTTCCACACTGCCCTGAGACATCCTAAGGCTCTCCCGGTTTCCCCATGGCAGCATTGCTGTGCCCAGTCTGCCCTTGCTACAGGGATGCTGCAGGGCACTTGGCTGCCCAGAGCCAGGACATCCCTCCTCTGCTGCGCTCCTGGACCGTGGATCCCGAGCACCTCCATGAAATCGGCTCGGTAGGAGCCTCAGGGGCACTCGCTCTGCTGAGCTCCAGCTTGCCTGCACCAGGAGCTCTGCGGGTTCTGAATGTCCCAGCACCTTTTAGAGACCCGAGGATATCCGAGGAGGGCAGATTCAGCAGAGGGCCTGCCAGAAACCTCCACCCTCCGAGGCAGCTGCTGGGAATCAAGCCAGATAGCCCAGGGCATTTCGAATGGCTCTAATCACTGATTCTTAAACACCGGCATCCCACCAGGTAAGCCAGCAGAGTCCTTTCCCGGCAGATCCCCTCCCTGGTGTGACAGGGTGGGGCAAGGCAGATAAAGCACGCCAGAACTTCCCTGCTGGGCATTCCCTGAGGGCAGCAGTCACAGGAAATTCCCATAGAGTATATAGGAGATGGAGAGCCTTTCAACAGGTTGAGTTTTAAACATCCTGCAGAGCTGTATCATTTCCTGGGAATACTACGGGTTTGTTTGGGGGTGCTGCCATTCTCAAATGAGCTCTTCAAAATAAATAAATAACATGCCCTTTTAAGTCTTTGATTCTTATTTGACTAGTGTAGGATGTAATTTGTAAGTTTAGTTCATTTTTTTATTCTGCATGGAGTTATGAAGGCTGCCTGGGGTTTTGTGGGACAGGTATGGTAAAAAAGGGTCTGTCATGTCCAATAATGCAGCACAGAGGCTATGGGTGTGGGAAATACAGCCATTCAGAATGAAAGCTGGCTTTCCCTGGTGTAGATTGCCTTCCAGACTCTGGATGCCTTGAGCATATTACAGCGGGGGCTTTTTGTCCCGATATCCTTGCTTTGTGAATTAAAAATTGAGGTGACTGAGCCCAGAGCATCTTAACTCCAGGGAGCCTGTGGGTTTCTTTGCCCACAATTACCCAGAAAAGTGAGGGCTGTGATAGCTCTCGATGGGACTGGTCTCCCCTGCCTGAACACTGGGTTGCTGTTTAAGCTGTGTTGGAGCTGGCTCCTGCAGGGTGGGGTAGCCTAATCCTGAGTGTTCGGGTTTTGTATCCGAAATGCTCTGATGCATGTCCTTTCCCAGCTCCAAAAAGGACAAGCACAACTTTTATTTCACCCTTGAGCAAAAGAGAAAAGCACCAGTGACTTGTGTTTTATTAAAGCCAGGCCAACTGCTTGGGGCTTTCTTGTGACAGGAATTATCAATCTTAAATATAGATATATTTATATAGTGGAGCAGACTGGTTTTGCCAAAAGCCTGAAGGGTGAGCTGGGCATTGCACTGCTATGTGCAATGTATAAACACCCATTTTTGGTGCTCCTGTGTTGAGGCAGGGCAAAACTTCCTGGCCTAAATGCTGCCCCTTCATCAGGGACACTTTGCCAGAAAAAAAGGCAGCATTTATCCCTAAATAAATCGTTATATTGATTAGAAAGAGGGGCTTGGGAGCTGTCACTGATCAGTTGCCTGGTTATTCCTGTGTTCCCCTCATGTGGGCTGGCAGCCCTCAGGAACTTGCACCTCCCTGAGGTCCCTCCTGAGCACCCCCGGGTTTGAGAGCTCCCTGAGCACCCCAGGTTTTCAGCTGTGCTGCCAGAGCACTTCTCTGTGTGGTGTGGGATCCCCTGGCACCCAGCACAGGCTTGTGTGTTCCCCTCTGGTGGTCAGGTACACAGAGGCAGGCAGAGATTCAGTGAGGCTCTCCCAGCTCTGAGCCTCAGATCAAAGTGTCACAGCAGCACTCTGCTCCCAGAGCCCGGCAGTGCCGTGTCCTGCGGAGCCCGGACTCTCAGGGAACTCACTCTGCCAGCTCAGCCTCGCTGTGTGGAGCTGTCTGAAGGCTGTGAGCTGCCAGGCCTCCTGAGAGTTCAGGTATTCTCTGTCCTCCCAGAGCCCTCACAAAGGCAGCACAAAAGCAGAAAGGCCTATTTTGCTCTTTGCTCTATTTTCTTCATCAGAAATAGCCACACCTGCTGCCAGGCCAGTTCCTGGTGGAGGGGGATGCTGCAGCCACGGAGGGGAGCGGGAGCACCTCACTTTTCTGCCATGCACGGGGTCTGTGTTCTTTTGTTCAAGACACTCAACAGGATCAGAGGAAGAAATTATTCTTAATGTTTCTCCCATGAGAATGTAGGGTTTAATTCCTCCCTCCCTAAATCAAAAGCAGGATGAGAAGGCAAGAATCCAGTTTTGTCTCAGATCTCTGTCTCAGGATATAGGGCTGTAAGATCATTGTGCCCTAATAACTTCCAGCTAAGAGAACAACATCCAGAACACCCAAATTAGTTAAAAAGAACCACTTAGAGAATAAAAGCAGGCTGGAGATGACTTCCCATCCCAAATGAAATTAATGTAATTGCTTCAGCCTTTTCCTCTCAGGACCAAGGTACTATAGGGCAGTTTGTTTTCCTCTTCCTAATACACACCATGTGTTTTTTGGACTCATGCTCCAGTCACCACAGGACCTGACAGCTGGTTCCCCTCTGATGCTCAGGCAGCTGTGAGCAGCTGCTTCCTCTGCCACACCCACACCGAATGCCTCCACAACCAGGGGAGCAGGAAGGGGCTCTGGCACTCCTTTTGGTGGCTGCACAGCTCTTCTCCTGCCCTGAAAGGCAAGAGCACAGAGGGCAAGATGCCCTGCTGTGCACCCCTTTCTCTGCCAGGGCAGCACCTTTTTCTGGAGGACAGATTTCAGCATTGCACAGGAGGTTTCAGATGGAATTTTGCAGCAATGCTTCTTTTCTAGCAGTTGGGCTTTGTGTCCTCACCTTCTGTTAGTGATACTGCTAATTGTTCAGAGATCCTCAAGAGAAACTGCTGATAATTGTCCCAGAATTTCACAACTGCAACAAGAACAGACTGCGTCTAACCATGGATTGAGTGTGCTGCCAGGCCATTAGCTTTTGTTCATTTTGCTGTACCTTTAATTTTTTTTTCTGTATTTCAAAGTGAGAAATACTTAGCATTTATTTAATTAGCTTGGCTACAATACAGACGTTCCATGATTACAAACCAAAGTCAGTAAAATCCTAATGTGAATGGTACTTTTTTGTCCCATTGGAAATTAAAAATCAGTTGCACTATGATTAAATTGATTCCGGGTGGTTTCTTTTGAGCAATTATGTTCAAAAACAGTCTTCCAGTCCAATTTGCTATCAAATCTCACTTTATCACTAGCATTCCACATGCAGGTGCATAGACAATATAAACCCAAAGTCCTACAGAATTATCATCCTTTTGTAGGAATGAAATGCTGATTGTTTATTATCTGATTTAATTTCTGGTGGTTAAATCTGAGCAGTCTAATTTTCAATCAACCTTACAAATATTTGAATGCATTTATGTAACAATTAATGTGCAAAATAGCGTGGAGCAAAGTCAGCTCTTTTTTTCTGCTTCAGTCAAGACACTCGATTCCTGTTCCCTCAGGGGTGGGATGTCCCCAGGGCAGCCTGGTGTGGGACTGCACGTGAAAGGAGCTGTGGTGCTGTCCTTTGGAAAAAGGGCACCATCAGCACATAAAGGCCCCTCTCCTCCCTGTGGGGCCACCAGCCAGAGGGGCTGGAAGCAGGGCTCCCCTGGGATGAATTTGGGACCACAGCCCAGTCCCATACTCTGCTAGTGCACCTCAGAGTGGGATTGCACAGTCCCTTGGACCGTGCTGGCAGCTGAGAGTGAAGCTGAGGCTGGCTGCAGGGCAGGAGCTGCTGCATGGGACACAGTCCTGCTGCCCCTCCAGGGCATGGTGAAACCAGGTCACCAAAGAGAGCTCATTTGTGAATTCAGGTCACTGGAACAGCTCTAACATCACACTGCATGACTTCATTTATCAGAGGCATCGGGTGGATTCAGTATTGCCCATAAGCTCTCAGTCGTCTCTTTTCCAAGCCATGAGGCACCATCCCTGTTTGCAGGCAGGTGGAGGCAGCTCCCATGGCAGTGGAGTGGAGCTGTGCCAGCTGCTGGAGCAGGGATGGGGACCCATGGCATTGCTGAGCTTCGCTGGTGGCACTCCTTACTGTTAAAGGTGACTGAGTGCAGGCTGGGATGGCTCTGGTGTCATTTCTGCACAGCCACTGCTGTTCTGGATGCCTCCCTTCCCTCTGCACAGCCAGTTGCAGTTGGTAGTGATGCTGTTGACAAAGGGGTGACTCATTTCCACCACCAAATCTCTCTCCCACAATGCATCCATATCCTGTTTAATTTCACACCTATCCTGTTTGCTTAGTTACACAGCATTGCTGTTCTATTTGGTGAATTTTAGACTGTGTTATAAGGAGTGGATTTTTATATTATATTATACTATATGATAATTGCTCATTTAATTTTAACTTGGTAATATGTTTATACTGCAAACAGTTATGAAAATGACTTATAAGAGTATTTTAACTAGATGTGTAATTTGAGGATATGAATTTAATATGCTGTGCAAACCTTATGGGACAGAATTGCTGTGTCCTTACTCGGTTAGGTAGATGTGAGTTTACTTGAGCACGGAAACATTCGCAACCTGGGGAGTATTTTGAGACCACTGCTTAATTACGATAATTACCACTCATAAGTCACAAACTCGGATGTGATGTATCACCAGATATGTTCCTGGCTTTGCTGTAGCTGGGCAGTGTTGGGCAAGGAGCACACAACCCAAGCTGTGAACCTGTTACTCACCCCTGCAAGGAGTTACTCATGCTGCTCATTTTGCCACACGAGTAATGAGGAGATGAACGCCCTTGTTTTCACCAAATACTCAGGAGTTCCTCGTGTGGACGGATGTTATCGGAGTGGAAGCCACATCACTCCATTAGGTTGCCAATTTTTTTGGTCTGGGCTAAAGTGTTGCACCCAGCAGAGGCCTGATATCAGAGCACTGGGAGCTTTGTGCATCTCCCTGCCAGGACCCTGCTCAACCTGCCCCTAGCCATCCCTCCAAGAGCCACAGTCCTTCTGGGTGCACTCTCCTTATCCTCACAACCCTCTGTTCCTCTTGATCCTACTGAACCAGAACATTTTATTTACTCCTAAAGGAGCTGAGGGAATGGACAGGAATAGGGGGATGAGCAGTGGGAAATGCTTAGATGGCACTGCAGGTCTTGTCAGCCTAGGGGAGGCCCCATGGCAGGCTGGCTGCACAGCTTCCAGCTTTCCCAGATGTGTCTGCCCTATATAGACTAAAACTTGCTCTCCTTCTGTCTCTGTTCCCATAGTGGATTTTAGTATTGCAAGTACTGATTGGATGAATGACAATGAAAAAACTCTTCCGAGAACCTGGAGGTTCGGTAGGTAAAATAATTTGGCTTGCTGTGAACACTTGTACTTGAAATTTCCAATTTCAGAGTGGAATTAAATTTTGACCTCATCAGCATACCTGACTTAGCACTACTGGAAGGTTTGCTAGCCCTTTATTTAATGTTCTGATCTACTGTTTGTTCCAACTTTAGCAAAAACCTTCCTTTTCTTTAGCAAAATGTAGCAGCCAAGCTAAACAAATATCAGAAAATCCTTTTAACTGTGTCCACTTCTATTGTTTGAATGCCCTGAGCTTCCCACCCCATCGTGGCACTGCTCCTGCTCTGCAGCCTCACAGCAAAGGCGCCTCATTTCTGCTGATCCTGGTGCCCAGAGGCATGTCCCTTTCTCTGTCTGGGTCCTGCCTGCAAAAAAACATCATGCCTTGGCCCCTTGGGTTTCAGGCAGCTGCCCATTTCCCTCTTTGTTCCTGCTCTGCCAACCTTCAAGCTCATGGTCCTGGGGCCTCAGGCTGCAGCCGCAGCCATCCCAGGATCCCACCCACCTCCTAAGTCAAGTGCAAAGTCAGAGGCTAAGCAGAGATTAGGGATCAGGTATTTTAGTCAGTGACATCCTAAGAACTTGATCCGAACAGCCTGGCTTAAAATAAATAGCCCATTTTCAATCAGGTTTTGCTTCTGACAGGCAGAGCTCCATGAGCATAGAAAAAAGTAGGAGAAGGCTCTGGAGCAAATCCACCAGAGTCATGCATGGCAGTAATACCATACCAAGCAACAGGGACTCACTAATATTCATGTTTCTTGGATTAAGCAATGTGTCCTGGTTTTCCATCTGTGTAGTAGCCAAGTTCCACTGTCAGCTTGGATTCCTGTTGGGACTTTTCCCATAAGGCCAATCTCAGAGGAGAAAACTCAGGGGATTAACAGGATGTTTTTCCCAGTGGTTTCATTGGATTTTGAATGAGGCCTAAAATGTTGCTGATGCTAACAGCATGTGCACTTTTAGCTGCACAGACTTAGCCATGACCTTTAATAATCTTTAATGATCTGATCCCTTTGCAGTACCAACAGCAATAACAGCATTGGGGTGATGCCAGGAGATGATGAGCCATCCTAGTTACACTTTAGTGCTTCAGGAAGACAAACTTTTACTGCTCCTGCCTAAGAAAAATGGGTCCCTTTTAACTCCAGTAACCAAATCCCACTCCCTCTTAAGCTGCCAGGTGCCCTCTCCCACAAGATCCCACCTGCCACACTGTGTGCCTGTTTTGCCTCCACTGGCAGCCCAGCTATGAAGTTTGGTTTTTCCCCTGTCACATTGCTGTCTCATGAGCTGCAGGGACCTGAAAAGGTCTGGAAAACACGCTGGCACTCCAGCCCTTGGAGGGAGGCCATTTGCCCTGTGCTGCAGCCTCTGTTTTTGCCAGGCACGTGACAAAGTTGGCTGTCCTGTGTCATTGTGTTGAAGGGAATCCGAACAAGAGCCTCTTCCACGGGCAGCCTGTGGTGCCAGAAAACATCATTGGAGCTGCTGGGGCCCACTGCAGGGAGGATAAAGATAGTGAGCAGTCTCTCCTGTGTTTGCAATGTGGAAAAGGGGCTTCTGAAGGCACCTCATGCTTCTGACAGTTTTTCAGATATGTTGCAATCCTGTGAAAGCAAAGCCTCCTCATGTGTGCAGTTTCTGAACTTTTCCCTTGGTGCTGTTGTTCTTTCTCTCTCCTGGTGCCAATGTTGCCTCCTTCCCCAGCTGGCAGATGAGAACTTGGCTGCAGTGCCCTTACCTTTGGCCAAGGTTTTTTAAAGTCAGCTACCAACCAACCTCTTGTTCAGCCAGGTGACTCCTGAGGCAGTTATTCCTGCTAAGTTTTCCCTTCCACCGACTCCTGGAATGGCTCTTTCAGAGCCAGCCCCTTGTTCCCAGCCATCGCTTGCTGCTGTGGCACGCAGCAGCCGGTGCTGCGGGGCTGACTGAGCACGGCCGGCCGGGGACGCAGGACAGTTCTCAGCTCTTGCTGGAGCCACCGGGGGGTACTTCATGGCATGACATCAGCAGCACAGCGCGGGCATGAGCAATGACACAGAGGGGAATTGGGGTTGGATGCCTGGGGGAGGGGGGAACAGGAAGAAAAAAAGACCGAAGAAGGAGGTTTGTTTTCTGTTTCCTTCGCTGCGAGTCTCAGCAGCTGTGTTAGAGCAGGATCTCTGGTTTTTGGACACTGTAAGACACACAGGTTAAAAGGGAAATCATCACACTGCCTTGCTCCTAATCAAACCCTGCTTGCTTTATTGTAGAACCTTTGTTGCCTGCAAGTAGTGTGAAGCTTGAAATCAGTTCTCATGTTAATTGGCCCTGGTGCATCACCAGCTCCTCTCCCCTCTGGCAGCAGCAGGGGCTCTCCCCAGGGCTCTCTGCCTCTGGGCACCATGCCCGGGCTGCTGTGCCATGGTACATTGGAGCAGCTCTAACCCTGTAAACCCCACTAATCCCTCCGGGGTTTAGCAGGAGGGATGCAGCAAAATGCAGGGACAGTGGAGTGCAGACACCAGCATTTACCGGGGTCCCCCTCACTCCTAATCCCCGTGTTACCACTGCCAACAGGTTTTGGGGGGCTGCTGAAACCCTGGGCCCAGCCGCAGGACTCAGATTTGAACCTGAGGTCTGCAGGGCTGCAGCCACAGCTCAGTCCCTGCTCATTGTCCACACCGTATCACAACCACCACCTTCAAAGTGTCTTGAGATGCTGTTCCCACATGCAGGGTTTCCTTCATTTTCACTGATTTATTTTAAAGAGTAGGGTCTCTTGACATCCCTCAGGATTTCTGGGGAAGGTATTTAAAAGAAAAACCCTTGGGTCTGTAGGTTTCTGACAAAATCACAGCACCTGGGATGCCATGCAAAGTATAAATGCTGAGGCAGACAAAGATAAGTGTTGGTGGTGTGGCTGCCGATCAAAATCAGATCCCCACAAACCCGGTCTGGACAGGAGAGACCCAAAGTCTTTCTTGTTCATTACGTGAGCCTAAGCAGAAGACCTTTATTTGAAGCTTATTTCTGCTTTCATATGTCACAGCAGCAGTATTCTCCAGCAGTGGAGGGCAGCTTTTCTCTAATTTTAGATCTTTCTCTCGGAAGATGGCAGCTGACAACGGAGACAGGCCTCTGAAAAGGATGGATTTGAAGGCTTGCCTTTTTACTAAAGATGTACAAGCTGTGCAGCACGGCGGTTCTTGCGAGATCAAACCGAGTGGATTTCAGATTCAAATCCCACCCTACTTTGAGGTCAGACTCAAGGCAATGTGTCCCAAGCTGCTCACCAACAGAAAGGCAGGCATCGGTGTTTTTTTAGCAAAAAAATACAAATTGTGAGAGCTAAGAAAGGGGAGCAGGAGCAGGGATAAATGATTTACACACGGCGAACCCACTGAGGAATTCAAACAGATGCTTTATTGTCTCCCAGGGCTCCAGGCTGGATATATCCATTTCTAAATAGAGCCTGCTGCACCCCAGTGAATCGTTTCAGGCTACAAATTGTCCTGCAAGGTTCAAGGTAAAGCTTCTCTGTTTCCCCCCTGAGCAGCTCATTGCATCTGAGAAAAGGCAGGGCCAGCCCACAACATGGGCAGAGGTAGGAAAAGCCCCAGCAGCTCAGTTGCATTCTCCCTTTTTTGTGTCCACAGTGGGCCTGATGGGCTTTCAAGGCACAGCAAGCCTAGGAGACACCTCAACAACTTGCTTTGCACCATCTGTTTCAGTTATTAAGGGAGAAAAGTTTGCACAAATAGGGAGTCAAAGTGGGAAAGCAGAAGCTACCAGCTGAGTTACTCATGGGGATGAGTTAATTTTTCCATGGAGTTACTCCCTTATCACAGATGTGTCACCCTTTGTGGCCTCCCGTGGGGCAAGTGATGCATTCTCCCCAGGGCCCTTTTTTTGTCATTAGAAGGCAATGTAAAGTATCTATCTGTGTATCTGCCTAATCTCATTCTGGCTGTTGCTGTGATGGCTAGATAACAGATATGAAAATTAGGGCTTGTTTAGCAAGGCTCAGCTATCCTCCTGAATGATTTCCCATAGGGAGTGACCAATCTTTAAGGCACATAGAGCTGCCCTGGAAACCAAGCTTCCACCTCCCATATATGTTTGCATTCACTTCTGTGTAATTTTTAAAAGGAATTTTTTTATTTGGCTTTGTTCAGGTGCATATTCATCATATATCAATGTCTCACGGAGTTGCAAATTTTATAGGGATGTTGTAAAGCTAAAAATAATCTCGGCTGGTTTCCTCTTTGCTAATCAGGTGCTGATGGCCACACAAGCTGAGTGGGAAACGCCTGCCTCTGGTTTGCACTCCTTCTGCTCAGGAGATGGAGACAGGGCAGAGCTCAACGTCTCTCAGCAGGGTTCAGAACCATGGACCATAAGCATATTCTTCTTGGAGTGTTGAGCAATTCCTTCCCTAACTTAACAGACGGAATTTTAAATATCTAATTTAGCTTTCAGCTGCATGTTATTAGCCTTTTTTTCCCCTTTCAGTTTGAATTGTAAAAGGGAAAAAAAAAGAGTGAGAAAAACCTAGGCTTCCCTCCATAGCCAAGCCTCCAGTTTGTTTTCCTTTTCAGTCTGATGCACAAGGATCCAGTAAAGATTTGCAAATGCTGCTGGAGAGTGTTCATTTACATCAGAACATGCTGTTTGCAACTGATTTTTAAAGACCCACTCTCCTTCTCTATTAATTTTATGCTGTGAAATAAAATCGCACAAAAATAATACATACAATGATTTTGACAGCAAACTAAATAGGGTTCTCTGTAGGAGATGCCATCACTGATTTTGCCTATTTTGTTTAGCTGAGAAAGAGCGGGGGAACGCTTGCTTAAAGAAAAATCACTCTCCAAAGAACAGCAGCTGGGGAAGTGGAGGCTGGTAAGCAGTGGCTGCCGGAAGATTCCAGAGCCTGGGAGCACTTACCACAGGCAGTTTTCCCTTTGGAGGGTTGGGAGCTCTGTGTGTTACTCTGCCACCCAAAGGGGAAGAGTCTCTCTTATCCTGTGAAGAGCAACTTTTCCAGTGGCTCACTCTCCCCTGCCAGAAAAAAAACAAAAACAAAACAAACAAACAAACAAAAAAAAAACCTAACACTTATCTCTCTTCCTCTTGCTCCTCTTCTTAAACTGAGAGTGCCTTGCAGTGCCAGCTTGCTTTTAGAATGACTTGGGGAAATGTGCCTACAGACACATCTTGGCAAAGGGGGGAAAGGGAGGAGTGCAGAGCAACCAATCATGGCAAAGACTGTTGCTTAATACAGGGAGGAAAATGAAGCAGAGACCTCCATGTGGAAAAAAAAATAACATGCAAAAAAACCACAAACCAACCAAACAAACAAAAAAAAAAAAAGAAAGAAAAAAAGCTTAACTCATAGAAATAGCATCATAGAAATCTTACACTTGGTCTGTGCACTTGGGTCTCCTGTGATGAGAACATACGTGGAGGAGAGACTGTTAATATTGTTCAGATAAACAATTTTTCCTCTGCTTCTGCTGGAAAAAGCACCCCAAGGTGGTAGAGAAGGCTGCTTTTCCACGAGCTGGATCCCATCCCTTTTCAGCCCCAGTGAGGGGATGCCTGCGTGACCTGTACCCCCATTTCCCCTCTCCCCATCTGACTTATTGCGAGGCGCTCCCAGCGGTGCCATTCTGCCCCGATCCCAGGGGGCCGGATCCTGCTCAGCGCCCCTGGGACGGCTCCAGAGCGGGCACTCCTGTCCCCTCCTACAGCCGCTGCTTGGGATCCTTCCATCGCCATCAGTGCCACCGCCACCGGCTGGGACCGGCGCTGCTCGGCGGTCTCCTTCGCGCCGAGCGCATTACCGGCACTCACAAATCATCCTCACGGTCATTAGCAGCACTTAGTGACTTAATGGAGAGTCTTTGGGGATTCCGAAGCGTGCCTCACGAGCGTGGGTTTTTTAGGACGGTGGAAGTTGAGAAAGCCCTGAGGAATGCTGGTGGCATCAGGCTGTCCCTTATCTCCGTGCCTGCCCGGATGGGTTTGTTTGTGTGCGCCCTTCCCAGACATCGCCCCGCTGGGGGAATTCCACCTGCCTGCCTGTGGTGACATCCCCGGGAGCATGCCTGGGATCTCTGCCTGCTGCTTCGCCCCCCGGCCCTCCCCCGGCCATAAAAGCCATGCACCAACAAGCGAGTGCGCGGGGGGAAACTCCGAAAGGAGGAGAGCGAGCTCAGCTTGCGCAAAAAGGGAGGAAACGCAGTGGGAGCCAGTTTAAAATCTGATTAATTTCCTTTGCCCCAGTAGGTCCTCGGCTGTGCCAAGGCTGGGGCTCCCGGGCAGTCACATAGGGTTTGTTTGTTGAGGGCACAAGGCATGAACTCCTCTGCCAAAAAAAAACCCAACAAAACCCTCACCTAATTAAACTTCTCTTTCTGAAAACAAATAGGAGTTCTCATAGGAGACAAGGCAGCCTCCCTGAGGCTGTTACTGTTGGGCAGATTTTTGCAAGTCATTAGCAACCTCGGGAAAATGTTGATCAAATGGCTGGAAATGCAGCTTTCCAGTTTTCCACTAAACCGAGCATAGTAAGCCGCTGCGGCATAAGCATCTTCATAATGATGTTTCTGAGTTAACAGGAGGGGCCTGGGGTGTTTTAATTGCCTTAGTTTCTAAATAAATGTAAAGAGATTTGTACACGTCCTGGATGCAAACGACCTCTTGCAGAAAGGCTGCCTGACTGTCCTTGTGGCTTTTTGCCTCTGAAAGAAGGAAGAAAATCCCATTAAGGCTGGGCTTTGAGTGTGGTACTAGCATGTGCCCAAAACAATAATTAATGCAGACACTTACCACTTCTCGTTTTGAGATTAACCAGCACCTCTATGTCTGTGAACCCTTCTCAGCTGCTAACACAGTTTGTTAAATACTCTTTCGTCTAGCTGATTTTTTTCAAGACTTTTGTGCTGTTTCACTGGCAAACTACAAGTGACATGAAGACACATCAATAGAAATAGGACAATTACAATAGATAGATAGGCAGGCAGTCCTTAGGTCAGTATGCAAATTGCTATTTTTAGAAATTACACATTTTTGCCCTGCATGTGGGTTCTCATCTTTCTGTAATTATGGGCATTCTGCTATATAATAGAGTCTACTTCTGTATGACAAGTTATTTTGTAACAGGTTGGCAGCAGTTTCAATTGCACAAATCGATCCAGGCATTGGAAATTTAAAACAGAATTTTTACCTTTATTGCCTACTTTAGTTTCTACCTATTCTCTTCAGGTGTAAAGGGAACATTAATCTTGTCCAAATTCCAGATCACTATTTGCTTGGGGTAATTTTAATTGAGCTGGCTGAAACTCACCCCAATGAATAATAATAACCTGCTCTTCTGAAAGAATGACAGAGATGAAAATAGAATTAATTCAGAGATCCATTCCTATGGTCTAGCCACTGGGCACACATCCTCCAAATTAGATTGGACAGAATGGGAACTCCTTTGAAATTACCAGGCAGCCAATTCAAAATAAACACAAAAGAATGCCTTTCCATAACATACATAATTGAACTGGGGAACTCACTGCCACCAGTTGATAAACTGGTGGCAGTTTAAACCCAGTATAAACAGGTTCCAACAGGGTTTAACTGGAGTTGGGAAGTTGGACTAACCACTGCCTGTCCCCAGAGGTTTGGCTGCAAGCTCCAGCTCAGACAGTCCTTCAAGTCTCCCGTTTGCTGGTGATGAGATGGATCGTCTCCTCACCATGCTCCTCTTACTCCTTCCCTCCCCACCCACCAGTGGCTGCTTTCAGGAATGAGCTGTCAGGTTGATCCAGAAGCTTTGGTGCAGCCCTGTGCACCACTCTGGGTTTCTGTGTTGCAGCTCGGGGCAGGTCAAGCCGTGTGGTCTCCAGGCACAGCTGATCACAGTCAATACACAGAGAGCCTGGTTGCACCCCTGCTCCAGAGACAAGACTGTTCCACACATCTTTCCTTTTCTAAGTACTGAGGTTTGCAGAGAAAAGACCACAAGCAAACCAGAGCATTCAACCCAGAGCTGGCTTTGCGGTGCCTTAGTGACCCTCCAGAGGAATTCAAGGCAGACTGCATTTTTTGTGTGTGTGCTTGTTATCTTATCTTTGAAGTCCTTTGGGAGGCCTCCATCTGCCTTCAACTGACCTGCACGCAGTCTGACTGCAAATCTTTGTTTAAGGAAGCAGTTGTGAGGTTTTTTTTATACCAGGTAGATGTGAAGAGCCTGCCGAGTTCTGGCTTCACAGCTCATAATGTTTTCATTAGCATCACTACCAGAGATGCCAGGTCAGAGTTCAGCCCTCCATCTTCAGTGGGTCCAGCACAGTCAGTGCTCTCAGACCTCTTCCTTCCCTAATCCACCTATCCCAGTGCTCAGGAGAGAGCTATTTTCCAGATCTTCCAGAGAAAGCCAGGGGTGTGGGGTTCCCCCAGTTCCTCATTTCAGGACATTATTTCCCCACATGCAAAAATCATTCCCCCTCTTCACTTTACAGCACTGAGCCAAGGACTGAATGTGCTCCTGTGGCTCACCAAGGGGCAAGCCTATGAGATGACAAGACTATAATTGATGCAATATAAATATAATACAATATAAAATACAATTATTGTGATACAGGAGACTGACTGCCTGGGTCTCACACGGTGGCTGCCTGCACAGCCATGGATCAAACATTTTCCCTATTCATGCAATTCCATAAATGCTCATAGGTATCAGTTTTCCATAAACACTGTGGACAGACTCTGCCAAGTGATTAAGATATACATTTTCTGTATAGGTGCCTACATCCCAAGGGTGGCAGTGGCAGTGTGCTGACTTTTCCTGCTTGCACCCTGAAGGCTGATTTCAATTTCTGCTCAGACCCCTTCCTACTCTCTGGCTGTTTGAAGGAGGCATGAATTGCAGACCAAATGTAGTGGTTCTCCATGAATCATGGGTAAAATTCACCCTGCCAGGCCTTGCTCCAGAAGTTGTGGCCCAATTTAGACAGGAAGATGGTGGGAGCAACACATCTGTAGAGAGGCTCTTCTCACTGTGCAATGAGAAGTCTTTCCATGCTAGCTTGAGAGTCAAAATAGAAAACAGGAGACAGATCAGGAGGGCACACAGGTCTGAGGTGAGTAAAGAACCCACAGGAATGTTAAATGAGTGAGTTTTAATCTGCTTTATTATCTGTCTTGGTAGCAGAGCTTTTGGACAAGTTTTTTTGGGGGAATTTTCAAGAGAGATATTGGCACCAACTGATGCAAGGTTAAGTCCCATCCTCTTGGTTCCTTCTGTGCCTGTGGAAGGCAAGGAAGAATTTCCCAATGCATGAATGGGGTCTGGATCAGACCCTGCAATGCCAGATAATAAACATCCCCGTGGCTCAGCTCTTCACCTGAGCTAGTACAAATTATCACTCTGCAAATGGGAAGCACTTCTAGCTTAGTACAAGGTAACCTTATTACACTCAGAGTTTTTAAAATGTAAGTGCCTCTTGTGACAAAATTTGACCCATTCACCCTGGCTTCAGATTTGTTAATAATTGAGAAATACTTTGTGGCACCTATCACGGAAGTACAAACAACTGGGGCCAGCAAGAACAAATCCTATAATAGACTGGAGTTTATCTATGGATAAACTCCTTTACTTACAGAGGAAGAATTGCATGAGTAGAGTTAATCTTAAGTGTGTGTCCTAAGTGTGATGGACTTAGGTCTCTCCTCTTGAACCCTCCTACTACCCTCAGGCAGCAGCTACACCCCCCTGACCAGTGGTCATATGCACCAGTGGAGATGAAGCATTGGAAAAGTGACCTTCAGAGGTGCCACAGGAGGTTTTTCAGTTGGAGAGAAAATCCTTCTCCACGGTCCTGCTCCCTTGGCTGCAGCACAATTACTGCAGCAGTTGGTGTGAGCTTGGAGGGACCTACAGCTGAATGCTAAATTCATTTATTTCTCAGATTGGACTCTGCATATCTATTTACGAAGCGTAACTGTGTGCCTCTCCAGCCTCACATGGGTACTCCCTTGTTTTCTTTTCCCATTGCCAAGAAATAGTAAAATATTTTGCAACAGCTGGCTGGGAGCACCCACGTCCCAGGGCAGCTGGAAGACAGAGGATACAGAGACTCTCCTAGTAAAAGGCAGAAGCATAAGATCACATTCCCCTTGGGCTGAGTGGAAGTTTAACCCTAATCTCCCACATCCTGTGTGGGTGTCCCAGCCACCTCCTGCTTTGCTTGATGTATAATTAAAAGCCACAAAACTTTATTAGAAATACAGACCACATTTTCACACAATAAATGTCATATAAGTTGTCATATAAGTTGTCCTTGCACAAAATGTGGATTCCTGCTTTGAGCAGGAAGGGCATAGGTTAGTAATTCTTACAGTATTAAGACTTTATGTTCCAAAATGCTTCACTTTTTAAAAAAGTGTGTGTGGTTTTTTGTTTATCCTGTAAATTATACTCACTGAAACAGGCACTTTGTAACAGCAAATGTAATCACAGTGACTTAGGAGAAGCAGCAGAGAGGAAGCACGTGTCTCATTAGACCTGCAAAGGGAATTTAAGTAAATAAAATTGATAACTTGTGCTGGAGTCAGGACATGACGTAGGCCTGAAGTCAGCCTGGTACTTGCATGCAACCTCTGAACTGAAGTGGGACATTTAACACCACAATTTGTTTTATTAGTGTCAAAAGGAGCCCTGTCTGAAGTAGTGGTCAGGATTTAGGAGTGGGTCAATATTGAAAAAATCCATTAATTGATTATGGAGCTTTCCAGACTTTCTGGACTGCCAGCTCTGTTTTGCACACTCAATCGATCTGCAGAGAGAGGCTGTTTGCAGGATGGGTGGTTTTTACAAACCTTCTTCCTCATTAACACGTTTTTCATCCAGCAAAGGCTGTAAAAATGCCAGGTGAGTTCAGCCACCAGCTGCACCTCGTGAGTGGCAAACTCTCCACAACTACCCTACTGAGGAGTCCTAGGAAACAGTTTGCAAGGCCTACCTATGCTAAACTGTGTTCAAAAGAACCACTGCCAAAATACGAGAAAAAAACACACTTGACCTTGTAGCCAAGATTGAGGCTGAACCCAACTAGGGATTTTCTCAACATTTTTCTTCCAGTGGACTTGCCTGTCTTGGCTATTGAATGATGTCTTTCACAAACATGGTGCTTCACCTCCAGCCCTGCCACAGTCACCCCAACTCGAGGTCACCAGCACCCACCTCTTCCCCCTGCGGCCAGGTCTTTTGTAAAAACACCCTCTGAGGGCATTGATTTGGCCTCATTCTTTGACTGAACTTCATCCAAGAACAGCATGAGGCAGTGCAGCTGGGGGTGATGTTTGGAAAACCTCGTTCACGAAATGTAAATACTTGCAGGTGATTGCATAGATAATATGGTCTCATGAAGGAACCACTTGATGTGTCACTGTTAATACCTGCATCCCTTCATTCCCCTGGCGTTTGTATGCACAGTACATATTTTGCTTATAGAATACAGAGCAGGGCTGTAATAGAGATGTCTTCAAGCTACATTTATTTGATCTATTTGTTTTTACATTATTTTTATGCTACTAGCGAATGGGCTGTTTGGGAATCAAAATGCCAAAGCTGAGGTATGAGCAGGATCGCTCATCTCCATCCCCCATCACCCATGATAAAGAAATCAGACTGGTATTGATTGTGGCAGAGAGGGGAGCAGAACACACTAAGTATGCAAGTCCACGCCAGTCATTTAGCACCTTGGGAAAGGTGATATTTTTGCCTTAACTTCCTGGCAGTTTAGAGCAGTGCTGGGTACTGTGGGACAGCATCACGTCTTTTGGGAAGACACAGCGGGAAATACCTTCCAGTAAACATCACTGACAAGCAGCTTCAGCAAGTATTGGTGATTATGCACCACTCAAGGCTGAAGAACAGCAAGGGAAATGTGTGTTTCTTTAACCAGCACACCTCAGGCATTCAGACCTGTAGGGATCCCAGCAGGGCTGATCCCAGGGCTGTCAGTTCCTGCACTCCCAGGGTTTGCCTGTGTTCCAAGAGCCTTTCTCCCTGGTCCCAGTGGCCTCAGCAATCATAGCCCTTGGGAGAGGCTGCCCCAGTGCGGGGGCAGGTTAACACCCAGGGCTGCCACAATGCATATCCCAGGGCTGACTTCTGTCTAGGAGAAACCCACACCAGGGTGAGTGCTGGTGGTTGGTTGGCTTCAACAAACCCCCCAAACCCCCTGATTTCAACCAAGACAAATGTGCACCCCACCACTTCCATGCTTTTGGCCAAATTGCCATCAGGCCTGTCTCCCCCATGGACACTCCCTCATGTCTCTGAGATCCTGGAACCCAAACACTTCTTTCAGTGACAGCTGCTGCTGCCTACAGTTTCTCACCTTTTTCTCTTTTGTCCTCCTGGACGAGGTCAGCCAGATTGTGACTCTCTTTCTGCTGAAGCTGAAGCCCCATTAGCCCCGTTGTGCAGAGCTTGAGGGATTTGCATTTATCACCACCCCATGTGTTTAGACCTTGCTGAAAGTGCTCCTTATCTCTCTCCCCCATGGAGCAAGGGATGTAATAACTTCCAAGCCCTTACCAATACCCAGGGTATGAATGCTGCCACCTCCAAACAGCCTGTGACACTGCATCCATCACCTTGTGTCCATCACATCTCAGCCTTGTGGGGGCTCTGCTCGGACCGGCCTCAGGCAGATACACATGGATTATGTATCTCAGCCTCGAAACAGAAGATTTTATTGCTTTCTTAATGATCATAAAATACATTCTTAGGTCTGAGTGCTCTTTATCTTTCTCTCTTGCTGGTAAGTGTGAAAAACAAGGTCTGAGAGTTTAAGAGTAAAGATATTTTTTTGTGCGTGCAGATTTGAGGTCAACATGTGAAAAACCTACCACCAGCTCCTAAAATAAGATTAGAAGATGCCACCAGTCTGTGATGCACAATTTCCCAAGGAACAAGCTTATTTACACAGGAAGAGAGACATGTCATTTGATGTGTGCATGTACAAATGAGAGTGCCCATGTGTGGACAGACCAGGAGATACCAAACAGACCAGAAATAGAAAGCTGAAATATAAAAGGACAACAGCATTTAAAAAATGTGAGTATTTGTATTTATGGTGCATTTATAACAGGAAGTTCATGAGCCTGCACCCTTCCTGGGCTACTGTAAAAGCAAAGTGAGAAATGCAGTGAGGAGTAACACCTTTTACCAGACCAGCTGATAACAGCCTGAGAAAACATTGGGACACACAAAGCTTTGCTCAGGCCAGAGGAGAGGTTTCTGTTCAGATCTGACAAGAAGTCCATGTACCTGTTAAACTTGTCTGTTTCTAATGCCTCTACAGGTTACAGTTGCTGTCAGGCCATGGGATTCAGCTGTCAGGAACAGCTGGGAGCTGGCAAGGGATCCCTCACTGCCAGGGATGCCTGGATGTGTGCCCCCCTCCCCTGCTGTGCTGCTCATTCCTGCAGCCACCAGCTCCCTGCCAAGGGCCTCTTGATGTCCAATCTGAAATCAGGACTGCCTGGAACAACTTGTTCTTGGAAAATGTTCATTTGTGTGTTAGACATGCTCTGCAGGGATATAGACAGGACATCAATGGTCCCAAACACACTCTTCAGTTCCTGGTTTCCTCACCTATGCTCTGGAGCTGCCCATTATTTCAGTATGCCCCATTTACCAGGATGGAAGTCATCAAGAAGGGCTGGGAGCCTTGAGAGCCTAGCATAGTTGGTTGCACTTCCCATTCCTGGACCAAGGCCAATCTGCTAAGAAGGGCATTTGGAGGATCCTGAACTGGAAGACAGGATAGAATAGAATAGAATAGAATAGAATAGAATAGAATAGAATAGAATAGAATAGAATAGAACAGAATAGAATAGAATAGAATAGAATAGAATAGAATAGAATAGAATAGAATAGAATAGAATAGAATAGAATAGAATAGAATAGAATAGAATAGAATAGAATAGAATAGAATAGAATAGAATAGAATAGAATAGAATAGAATAGAATTATTTAGGTTGTAAGAAAAAAATACCTCTAAGGTCTTAGAATCCAACTATTAACCCAACACTGCCAAGTCCACCCCTAAACTATGCCCTCAGTGCCACTTCCACAGGCCTTTAAATTCCTCTGGGGATGGTGACTCAACCTGGTGGACTCTGAGCCTGTTCCAATGCTTGAAAAAACCCTTTCCAGGAAGAAATTTTCCTAATATTCAATCTAAACTTCCCCTGGAGTAACCTGAGGTCATTCCTTCTCATTCTGTCATTTGTTACTTGGTAGAAAAGACAGATACACACCTGGATACACCCTCCTTTCAGGGAGGTGTAGAGAGCAATTAGGTTTCCCCAGGCCTTCTTTTCTCCAGGTTAAACAACCCCAGCTCCCTCAGCCAATCCTTGTAGGACTTGTGCTCCAGACCCTTCCACAACTCTGTTGCCCTTCTCTGGACCTGCTCCAGCACCTCAATGTCCTTCCTGATCAGAGGGGCCCAGAACTGGACACAGGATTTGAGGTGTGACCAAGTACAGGGGACAATCCATTCTCTAGTCCCGCTGGCCACACTATTGCTGATACAAGTCAAGATGCTTATCTTGCATCAAGTGCTTAACTAAGGGGTGTTCTGCTCTATGGGGTTTCCCACTTACCAACTGGTGCACCTCCTGTGACCTGCATAGCCTCAAGGTAGGTTTTAAAAGGTCAAAATAAATTGTTTTGACCTTCCAGGGCTCAGGCGAGAAATTGTTATTTCTATTCTGCACCACATTTTTATTCCGCGGTGGAATGAGATTTTTTTGCACCTTCTGCTGAAAATTGAGGATGTCTTGTAAACTCACCATTCCTCAACCAGTTCTTTCCACAGCCCTTCCCCAGCAGCAGCTTTGCAGACTCCTCTGGGCATGTTGCCAGATGGAAGGGATGCTTTCACAGGAGAGAGGTGAGGAGAGGTTGTTCGATTCTCTCCTATCTCTATATTTGCATCAACATAAGCTAAAAAAAGAAATGCCTGCGTACCTACAGTTGCACTAAATATAACTATGTAGCTGGTTCTATATATACATTTTTAAAAGCATGACATCTGATACTTGCAGAGGGTTGAGCCTGGAAAATAAATTACAATGCCAGAGGGCCAGAGCTGTCCGTCACTCCATGCAAGGTAAGCCATTGATTGATCTGGTCCTCGAGAATGGCTGACTTTTCTCTTTGTCATCCTCTGAAATAACAAACTTGCTGTATTTTCTGGTTTACAAAACAAAAAAGCTCAAAAATGGCAGTAATAATAACAACTGATATCTGAAAATCCAGGGAGAGCCAAGGATGTGGTATAGAGATTTTGGTTCATCTAGGGTTAACGCCTCCAGTCCGCAGCGCCAGTGATATCAGTCACTAATAGTAACCTTGCGTAGCTGCATGCATTAAGGTGGTATTGGATGATAAGGCAGAGGAGCGGAGCAATCTGTTGGGCTGCAGCTGAAAATAGAGTCACTGCTGCACAGGGAAAAGCTCCATCCCCTCCCTGGCTCTTTCTTCAGAAATGAAAATGCAGAGAGTCGTGCCGAGGGAAGGGAAATCTGATTTCCCACTGCTAAGAGACAGGGTGGCACTTGTGGGAAGGATTTCAAGGTCACGGTGGCGATGCTATCAGCGGTGATGGGGGAGCCAGGCAGACAACAGGTGAAGGCTTCTCAGAGGTGGTGGTGTGCTGCCGAGGGAGATCATGCGATAGCTGTGGCGAGCCGCCTGCTGCGGGGCACCTTCAGCCCTTGTTTGCCACACAAAGGCACCAGAATCTGGCATCGAGGTGACACTGAGGTAAGGTGCCTGGAGATAACTGAGGTTACACAGCCACTCACCCTCACACCCACCAGGCAGTCCTGGAGCATCCCCTTCCCCCTCCACTGCCCACCATCCTGGTAAAAGCCTGGCAACAAACTGATGTTTCCTTTAATCACACATATTCAAAGGCAAATAAATGAAATGGCAGGGAATCGTGAGGTTTGACCAAGGCCAAATGAACCCTCAGTACTGTCTCAAAATTGCAGCTCTGTCAGTAAATGGCAAGGATTTGAGCACAGGACCCTACATTCCCACTGATACCCTTTGTTCCAGCTGTGTTCCACCTACATTGCTAATCTTGAGCAAAGCACTTACCAGCCTGGCACCTCTGTTTGCTCTTCTTCTTGCAGAACAAAAAGAAGTCATGAACCACTTCACAGGCTTACATTAGAATTTCATAACTAATATTTATATGGGTCTTGGAGATCCCTGGCTGGGTGGTACTACAAAGGGGACCTCTACATCAAAGGTGCAAATATATACAAAAGTGATTCAGGGGAGTACAAGGACTGTCTTTTGCAAAGAGGCTCCTGAAGTGAGGGCAGCAGTGTGAGCAAAGGTTGCACAACCCAGTCAGGGTATGTTCCAAGGTGATACTGAGACCTTAACTAAGGCCTTTCTAGAGGGCAATGGAAATTTCACCTTGTTAAGAACAAATGCAAGGCATTCAGAATGTCATAAATTTAATCTGGACTACCTTTCCTAGGTTATCTGATTTGGGTAGAGAATTAAAAAATGCCACTTAGCTTGGCAATAAGCACTCTGACCTACCACTTTGTTCTTTCACCAGTGTTTCTTGTCCTCATTTTTTCTGCTCTCCAAACTCCAAAGCTGATCTTGACACTTGAAAGTCTGCAGTCAAGAGTTTCCCTGATTATGGCAACACTCATCAATCTCACAGGCAGAAATACTAACAGATCCTTGGTGATCTTTTGTAATTAGGAAACAAGTATATTCTTGCAGTTTAAGCACTGGGGAGGTATGTGAGAGATTTGGATTAAATTTGCCCCAACAAAACCTTCTTGCAGAATTTCCCATAATGCTGAATCTTTCTGTAAATACTTGTAGTCCTGAATATCACATGGTTCCTATTCCACATTCAGTGAATTTGCCCTGTGACACTTAAAAATGTATTTATGGTGGTACTGTCTACCTGACCTGCTCTGTACCCTGAAATCTTATAGATAGATAGATAGATAGATAGATAGATAGATAGATAGATAGATAGATAGATAGATAGATAGATAGATAGATAGATATAGATAGATATAGATATATATAGATGTATAGATGTAGAGATATATATCTTGTCACAACCATAGGACCATGAATCTATGGGGATTTAAGTAATCTTACAATTTAAGGGAGTTAGGACAGATCTTGTACTGTTTGTTGTTTTGTTTGGTTTCTTTTTCCAGCTCTTCTTTCCATTTCTCCGTTTTCCACTGCCCCTTGCTGGGAAATTGAGGACTGCCAGGGGTTGACACCCAGGTGTTCTCCTGGCTGCTGATTTGTACTCTAAATAAAAACAAAAGTGAAGCTGATGCAGGTAAGGCTGGTGTGGTTCCAGCAGGGAGCAGTGGGAAGGAGAAGGTGCTGCTTTACCCTACACTGGCCCTGAGCAGTGGGAAATTGAGCAAATAGCTGCCATCACTGCACGCCAAAGCTGAACCCTACAGACCTGAAACACCCTGCCTAGCAAGGTGGATAACAACTCCTCTAAGTCAGAGACTGAAAATGAACTGAGAAAATGCAGCCAAGCCAAAGACAGCTGGGAAAATCCTGCTGTTCTGCCTTCTTTTGCCCTTTTTCTCAGTGCAAGGCCCTAAAGGCTTTATCCTGAGTGGTGAGAGACCAGTGCAATTTCCCTGGGACCACAGCACTGCACTGGCTGCTGCCACTGCTTCTGTTGATGGGGATTATAGCGGGGAGAAAAGGCTGTTGCTGATGGAGGGGCAAGGAGGATCAGAGGAATCATCTAAGAATCGATGTGGGTGCAGCTGCCCGTATTTCACTGTGACCAAGAGCCCTCATTGTAGTGGACAGAACTTTATAAATGTAAATACTTAACAGAGTCCCCTGTTGGGCACTGAACTGTGTGCATGCATGGTGAAATAGAGTTATTTATGGCTGCACAACTTCTACTGTTGCTTTCCTCAACCAGAGCTTTCCTTGTAGCTTTGGTCAAAAGTCTTTTGCCATTGTAGGGCTTTCCAGCCAAGACTACAATGGTATTAAACAGGCAGCATCACATTAAAACACTGAAAATAGGTTTTTTAGCTTCTGAGTGTGGTCAGAGAAAGAAGGACAACACACCACTACTTGAACACAGTAAAATGTTTCAAACAGAACTCTAAAACCTTTTCTAAAGTCCTTGTTTTAA
Source organism: Phainopepla nitens (assembly GCA_013400175.1). Taxonomy (NCBI): domain Eukaryota; kingdom Metazoa; phylum Chordata; class Aves; order Passeriformes; family Bombycillidae; genus Phainopepla; species Phainopepla nitens. The sequence continues at coordinate 299,115 of VXBQ01002612.1, read as the reverse complement.
GAAATATCACATCATGGCTTTCCACAGTGGCAAATCACTCAGGAAATCCAGGAGTGAACCACTTCCCAAGCATATGCCCTGCTCAGTATCTAGTGGTCTGCTGTTGGCCATGCCAGGCTGTGACTTGCAGGTTATTGGTGACCTGTGAGGCCAGGGGACACAATCTCCAGCCAGACTGCACACTGCATCAGGACACCTATCCAAAGAAACCCCTGAAGGTGGCACAGTGATAGCCCTAGTGCAGGGATTTGGCTTCTCCCTAACTACATGACAGGTCTGCCTCAGCACGAGGTCTACCTGCCATGATGAGCAGTGATAAAAAGGCTTTGGTCTAAAACTGAGCTGTGTTTCCAGCCCTCCTTGCATGCAGAAGATGTTCAGGAATGATAATCCTAGCGCAATGAGACAAAAGATCAGGTGAATTGGTTGTCTTTAGGGAAAAAGTCCCTGTGTGACAGGGAAAACAGACATCTCCCTGCTTCGTGGTCAGGCAGAAGAAAAACTTCCCCCTCACACAGACCAGGGCTGTGGGAAGTGCCCAAGCAAAGCCAGATCCCTCCCTGGCTGCAGGAACTACCCGAGCAAAGCTGCATCCTGCCATTCTTACTCCTGTGCTGCCTCTTTCTGCCCTGCAGAAGGCATGTAGAGCTGTAGCATAAAAGCAGGTCCAGCATTCAATCCAGCTGCACACACAGAGACAGCAAGAAAGCTTGTGGCACTCTCTGTTTCCCTTACCCATCATTTCCATTCCTAGTGATGCATCCAGATTTTGTGTTTATCTTTCTTGAAGCCATTCAGTGCACGCTGAGACTTTAATGCCTGGAAGAGGCGTAAAGTAATGAGCCTCTTAAGTACAGATGCATCCCCTCAGGTAACTCCTGGGTCTCCTGTGGGATCAGGCTCATCCCTACTTTTGCCACTGGCACAAGGCTGTGCCAGCAGGGTGACTGCTGCAAGGATTAAACTAGGGTCACAATTAGCTTGAGATTTTGACTACTGAGTACAGGCCCTAAGGAGAGTGGCAGGAATCCAGAAAGGGGGAGGTACCCAGCAGCACAGTGGGTGTCCTGGGATAGCATGGGCTCTGCAGGAGTGCTGCACACCACTGCTCTGAGCACCACAGATCCACCCAGAGCTGAAACCCCAGGAGATCTGTGCTATCTCTGTTTTCCCCACGGTTTTTGTATGCAAAAGCAACCCACAAATCTCACTTTTTAAGCCTTTTGCAAGGTTAAAAAGGAACAGGGGAGAAGCATTGTTAGGGGTAACCCAGAGCCTCAGGTTGGTGTTGTCAAATCCCACAGGAAAGGAGCCAGGAAAGGGTAAAAGGGAAGTGGGAGGAGAGCTGAGGTTCCAGGAATTGTTAGCTGGACATACAGGAAAAATAATACTGCCTTCCCATTGTCATTAGCAGCAGTGGAGATGCTCTCTGTGAACACTGAAAACATGTATGTCTTTAGTCAGAGGCCTGCACGTGTCCGTGCTTGCAACAGTGGTCAAGAAAAAGGCTGAATTCTCTTAAATCTGAGATGTTTGCCAAGCTACACATTCGATAGAGAACAAACTGCTGATAAAAACTTCCCTCCTCCATCCTCCCCTCTGCACCTGGAATGCTGACCATCGTGGAGCCCCACGGTCCCAGCAGTTTTCGGGCAGCTGCTCTCCCTCTCTGCCTCAGGCAGAGCCAGAAGCTCCCGGGGTGCTCTGCAATGAGCAGTGCTCCACTGACGCTGCCTCCTGCTTCCTAAAGATGGAGGTGTTTAGGAGCAACAGGAGTGATTCCAGATGATCTGCTAATGAACAGGGGTATGACAGGAACACTGCCTAACCTTTATTGAAAAAAATCATTTATAGATAAGAAATAAAGGACTGGAGGGAGGGAGGGGGGTTTCTTCCCAAATTACATTTTGGAGGAGAGAAAATGCAAATTAGCAGAACAGTTTTTTTGGTTAGCAAACTGATTTCAAAATTTCTCATTCCTGATTTCTTTGCAGTCTCCCTTTCCATGCAAAATGCAATGTCCCTGCACCTTGGAGTTGAATTTTACTCAGTTTCAAGGAGAAAATTAGTTTCTACCTCACAGCACTTTATGAAGATGCCAAAGAAAATACTTATATATATTTCATAAATCTTAATCCTATCTTCTCCAGAACTTCCAGTAACGCTTGTGAAAACTTTGAAGAATTGTCTCCGTCATCTGCTGAAGAAATGCAAGGCCAAGAGCAGAAGCAATCATTCCAGATCCCTCAAAGCAGCCTAACCCTGATTATCAAACATCCTGTTAGGTATGCTGGGTCAAATTTAGTCCTGCTGTAAACTAATGCAACAGTGTTTAGATGGCTTACAGCCATTGATGAGTATCTATTTGCCATTGCTTAGACAAATGACCTCACAACAAAAAGTATTATTCATCTGGGGGATTTCTTTGTGAAAACAGCCAGATATATTTCATGTAACTCCAATTCTATTGCATTGACACAGGTTCTCTCATCTCCATGGACTATACAAGATGACCCTTATGGACACTGTGACTGCCATTTCTCACAGTTTTCACCTGCTTCTTTCTTGCAGATTCTTGGCTTGGACCTAAATATCCCAGAGGAACTTATCTGCCACCTTGCTGAGGAAACAGTCAAAACAACAAAATAATTAGATTACAGTGGAATACTTCAGGGAAACATGACTTTAAATTTTGATCTGCCACAGGCTCACAGTATGACACTGGATAAATTCCTTAGGTCTGGGTGTGTTGCCCCTAATCCATGCTGTATCACCAGAAGCTCCTGTGGCAGGAACATGGTCTGCATTAGGAAGCTGTGCTGCCTTGAGGGCCAGGAAGGGAGCTGGGAGTTTGAATAAATTACCCTCCTTCAACACCTGTGTTTCACCATGGACTATACAAGAAATTTAATCTGCTGTCTGAGACACTTCTGCTTCTTAAAGACATCCAGAGAAAGTCCAGGCTTTGACTTTTGCATGGGGTGGCTCAAAATGTGAAGAGACACTCGGGATTTAGTCCACACAGCACACTGACAAGAAAAATATTAAATATAGTGAAGTAATGGGATCCATCCTTCTGTTCCTGATAGAGAAGGGGATGGCTGTCTGGACTTTAGAAGAAAATCTGAAGATTGGTTTGAATGCTGACACTGAAGTTGTCCTGGGTCTTTTAAATCTGCACAGCATCTTATGTTTCAGAATATCCTAATCCCCTTAAAATTCTACAATAATATTAATGAGCCTCTAGAATAATGGCATAACAGAGTTTTGTAGCCAGGATAATTGAAGGTCAGAAGAGAGAATATTACCTTTTTCCACAAACCTTGCCTTGCTTTGGAAAACACAGCTTGAGACTGAAGCTTGAGGTTAAATCCCAAAGCCCGTATTTGGGGTGATTTGTGAAATTCAATGTGAGTATTTGCAAAATGCTCATGTTTACATTTCTCCTGGCCTCTTGTTATCTTCCATCATGAAGTGCAGGTGTTAGAGCACAACTACAACCATGCTGCACCCTCTGAGCTGTTATGAGCTTTTGATCACTTTAATCTCTGTGCTTAAGAGTAGCTTGATCTATTTTTTCCAACTAATTTGACATTCTACAAGGTAAGAAGGTAATTAGTGACGTCTGCTGTACTGAAAGGGTATGGAATTTCACTTATTCCCCCGAGAGCTTTACATTTTGGCTACAGCCATTGTTAGATAGAAAGCAATGCTTCTTTCTTGAGGAACGAGAAGTGAAAGACAACTTGGAGTAACCTGATTATGCAGCCTGCTCACATTTTGTTTTAACTCTGATGCTATGCAAAGAATGAATTTTAGCTTTCGTTTGCCCTCGTAGGTCCAGCTGCTGGAGTAGTGAGTGCTAGCTACCAGCACGTCTCTCTCTTGTGTATGTTTGCTGACTTCATTTGGCAACAGGCTCAGGTACATTGCTGAAAACAAGGTTTTCTTGTTCGGGGCATGGTTTTGCACCCCTAGGAAGTTATAAGCAGGAGGTTCTGCTGCTTTTACTGCCTGATCTTATCTGAGTCACTTAGAAGGTACCAGCTGTCTAAGTATCAGCTAATTGCACAATTTGTGTGTGTTTGTGCTTTCATAAAAGACAGGAATGGTATCAGTGGGGTAATGCTTTCACCTTCCCCAGGGGACTCCCTGGCTGTGTGACCTGACAGTGTTACACGGCTCATTGCAGAACAACACTGGTCTGCTGCCTCCTGAGCAGCGAGTCTGACCTTTGTTTAGACAAACCATCTGCTTTCTCTGCTCTCTCTCTCTCTCTCTCTCTCTCGCAGTCTCTGATCTACAACCACAAAGGAAAAGGAGTGGCCAGCAAAACTTCAAACACCGAAAAACATTTCAGCCTGAATTTGCTGAGGTGCCTGGGCTCCCAGGCTCCCCTGGGAGGTGGTGGCTGTATCAGAGCTCTCCAGCGTGTTCCCAAGGAGGAGATGCTTTTGTAGCCCGACAGGCAATTTCTTTCCTCTGAAAACCAGGGGCGGGCTGGATGGCGGCAGACACTGCTTCAGAAGCTCCTTTCCAGGTTTTGATGAACAGCACACTTCCCAGTGCCAGCAGCACTCTGAAACCCGGCGCGGGGCTGCAGTGTTGGTAAAGCATTTGCACTCTCTCACACAGGTGCCCTCTCACCCTTGCCTTTAGCAGAGGTGCAGGTGGTCCAGCCCTCCCCATCAGCCCACGGCTGCACTGCTGGGAAATGAGATGCTGTGAGGTCAGTGCTGAACCCCAGAGCACTTCCCAGCACTGCTTCATACTTTTCAAGTGTGCTGGTGGGAAGGCCTTGAATGTATTGGGATTTCCCCTTGCCTGGGCTGTTCTGCAGGGCAGCAGCTGTCGTGTGTCACTGCCCCTAGAAATGGTCAGGTTTCACCAGGCAGATTCAGCTGAGCTCAGAACAGCGGAGACGGAGGCAGGGGCTTCTCAGCTCATCAGAACACTGCTCTTCCATTCTCTTCAGTTTCCTTCTCTCCATGGATGTAGGGTGCTATAGCTGAGAAAGCAAAGAGGAAAGGGGATTTAGGTCCATCTCAAGACACCTCAAGGTCTATCTCAAGGCAGGGAAAATGTACACTGGGATGAATAAACTGGGCAGGAGATCAGTTCCTTTCTAACGCCTCTATTAAGAAGATTCAGCTCTGGGGTGGGGCTCAGAGGGTTCTGGAATCCTGCTGCTGCTCCTGATTACAACAGTCCAAAGGAGGAGGAATTCAGCTCTGCTCAGCAGCAGAGCTGGGTCCCCTATCCTCGCGGGAAAATCTGTAGGTGGACTCCATCTATGCCGGCTCGAAGGTCTAGGGCTGGTCTTGATTCCGTTCTCTTAAAGTTTTGCCGACCCCCTCCCCACCCTTATGATTAGTTCGAGCCCAGTCAGTTATCTTTTCTCCTTTGTGGTGTGTTATTAGTTTCTTTGAATACCGGGTAGGTTTGGATTTTTGGGGGGTTTTTCCCTCTCCAGTTGTCACCCATCGTTCCTCGCGCCGTTCATGTGCACGGCCGCGCCTGGCGGCTGGTGGTGAAGCAGTTCTATTATATC